>JAZKJV010009768.1:0-600000 GCA_037367405.1 Ottelia alismoides | reverse complement strand
GCAAGGCCTAAAATGTCGGATTTCGGTTTCGTTTCGGTGACTGACCGAAACGACATTTCGACCGAATTTTGATCGAAATTTGACCGAAATTTCGGTCATTTCGGTCGTTTTTTTAACTAAGGCCCCCAAATTTCGGCCGATATAGGCCATTTCAGTCAAATTTCAGTTACCCACCGAAACCGAAATTCGACGAAATTTGAGGCCATGCCCCTGGGGTCGATCCTCCGCCATCAATGTTACATTAAGATCTCCTCCCATGATCCACGCCCCGCCCGCGTTCTCGGTACCCAGCTGCTCGAGTTCCCCCGCCAGATTCTCTCCGTCTCCGCCAGTCGGCCCATAAACATTCGTGATCCGGATAGTTTCCCTGTTTTCGCACCTCCTAAGCGACACCGATAGACAGTGTTGCAATCTGGAATCTCCCAAGAGATCAAAGTAGTCATTCTTCCAAGCAATCAGCAGCCCACCCGCCGCCCCCCTGGCAGGCAACTGCACCGAAGCAAACCGGTTGCCTCATTCAGATCTCGCAAGGCATCGTCCCTTCCGTCAACAAGCTTGGTTTCTTGGAGAAGGAAAATATCCACCCCAGCCTCTAGAATGAGGTTCTTCACGATCATCCGCTTCTCTGGCCGACACAGCCCTCTGACGCTCCAAGATAGTATCTCTATCGGCATAAATCACTTGTTGTCTTCATCGATGGAACCATCCCCAAACATTCTGCCACCACCCTGTCGAGGACACGGGACCGGTTTGAGGTAACCAAACCGTCCTCTCATCCGAAGACCTACATTGTTCGCGGTCGACTTTCATCTCCCCCACTGTGCTCCCCACCAAATCCAATCTCCTCTCACGCCTGCAGCTTGCTCGTCTCGCATAACGAGCCCCGAATCTGGGAGGAACCCCTTCCACAACCTCAACCACCGCAGATGTCGTTCGAGGTGCCCTTGAGTGCAATGTGTCATTGAATACAGCGGTCGAAATCGGCTCTCCATCCGCAACCCCCGCGTTGTCACTAAGTGGCGTAGCCAGGGCGACCTGCTGCATCCGATCCCCTTCCTAGTCGGTTCCCAGATGTGGCATCGCTGAGACCGGCTCCTCTTTTATTAATGACCGCCTGCCCTCGTTCGAAGGGGGGACCTCCTCGGTGTGGCTTCCCAGATTGCACTGGAACCCATCCCCCCTCTGGGCGGAATCCTGAGCAGACATAGATGCTTCCATGCACTCCTCCCTGGGATGTCGCGCCCGATCAACGCTGGAGATAGGAACCTGCGAGCTCCGCCCGGCTCCCTCCCCCGACGGTAGCCTTCGCGAAGCCGGTGCCCCCACCTAGACGGGTTCGGTTGGCGGACGTGCCCGCGTATGGGCCTGCTCAGCACTGGGCGAGATCCACGACACAACCCGAGCCACCTCGACTCCCTTATCGAGCAAACCCGAGCGACAGGAACGGGTTGACTCGACGACCCGTCAAACCCGACGCGCTCCCAGCAAGCGGCTCCACATCTCAACAAACCCGGGACCCGAAGAAGCTCCTCAACCTGGAAACTCCCAAAGCGGATACGCCATAAGAACCGAGGGGACGTTTCGCCTTCCTGCGCTTTATCGACTTCCAGCGCTTCCTCTCCCCAATCCGTACGCACGATTCCGGGAGTCGATCTCGCTGCCACCGACCCTCCAGCTTCCACCGGAGGTGCCTCCACCGCCACTGGCCCCAGCCCCCTGAGGGCCCTCCCCTCCGAAGGCCGCCGATCACCATCAAGCCCAGGGTGCCCCTCCGCCTTTGATTCGCGGACCTCTCCCCACTGCTCAACACCACCAACCCAACCCACGTCGGCCGCGTGAACAAGGACATGCCTCCCTCTAACACAGAGCCTCCTCCAGCCTAACTTCTCTCCCGAGAGCTTTCTCACCTTAACCACAGGGTCCAGCGGTTCTCCGAGGAGACATCCATAGGTCACAACCACCAACACCTCCGCCACCCCACGCAACAGCTCTTGAAAATCTTCCAGCAGACGCATTCCAACCGGGACCCCCGATAGACGAATGTGGACCACCGGCTTTGGCTGTCTCACACCATCCGAGAGCCTCGAACTTCGTCATCTCAGCAGGGACCCTCCCTCCTTCGACCATCGCAGCAACTCCTTGCACTCACACTCAGCAAGGCCCCTCCACTACCCGTCAAGACGACAGCTGCACGATATCTCCCTTGAAACACGCCGCGGAGACCATACCGACGTCAGATGATCCCCGAAACAAGGCTTCTCCCGGGCCTCCTTCCTCTCCCACCAGCGAACCGGACCACCCGAACCCATGGGGGGCCCTCGAGTCAGAGGGAAATTGCGAGACTTGTGAGCGTGTCGACGACAGCTGAAGCACCGGATCGGTTCCTTGCACTGCCTAGCCCAATGAGCCATGGAGCCACACCGGAAGCACCCCTTCCCGAAAGGATTGGGGAAAGCGTGCGAAGAAAACTCCTTGTCTCCCCCGACCATGCGCCATCTTCCTCCCCCCGACCACCTCCCAGCCCCCCGCCTCGACCTCTTCGCTACCTTCATGCCACCTACAGACCGCCATCCCCCCTCACCCCCGTTGAAACCTTCTCTCCCAACCAGTCCCCCACTTGCTGCTTCCAGATGCCCTCACCAGTTCGGACCGCCCACCGCAGAACCCCACGCCTCTTCCCTCGTCCCCGCATCACATCAACAATAATAGCTTTTAGAAAGACCCCTATTGACCCCTATTTAGATTTTTATTATTTGATTAAGTGATACTTTCTAGCTTGTAGGTTAAATTATCCATTTCACATGCATTTGATAATTCTCTTATATGTATCTAATGCTTGCTTTTTGTGGCAGGGTCCCTTGGCGATCAAGGAGGCAAGGAGCAGGAGCTCCCGCTGCGAGGAGCCGCAGAAGCACCATTGGAGAAGATGATGAGAATTATGGTCTCATAATTTTTCATGCATTTCATGTAAATAATCGTCTTTCAGCGGTCTTCGTTTGAAGACTCGTGATTGTAAATGAACAAAGGCAATTGTGGTTGGGTGGGGCTCGCCCCACTTGAGTGTTGACTTAGGATAAAACACGCGGCTCTCCGAGATATTTTTCTTTCATATCATATGTGTTTGATCGTAGGTAGGACACACATTAATTTGAGACGCACGTAGACATCGCTTCACTTAGCCAAAATTAAATCTGTTCTTTCCCCGCTAATTGAAGCATGCTAGGTGCGGTTTTTATCGACTTGCATACATTCAGTATTTAGTTTAATTCAGTCTTGTTTTTCACGAATATAGCTAAAGGCACTGCGAGTTTTCTTCTTTAGCATAGACCATGATTTTATCGTATGCATCGGCTTTTTCTCGACATCCCTTCTCGGACTGATCACCTAAGATTAAATGGAAATTGGGATGAGCGGCATACGATATTTGATTGATTTGTGCTCATATTAAATCAGTGATAACCTTAAAGCTAAAAATTGGGACTAATAATGCAAGTTGATCAATAAAATGAAGTAAAATCATGTCTTGGGAGATTAACACCCTTTCTACGTAGGATATTTTTTATTTGATGTATCATTAATCCTTGCATAAATTAGAATGAATTTGCTTTTATCACCAATAAAAATGACAAGATAAATAACCAACATTTGTCGGTTTCATGTGTGAGTTGGTGAATCAAGGGTGTTGCTTGGTTGATTGAGCCTTGATCGTTTTCGACACCCTCCCATAGAACCTAAGTACTCCGTTCGTCTCCATAGATTCATTCCTTCACGTGTAAATCTGTCCTAACCTCTTCGTTCCCCTCAGGTCTCCCCAACTGCACTTATTCATATCTTTACTTAGGCTATTCTCAGCCTTAGTATGGGGGGACCTGAGTCCCCGTGAATTCTTGACTCATTTATCCTTCTCTCCGATACTTAGGTTATTCTTAACAGAAGTATAGGGGGTGTCCTCCTCAGTTCCTATATCTTAACTTGAGCTATGGCCTTGTATCACTTAGTGTTATGAGGACATAGCAAAAGTTAAGTATAGGGGGGTATACCGTATATGCAGTATGTATATGTACTTTAGCCATAGTTCTATTTTGAAAATTTTGAAAAATTTAAAACTTTTTGGGCTAGAGTATGTATCGTCTAAACTAAGTGGGGCTAAGAATTTTTGGGTGTACTACGTTTGTTCATAACTTTCATACTACTGACAAATTATCGCCTAGGACTATAAAGTATCAAGTGTGTTTTTCTTGTGTACTCTTGCACTCAGAAAGGCTATAGGTGTTATGATTCAATTGGTCATTGTAACCATATTTTTGTTAGTCGCTTTCTTTGAACAAACCAGCTACTTTACACAATCTGTCAGTGACATCCCCTTTGAGCTACCACCATCACTGATTGTTTATAAACGCAAACACGCTACTTTGTTTGCTTGTGTACATTTGCTTATTCCTTATTTACGGGATAATGTGCCTTCTTCGAATGTTCCCACCATCACTACATCGAATATGCCTCATGAGCTCCCCATAGCTTTGTGGAATTTAAAAAGGCGATATATATTTAAATCTATGTCACATTTTACTTCTACTGATAGTTTTCCGATTGTGACAAGAGCTTTACAGATGCTCTAATGGTTGTTTTTGTACCCCAAGATCATCATAGTACATTGCAGGACTATGGCTGGCAAAAAGTTATGGATGAGATGGACGTATTTACATCCAGGAGCACGTAGGATCTTTTGTCGTGCCCCCAAGAGTCAGACCTATGGCATGCAAATGGGTCTTTATGATCAAACAATCAACTGATGGTTCTATTGATAGATTAAAATCTATGCTGGTAGATAACGGTTTCATGCAGACCTATGGTGTGGATTACTTTGAGACTTTCTCTCTAGTCGCAAGAATGGGATCTATAAACATTGTTCTTTTTGTTGCTGCTAATAATTGGTTTATCTTTCAGCTAGATGTGAAGAATGTCTTTCTTTACGGAGACCTCGAGGAGGAGGTTTATATGATGCAACCGTCGGATTACAAAGTCAAGGGGGGTGTGCCGACTTCGTAAGGCCGTCAATGGCCTAAAGTAGTCCTTGAGCATAGTTTGAGAGGCTTGTTATTGAGATCAGCTCTCTTGGCTTCTACAGGATGACATCTGACTTACTCCATTTTTGTCAAACGAAGTCCATTGGCTATGTTATACTAGCTATCTATGTTGATGATATGGTTGTCACTGGTGATGACAAAGCAGCCATTTCAAAGATCAAGGCCTTCCTTCATAAAGTATTCGTGACAAAGGATATTGGACAACTCTCTGTTACTTCATCGGCATTGAGGTGATACATGCTACATAGGGACTATATCTCTCGCAGAGGAAGTATTGCCTAGATATTCTTACAGATGTTGGACTACTTGGATGCAAACTCCATGGCATCTATGCAGAACCGAGGAAACACTCCACATCTATTGATCCTGAGTTTGAGGACACTACATGATATAAAAGCCTAGTGGGCAAACTCCTTTACCTTACTGTCAATAAACTAGATATGTCATATGATGTGAGCAGAGCGAACCAGCACATGAAGAGACCTCTCTATAATCATTGGTAGGATGTTTTTATAATCCTTCAATATTTGAAGGAGTCTCCAAGGTGTGGCCTCTTCTATAGAGTTAATGGTCATAATACTCCAAGGTATGGCCTCTTCTACGGGGTTAATGGTCATACTAATATTACAACTTATATCGATGAGATTATGACAGTTCTCTAGAGGATCAAAGATCGACTACATGATATGTTATGTTTGTTGGTGATAATCTTGTTACACGGTGCAATAAGAAGTAAACAATGGTTTCTAAATCAAGTGCAGCGGCAGAATACATGGCAATGGCCCAAGCTACCTGCGAACAAGTCTCCTCTCCTTTCTACAAGAATTTGGACTTCAAACTACCACTGGGTTCCCCTTATATTGTGACAACAAGTCTGCTACATATATTGCCAGCAATCCAGTTTTTCATGAGCGGACTAAGCACATTGAAGTTGATTGTCACTTCATTTGTGATGTTGTATGGAAGGGAAAACAGCCACTCCTCATATTTCCACGGATTTTCAGCTTGCAGATATAATCACGAAGGCGCTACCAAAGAAACGCCTATCGTGGATGATTTTCAAGTCGGGCATGATCAATAGTAATGCGGCATGTATCGGCGAATTGAGTTTCAATTAGGATTTTCCATCCCTTTAATTTTATCAATTAGGATTTAATTTTACATCCATTAATTAAAGTCCATCTAATTAGGACCAAATTATGTTTACTATTTGAGTTTGTTGCACATTTTATTTTTATTTAAATAACGGGCTCGTTTGTCATCTCAAATCAATTAGTCAGTTGGTTAGAGTCTATTTAGAGTCAATTAAGATAAGTTAGGATTTGAAAATTTATTCGCTTTCTATTTTTGTAATCACTCACCTTCTATATAAAGGGGATGGTAGTCTAGGTTTAATCATTCAAGAGTTAATTAAAAATTGAGATTTATCGCATATCTCTCCTCTTCTATCTTCTCCCTCAACGAGATATATGTACTTATTCTTTCTCCAAATCCCTCACAACCGGTGAGTTTTTCTCTCCTTACACTCTCCGATTTCTTCCATCAAATTTAGTTTTTTTCATTGTTGAAATTTTCCGTTTGCGTCAATTGGTATCATAGTATGGCCTACAGATCGTCCTCAAGATCTGGCGCTCCCTACAGTTGCCCGCACAAGTACATAGCCAAGGAATCTCGTTCAACGTACCGTGCATGGTGTGCTAAGGTTAGAAAAATACTATCCAATATGTTCCAAGTTCATGCGGATATGCAAGCTTTGGCTAGGGAAATGCGAGATCCGTGAAATATTGAGTTGCTAGCACCACAACTAGAGGAGAACGTTGCTAAAGCTATTGCCCAGGAGGTTTCAGAAACCTCGCCACCATCGCTAATTGTTTCCATTAGTGCAGCCCCAGTCCAAGTCGAGATTGAAGACCACAACAGAACCCTCTGGGCTAGATGTCCAGCATGTCTCAATTTTGCCTCCGCCGGTAGCATCAATGTCGCCATCCCTTCTGACCGGCCCGACACCTCCGAAGCCTTCCCAGGTACCTCCCCTACTACCTTTGTCAACTTATCCAACACCCGCACCCCTACCCCTCATGCCTCGACTGTTGGAATCAACCCCGCCACCACCACAGCCCTCCCCTCTTCTGCAGACCCCCTTCATCGCCCCTGCGCCTTACTACTGCCGATATTTAGCCCCGGTCAAACCCCACTAGAATCCTAAGCCTCGGGTACCCAAATGCAGAAGCAAACTGCACCCTCAACGTCATTGAACCCTGCAAATTCATCCCTGATTGATCATATCATCATTAGATTTTCGCAGATGTATCCTCAAGGAGTTGTGTTGCACACCTCTCGATTGACCTGGATGGAGTCACAGCTTTAGTTGGACGGGCCCACACCGCCATCGGAAGGGACGAGAAGGAAATCTACCATCATTTGTCAATGGTTTCTCCCAACCGAGAAATAAAGGCCATGAAAAAGAGGGATTTTGGTTGTCACGAGACTTTTCCAATCCCAAATGACACCGTGTTTCCAAAGAAAAGGTCCTAGTGGGCATTATGGATAAATTCAATGGGTACCCCTCATCTAAAATCACTTTATCAAAAGGGTAAAGTTAAAAATAGCATATATGAGGCCTTTTATAAAAGTAAAGGGGTAGGAAAGTAGCAGTTGCGCCCTCCAATCAAAAAGGATTACAAGCGTAATGCTGAATTGAGTAAGAAAAATATGAAATTGGAGCAAATTATTCAACGAATTCAGCAAGAATTCTTCGGTATTGCACCTAAAGATCAAGACATGCATGCGATACCGCACATGAAGTTACAACAACTCATCAGGAGATAAGGTTTTCGAAGCGACAGAGAGATGATGCAACGTGGATCGACGAATTAGGGTTCAATTAGGATTTTCTGTCCGTTCAATTTTATCAATTAAGGTTTAATTTTTCATCCATTGATTAGAGTCTATCTAATTAAGATCAAATTATGTTTATTGTTAATTGAATCTGTTGCATTTTTTATTTTTATTTCAATAACGAGATCGTGTGTAATCTCAAATCAATTAGTTAGTTGGTTAGAGTCTATTTAGAGTCAATTAGGATAAGTTAGGATTTGAAAATTTATTCGCTTTCTTTTTTTGTAGTCACTCTCGTCCTATATAGAGGGGGTGGTAGTATAGTGTTTAATCATTCAAGAGTTAATTAAAATTTGAGATTTATTCTATATCTATCCTCTTCTCTCTTCTCCCTCAGTGCGATCTCCACACTTCTTCTTTCTCCAAATCCCCCACAACCGACAAGTGTTTCTCTTCTCTCATACTCCGATTTTTTCGACCAAATAGTTTCCAAATCAAATTTAGTTTTTTTCACTGTTAAAATCTTCCGTTTGCATCAGATAGATATGCTTCAACTTGAGGGGCAGTGTCAGAGTTATGAAGTTATTTCTATTTATTTTTATTTCAGTCATGCAACCTCCACCGGGGTATCTATGTAATTTTCCTTCTTTACTCCTCTCGGGTTTCATGGTATATAAGAAATCCTAAAGCCATGAAATAAGAGAAGTCATTTATTCTCTCATCTTCCTCCACATGTTGGAGTATGTAATAGTACCTCCATTCATATTTAGTCCAAAATCATCTATAATTGGGACTCTCGTCTGTCTGTGGGGCTATATAAGAAGCCCCACACCGCCTGTACTCATTGAGGCATTCTAATAGAAAATCTAGCCTTTGTGACCTTCTCCTGTGGTTTCATCCCGCTCCTTTCAGAGTAGGGTTCCACGTAAAATCCTGAGTGTTCAATGTTTTATTATTCCTTTATTACCGATTATGCTTCCACATTTTATATTTTTAACATGTTTGTAAATGCAAGTGAATGCACGATTCAAAGTTTGGATGTATTGATGTTGATGTCTTAAATGCTATAACCTTAAGTTATTCTATAAAAACTCAGTTATTCACTGTGGAATCAATCAGAGGGATCTATATCATGACTTCTCCAAACAAGAGAGCTATTGTGATGACTATATAAATATATAAGTGTGCTTTAATGACATATCTGCTTTATAACATGGTGCCTAATGAACGTTGTAAATGTGTTTAAAATTCATGTAGTAATTATTATTATTAAATCATCGAAGTTTCTCTGACACCAGAAATTGCCAGCTTTGAAAGATAGACAACCTGCCAGAAAATCCAGATGCCCTGTACCAGAAGCACGATAAGCCACCAGATCACCAAGAAGTCTAGCTACTGAATAAACTTCATCTTCTTCCGATACAGCCCTACAAGTGTTCAGAACCACTATGTTTACTTATAAAGACAATATAAGTATTTTTGATGCCATATACTGCTAAAAACTTACAAATACTTTACACGTCCTAAGCAGCACATAATCTCCCGAATACCATGATCAAATACTTCTAGATAATGAGCCTTCCATGCTGCATCATGAGTTGCGTAAAAAGATCTCCATCTCAGGACATCGGACCCTGTAAAGCATTGAATTATAGCCACCAACCAGGCCAATATGGCAAACAAAATCACTGACATGCGCCTCCATTTTCTTCTTTCTGTTCCTTCCCCTGCAGTTAGAGATTGCATAATTAATAATTAAGAATGCAAAGATAACTTTCGTTATACTCTTTCAAAATAGTAAAGTATCTAAAGAGACCTCAAAGATGTAGTCTATATCAAAAAAATGTTCTGATAGTATCATTTTGGTGCTTGATATATAAAGGTAGTATCAATTGGGTCTTTCTGATAGCCTTCCATCAGTGAATTAGTTCATTGGTAATTGTTAGACGAAAGGGAGTCTTTGTTATATTGAATAAGAAAACCCTAGGCTCTTTTATATAGGGAGAAGCCTTAAGGGTAAATTACATGGATGTCCAAATAGAAGAATGAAATAGAAACACAATACGTAAACAAATAATAATAATAGAAACTCTCTCTACACTCCCCCTCAAGGTGGAGCATAGATATCGATCATGCTCAGCTTGGATGAACATCTCTGGAAAGGTCCTCTGAGCAATGGCTTGGTGAATACATCGGCCGTCTGATCTCCTGAGCTAACATGGGCCGTGGATATCAATCCTCTCTGGATCAGATCCCTAGTGTAATGACAGTCAACTTCAATGTGTTTGGTCCTCTCATGAAAAGCTGGATTGTTGGCAATGAACAAAGCTGCCTGATTGTCACACTGAAGCGTCATAGGTAGAGATACAGCTACATGTAGATCTTCTAATACAGAGCGAACCCACATCATTTCCGTGCTGGCTTGGGCCATTGCCCTGTATTCGGACTCGGCACTGGATCTTGCCACCACCGTTTGTTTCTTGCTTTTCCAAGAAACCA
Source organism: Ottelia alismoides (assembly GCA_037367405.1). Taxonomy (NCBI): domain Eukaryota; kingdom Viridiplantae; phylum Streptophyta; class Magnoliopsida; order Alismatales; family Hydrocharitaceae; genus Ottelia; species Ottelia alismoides. The sequence goes on along the minus strand of JAZKJV010009768.1, from coordinate 589,576 downwards.
GAGAGCCTCCAACAAAGACTGCAAACCCTGAGGTTGATTTTCTATCCTTAGGGCATCCTGCATAATCTGCGTCTGCACACGCTGAGATGGATAAGTCTGCACCCTTTCTGAATAGTAGCCCTAATCCAGGAGTAGACTTCAGATACCTCAGTATCATGTGTATAGCATCCATGTGAACCTGTCTGGGCTGCTCCATAAACTGACTCACCCGGCTAACTGCAAATGCAATGTCTGGACGGGTTATAGTAATGTAGAGGAGTTTTCCCACCATCTCTCTATATCTCCTCTTATCCACTTCGTCAGTATCATCATCATATAACTTCATGCTGGGGTCCATGGGGATGCTTGATGGTTTGCACCCATCCATACCAGTCTCAACCAGGAAGTCAGTAATGTACTTCCGTTGTGTCATCACCAAACCATGCGCATTCCTAGCAAATTCCAACCCTAGAAAATATCTTAGGGTTCCAAGATCCTTTGTAACAAACTGACGACCTAGGAATGTCTTCGCCCTTGCTATGCCCTGAACATTATCCCCTGTAACAAGAATATCATCCACATAGACCATTATGACAACCGTACCTGCCGAGGTCTTCTGGACAAACAACGAATGGTCAGCATTGGACCTCTTGAATCCCTGCTGCTCAATTATGTTGGACAATTTCTGGAACCATGCTCGTGGACTCTGTTTAAGTCCATATATAGCCTTGTGAAGTCTACATACCATATGCGTCTCCCCCTCAGCAGTAAACCCGGGTGGCTGCTGCATGTAGACTTCCTCCTGTAAGTCTCCGTACAAAAATGCATTCTTGACATCCAACTGATAAATGCTCCAGTCACGGACCACTGCAACAGACAGGAGGATACGCAGAGTAGAGTGTCTCGCCACTGGAGAGAATGTATCCATGTAATCAACGCCATATGTCTGTGTAAATCCCCGGGCTACTAGACGTGCTTTGTATCTATCCAATGTTCCATCTGCATGGTATTTGACTGTGAAGACCCATTTGCAACTGACAACTGAGGCATCAGGAGGTGCAGGGACCAAAGACCATGTGCCACGGGACTGCAAGGCCCCCATTTCTTCTTCCATCGCCAGTCTCCAGCATTCACTCTTCAAGGCTTCCTGGTATGTCCGTGGTATGTCCACAGAAGATAAGGCAGTAGCAAACCTCTGGAAATCACCTGTGAGTCGGTGGAAGGAAACCTGTGAAGCGAAGGGATAGGATGCACACTGTCGTCTCTGTTTCCGAATAGCAATCGGAACATCCAGATCATCACCTTGGCCCACCTGTAAAGAGTCATCCTGCAAGTGTTCTGATCCTGACCCGTCAGTAGAAACATCATCTGAACATACCTGAGGCTCAGTGATTGGCTGATCTGCTGTCTGAGCGGGACCTGACCGACGCGTATAGTGGATAGGAAATGGTGATATAATTTTCCGAGGAATGGGTGGTGGTGGAGGTGGAGGTGGTGGTGGAGGTAGAGGTGTTGGTGCTGGCAAAGGGACTGACACAGGAGACGAGTCAGGAGTAAGACAGGTAGGTGGTGGTGGAACCAAAATATCATCAGCGGTGGTGGATGGTATCATTCTGTCCCCGGCTGGCGAGAAGAACATGACCGACTCGAAGAAGGTTACATCCGCACTAACGAAGTACCTGTTGGTAGTAGGATCATAACACCGGTATCCCTTCTGGGTCCTGGAATACCCAACAAAGACGCACTTGACTGCTCTTGGAGAGAGCTTGTCAAGTCCAGGAGACAGGCGATGAACAAACGCCACAGCACCAAAGACACGAGGTGGCAGTGAGAAGAGCTCTTTATCAGGAAAGATAAGAGAGATTGGTATCTTCTCTCCAAGGACAGAGGAGGGCATTCGATTGACCAGATAGCATGCAGTAAGAACAGCATCCCCCCAGAAGGAAATAGGAGCACAACTTTGAATCAATAAGGTACGAGTGATGTCCAAGAGATGGCGATGCTTTCTTTCCGCCACACCATTTTGTTGGGATGTATATGCACAGGTGGTTTGATGAATAATTCCCTTTGATGATAGAAATTGAGAAAGAGAACGTGTACAAAATTCCAGCGCATTATCCGTCCGAACATATTTGACTGAAGAAGAAAAAACATTCTGCACTTCATTAATCAAATTTTTAATAACATCTCCTGCTTCAGACTTATTTTTCAGTAGAAAAACCCAAGAGACACGAGAAAAATCATCTACGACCACAAGATAGAACCTGTGTCCCTGGTGATCGGGAACACGACTCGGACCCCATATATCTATATGTAACAACTCGAAAGGGGAGCTACTGCTCCGACTCTGACGACCTGGAAAGCTCGACCTGTGATGCTTTCCTAACTGACAGGTTTCACAACGAAACGACGAACTTGGCGAGATCTGAGGCAGAAGATAGCGCATTTTCTGGAGTGGAAGGTGACCAAAACGAAGGTGCCAAATGTAAGGTGAGACTGGACCAGCAGAGTGAGCGGAGATGCCAGCATAAGATTCCCGGACCAACCGATATAGACCGTTCTGCTCAGAGCCACAGCCAATCACCTTGCCCGTGAGTATGTCCTGAAAAATGAGAGAAGACGGGTCAAATATAGCTCGACAATTCAAATCCTTTGTAATCTGACTAATAGACAACAAATTCAGTGAGAATTCAGGAGCATGTAAGACATTCTGTAGCTGCATAGCGGAGGTTAAGAAAACCTCCCCCTGACCAACAAGGGGCGAATAGGAACCATCTGCTATCTGCACTGAGCGACCTGGAGGAATAGCCCTGTAGGCCTGTAATCTACCTTTATCTCGACACAGATGATGTGTAGCTCCTGAATCTATAACCCAGTCAGATATATCATGTGAAGGAATGATCGCTGAAGATCTACCTGAGGAACTGGCAGCGGCGGAAGAACTGGCTGAGGCTGTGGCAGCAATATCAGATGAGCCACCAGATGAATCACCAGAAGACTGTGGCATAATATCACGGAGACGGGCCACGAGTTCGTCAAATCTATGATCTGCAGTAGACGGTAATGGAGACTGTGAATGCTCTGCAACCCGTGCCGATGCTGGGAACCCATGCTTTGAGTAGCATGTCTCCTCTGAATGTCCAGGTCTGTGACAATATGAGCACGTCTGACTAGGTCGACCGCCTCTTCCCTGAGAGCCACGGCCACGTCCACGGCCACGCCAAGAGGATGGTCCACCTCTCCCACGCGAAGCTGCCATCGCAGATGGGGTGGAGTAGAAGAGCTGGAGGAAACTGGGATACGGCTGAGCCTCCTGTATACATCCTCCACGGGAGGAATGACTGCATCTGCTAAGATCTGTGACCGTGCTGCGTCATACTCAGGGTCTAGGGCAGCAAGTAAAACACCCACCATGGTGGCGTTCCGGAATGTCTTCTGCTGCTCTGGAGTAGCAGTCAGAGGGATGGTACTGTAGAGCTTCTCAAACATCCCTCTCAGGGATGTGTATAGAGAGTGGAGCGGTCTGCCGGCCTGCTTCATCATAAAGATGTCATGCTGAAGCTGCAACATCTTTGTCTCATTTCGCACCTGCGAATATGTAGCAGCAAGAATGTCCCACATCGCCTTAGCAGTGGGCTGATGGAGGACATCATTAGCTATCTCCATCGTCAGCGTACCCGATAACCAAACCTTTGCATAAGCATCATCGGCCTCCCATGAGGCGTAGATCCCTGTCTTCTCCGCAGGCTCATCCTCGGTAAGAATGTGTTTCTTACCATTTGATTTCATGAGGCTCATGAATTGCATGGCCCATAACTCATAGTTAGACCCGTCCATCTTCACTATCGGCGCCGGACCTTTGAATGCGCCGGTGGAGGGCAAATCGACTTTCGATTCTGACATACTGCTGCCGGAAGAAGACAAAGGGAGAATAGACAATGTGATGAATGTCTACACCCACTGCATCGGATTTGAGTGCGTGTGTAGACTTTACGCACTCAAATCCATAAAGCCGAGGAAGAAAGGTCTAGGGCACGCTTCCAAGGAAGCAAAATAGCCCTTGAACGGCCTCGAGAACGACGCCTAAGTGCTGATGAAGTCCACGGAACCCCTACGGCGGCTGATGGAGTTGCCGCTGGGGCTCTAGGTGCGGCAGGGGGTGCCGCTAGATGGCCTGGCTGGCGCTGGGGGGTTCCGGCGGTGCCGCAGGAGGGCTGGGGAGGCCGCAGGAGCGGCTAGCGGCGCCGCAGGAACGGCTGGGAGGGATGGCGGCGCCGCAGCAGCGGCTGGGAGGGGCTGGCGGTGCCGCAGGGGCGGCTGGCGGCGCCGCTCGGGAGGAGAGAAGGTGTGGGCGGCGGGTGGGGGTTAGGGAAAGAGCCCTAGGGTGGCTCTGATACCATGTTAGACGAAAGGGAGTCTTTGTTATATTGAATAAGAAAACCCTAGGCTCTCTTATATAGGGAGAAGCCTTAAGGGTAAATTACATGGATGTCCAAATAGAAGAATGAAATAGAAACACAATACGTAAACAAATAATAATAATAGAAACTCTCTCTACAGTAATCACATTTTTATCCCATATTTACCCTTCGGCACAATAAGCACCCATCTTTTATATCGAATTCTCCCCATGACTTCTTTCACTGAAGTATTAACATGCAGGTCATTGTCCTGAAAACTTCCACCTAGCTTCTACATGTTAGTTAATTAGAAGAAACTAAACAACACCAACGACGGGGACTTTATACATCAACGTTGGAGCACAAAAATGATGCACTTTGCTTATCAAATTATTTGTAACAGTAATTCCGAATTGGAGATCCAATAAGTAATTTCTTTGAAAAAGTACAACAGCGAGTAGGTATATAATAGTACAGATTAAATAAATTCTGGCATTACCTAAATAACACTCCTTTGTGGTTGAATTGAGAGAAAAATCCTTGACAATGATTACCATCAGATACAATGCAGCTATAAATTGCAGTATAGTGACCCCCATTCCAAGTCTAGTCCACCATAGCCATCTTTTATATTTCATCTGTTTACATGTAATAAAAAACAAATCATAAGAAAGAGGCACCAGAAAGATAAAATGTGTTTTCATACTGAAGAAAACAGCTTAACATAGAAAATACTAGTTCAATTTGTTTTCATTGTTTCGGTAGAACAAGCAAAAGAGAAGCAATTTATAAGAACAAGATGGGGCTCGAATAATGTCGCTGGCAAACATATCTCCTACATGAATTTATTTCAGCAAAAACCTTAAGAACTTAGTATCATGTTCAGAATCTACTTAAATAGAAATTCTTGAATTCTTAGATTAGTTTAGCCGAGGATGATCGAAGGATAACAGCTGAAATTAAAAGAGTTGCCCAATGCATGTGCGTCCACTATGTGGAGTCTAGGAAAGGTTCAACAAGCCACTTATGATTTATCCAGCACAGCCTTACCATGCATTTGTCTTTTTCGCAGGAGCCTCTTTCAATATTTATTATGATATTTGCACTTGTTTTATATTTTTAATTTACTTTGGATCTTGCATGTAATTCTTCCTAAGAATTACAACCCTATATAAACAGGGTTAGTATTTCATGATAAAATATACAAAGTTATATTCTTTGGCACAATACCAAAGTGGATGTACCCAAATTGTACCCTTCTCTTTTCCTTCTACACAAAAAAACTCAAGCACAGTCATTGCCCAGACCGAATAACACACACCTCCTTCCCCAACCATATCAATCTCCAGCAAACTCCTTTGTTGGTGCCTTAGTAGCTACCAATGTTCGGAAAGTAGGTCCCACATATGCGGAGTCGGTCCCCTTACTGCGCCGAGTATACCAAACTCGCTCAATATACGATTTGCAAGGTATATATGGACAAGTATACCGCATATGTGGCTGCATATGTATTAGACTTTGAACCAGGTAACCCAATTAGGGGAGAAACCCAATTAGTTGAAGCACCTTTCATACGAAAACCCCCGGTGTCCCTGACCCTCCTTGTTCATACCAAAAACCCTAGCGTTGCATAGGACCTCTACTCTCCCTCCATCGCTCTCAGCCTCTCACAGATCTCCGATCGGTGCTCGCGCTCCAACATCGCCCTCCAACACGCACTCCTGCAATGCCTCCTCCAACGCTCAGGCTCTAACATCGCCCAGCAGCAATCCATTCCCTTTGATGCGCACTCCAACAGCACCTCTTCCAATGCTCAAGGCTCCAGCATCGCCCAATGACACCAACCTCTGGTCGACTTTGCTCCAAGCTCCAGAGCGCGGTCCAAGTTCCAGCAACATCCTTAACAGTAACCATTTTCCATGCTCAATGCCTTTGCTATTATCATTAACTTATTTGACTTCAATCCCTTTATTGGGTTGAAATTGAACATGATATGACCCTGCATATGATTGAATGTGAGCTAAATGCCTGCATAAAGACACGATGAAGTTTCCTCCCTGTTTATTGGACTAAATGTTTCACATTAAACCAAAGAGACGATGGAGTTTCCTCCCCAGTTTTCTAATTAAGGTGACATTCTTTTGTTATATTTATTGACACAAATCTCTAATACCTTAATTTAGTATTATATTTTAATTTATTTTAAACTAAAATAATACAAACAACATAATCCACATATACTTCTGCATATACTTCCGCCTATCCACTTACTTGCTTCAAAACGCTTGACTGAACGAATACGCATACCGACTTTCTGAAACTTGGTATCCACCAACATGCCCAAGAACCACTAGCTTTGCTCCAACAGGGACTAGTGCCACCCCATTGGCCCAAAATTGTTCCCAATATCCTACACATCCCAATCAAGCAATTGAGACTACCTTTTCTAGATCAGTCTTGTCATCGATGACCCTAGCATACAACATCCTTAGAGAACTTATTAATTTCTCACAATAAAGGCAAATATATAATTTTCTTCACTCACTCCTTTCGGGAAGTTGGAAAGCTCTTTCTACTTTGAACAGGAGTAGAAGATTAGTTTTTGCTTAATCGGGGCATTGAACAACCGCGCGAAAAAGGTGCAAGGTGATTCTATAATCTCAGTCGCAAGTCAACATCGAAGGGAATTGACAACGAACCCCAACTACCTTCCATTGAAACCCGCTAGAGGACACTCCAAGAATCAGTATTGCATAGAGCTTACCATTGATGACTGGTAGTGAAATCTTCTTTCATAAACAAGACCTCGGACTTTGACTTTGACTTTCTCTCAAATATCACAGATATTGGATTTCTAGTTGGAATTTATGGTTTCATGGCAAAATGGCCTAAGAACAATATATGAGGAGTCATGATTTCCTGAGCCTATACACGTATGTCATGTTGTCCTAGATGCACTTTGTCATGTATAGCACTTGTGCTCACGTATGTCATGTTATCCTAGATGCACTTTGTCATGTATAGCACTTGTGCACCCCTTATGATGTATTACAGCATCCTTGACATCATTGTTACAATCTGAGAGGCATCCTTTTAGTTTTGCATCATTACTTATCTCGCAATAACAAATTGAGTTCATATAAGCATTTTGCACACAGCTATTGACATAGATACTTTAGCTATGGTTTCTAATACTCCAACCATTTCATAAAGTATTCGATCGGGTTTAACAACGGATACCCAATATTCGGGGGCCCCTTACCGGAACTCATATGTGTTTTTGTTGGTCTTAGTATAACGGGTTGGTCAGAAAATATGTGTACCCATATTTTTCAGTCGCAGGGTGCATATTGTGTTATTGCTCTTCGCCCAGCTTTTTATTTGTCTAGATGTGATCCAAGCTAGTTATCTTTGTGATGGTCTGATATTAGCAATGGGAGTTATTAGACAAAACCATCTTCATCATAGCATCCTATGCATATTATAGAGTAGATGGATTTCTACACTTACGCAATGCAGATTTGAATTAAGTCATGCATTGCTACTCATTCATTATAGAGACATCTTCTTCTACATCCGAAGTAGCTTCCACTATTATTAACGTCAAACCCTTGGGATCTTCTACATCTCACAAAGTAATCGACATAGTATTGTGAGTTCGGGGATCGCGATACCAATAGAGGGGTGGTGAATAGTGGTTCAAGGCAGTCTAAAAAAACTTTTGCGGAATATAATCAGCAAGTACAAAAATAATTAACCAAGCAGTCCGATCAGCACACTTGCATAGCATTTTTACATGAAAACCTACATGGGTAAAAACCGCGATATGAGTCTTCCTAACTCGAGATTTCCCGATTAGCCGAGCTAATCAACTACTTCACTAAAGCCTGAGATATTTACATGGATATTTTAAACATTTGCAAAGCTGATGCTTCACAATCATGGATCAAACATCGAGATTAACACTATCGATTTCCTTGGAGATCTTACATCCAAGAGCTTTTCTGCAACTTAAGATCAGACACTTAAAGTCATGCAGAAAGATGTTAATTGGAATAAAAAGATATATAGCAATAATCTTTTCCAGAGAAACTTTATCTTCATAGATATCAAGATAATATTCTCCGATATAGAACAATGATATCTAGAGATAATTCAAATATAATTTCGCAAGGATTACACATATAGGACATCAATTATATCACAGATAGCACAGGTGAATAAGAAATATCAAACAAATACAAATGGCACTGTGTTGATAAGGTTGCCAAAAGTGTTCTGGCTGCAATCAAAAGAACTTGAGCATTGGCGAGCAATCGAATTATGTTGAAACTATAGTGTTGCTTCACAACTATCAACTGATAATATTCTTCTCGAAGTGATCGAATGAATCGATGAACAAAAGAGAGAATAGTCAAGGAAATCACTCAAAAAGAAATTCTTACTTGTTATAGAAAGCAGGATAGATTGCTCGAGTTGTGTGTCTTCCAACAACAGGTACGATGTCCCTTATATAGGGCTCCAAGAAAATAAGGTCGTTGGAAACAAAATAGGAAATAAAACTAAGAAGATTTCCTGAAGTGATCAACCAATATAAAAAGTTATCGATCAGGTGCAAATGATCAATCATGTCAAAAGTATATGATTTATCAGTTTTCCCTGTTGGATAGAATTTAAATTATGATCGATCAGGTCAACAATTGTTGGTCGATCAGGCATGATCGATTAGTTAAAATAACATGATCGATCAGAATTGGAATGTGCGACATCTCGATTTGAAATTATCAGTTGATGCTAGCAATTCCAAAATAATACAATAGCAAAGCCTTTTCCCACAATTAAGTAGGGTCGGCTACATGGATTCTTCGCCTCTATTCAGATCTATCTTGGGTCAATCTCGGGCTTATATCCAAAAAACTAAGATCCTTTCGTACAGTCTCTTTCCAACACTTCTTTGGTCGTCCTCGTCCTCTCTTAGCTTGTCAACATCCCAACACTCGCATCTCCTAACTGGTCCATCCGAATATAAATAATACAAAATAATGCAAATAAATAATGCAACAATTTTTGAACAAAGTTAAGCAACAAACTAAGCTTTTGTTGAGCTTGAAGTCAACGACGCTTTGTAGATTTTTTGAGATGAAATCCACACTTGTAATCATGTGATCACAAAGAACATGCCAACGACTACGATATATTTAAGTGTGTCACGTTTAAAACATCATAGAAATAAAGAGTTAATAGTTTTCCCCTTTTTAATACAAAAATAATAAAGCCTTTTCTCATAATTAAGTAAGGTCGATTACAATGATTTTTTGCATCCATTAAGATCTATTTTGGGTCATTCTCGAGCTTAAATCCAAATAACTAAGATCCCAAATCTTGAGCCTTCCTCACTCTCTCTTAATTGGCTCAATATCCCAAACTTGCATCTTCTAACTGGTGCATCAGCCGACCTTCTTTGCAAATGGTCAAACCATCTTAAGCGATTTTCTCTCATATTATCCTCTATCGAAGCTATACCAACTTTTCTTCTGATCACATCTTTCTGAATCCGATCTCTTCGCGTATGACCACGCATCTACCTTAGCATTTTCATTTCTTCTATTGCCATTCTCTGCATCTCACGGATGCTTTGTAATACTTTCCTTTGACTTTGAAAGAGAGTTTCTTATCACAACGAACAACAGAGACTCTTCTCCACTTTAGCCAACTTGTGTTTTTCTATGAGTAACTTCTCCATCAATTTCTGATTCCTGTTGCAAAATAGATCCCAAGTATCTAAAAGAATCTTTTTTCTAAATATTATCATCCCCAATCTTCACCTCAAGCCATTCATTATTGTTTCCATCAGATGTGCACTCCACATATTCAGTATTAGCCCTACCTATACGAAATCCTTTAGTCTCTACGGCATGTCTCCAAATCTCCCGCTTCTCATTTATTGCATCTCTTGTCTCGTCGATCAACATAATATCATCGACGAATAGCATACACCAAGGTATCTCATCCTGAATATGACTAGTCAACTTGTCCATAATCAAAGTAAAAAGGAATGGACTCAAAGTTGAACCTTAATACAGACCGATGCTAATGTTAAAATAGGCAATCTTCCCAGACTGGATCCATACACAGGATGAAGCCCCATCATACTCAAATCTCCCCCTTCTTAATGATGACAAAAAAATCAAAAGCTTAAAGAAGTTTAATCACTTAAGCATAATAATTTCAAATCAAACTTTATTTTAATCAAAGTATATAACAATTATTAGAGTATTTGTTATGTGCGCCTATTGTGTTGTAGGAGGGTAAATGGATCCCCTATTTTCTAACAACAATAAATCATCAAATAAAATTTGAACCTCGACTTCAGTTGCTCTTCCTTACTAAATGAATCATAAAACTTCTCTTTAATTCGTTTTAAGAGTGTAAGGTGAATAGTGATTATAAAACAAGACTTTAATCTTATTTTCTCCTTTTCTCCCCCTTAATTAGATAATCCATTAATCCTTTAAGTCTTTCTAAGCTTGAATTTCCCCCCTCCCTTTATGATCAATTAAAAAGATAGACAAGAGAGTAAGAAAGCATGCATACTTCATTAAACATGTACGAAACTATCACAAAATTGTTTGTGGCTACAAACTAATTTCAGAAACTAAATAAGACAGATGAAAAATAAAGGTTAGGATAAAAACTACAGACAAGGACGGAAACAAAGAGCTACAAAAAGGACGACAACTACTCAGAAGGAGAGTATTCAAAATCCTTGATGGCATGACGAGAGCTCCGGGCCCTCTTGCCACGTTCTGCAACTCAATGAGTGTCTAAACTATACTCGTACTCAGGGATGCCAAGTTCTTCTTTAGTCTCAATCTTTGTCTTTGCTTTAGTCTCTTCATCAGCTTCGGATTCAGGCATGTGAATATTATTTCCCATGCTAGAAGAAGAAGCACCTGGTCGAAAAGGGCAGAGCGAGGGCTGAGAAGAAGTGGGGGCTCGCTGAGGCACGGTACAGCAACCACAGGGTACGAAGGTCCTGGGTGTTGGAGCAGGATGGTTCCTAGATATGTGTATCTGGTGCATCTCATCAGAAAGGCGATAGAGCATCTCGAATTAATCGTTCATATACTGAGCATAGGCGATAGAGCATCGCCTATGTCATCGTCTCCCTTTGGTAACTCACCATGGCATCGACAGTCCCTCAGATCTGTCAAAGCTCCAGATAGTGGGCATCAATGATGTCCTGGTGTGAAAGCTCCTCTCCTGGAGCAAGGTGGTAGTCCATGTAGCCCTAATATGTGTCGAAATCAGAGGGTGAGGGCGGACGGGCATGGGAATGTATCCACTAAAGTGAGGGGTTGAGGTAGGAAGGACATGAGCTGGTCCAGAGGCAGTGATCGACGACTCAGTCTCGGGTTCCTTTGCATCGGTAGTGAATCTCATGGCCTCAACACAGAAAGGTCTGACTCATATGATGTGTGCTGAGTCTCGAGGGACGCATATAGAAAAGTGTAAGAGAATGAGGGTCACTAAGAATTCTAAAGAGATACAGTAAACATGTGGCTGAAAGAGGTAGCAAAGATAGTACAACCAGTTAAATGACTTGATCAACATGAAAAAATAAATCAAGGCATGGATCTCTATGGTGACATGGGTGAGGTTAGTCTTCGTGTTCCTAAAGCACCAAGAGAAGACTCGATCGAGGATCCTAGGCAGGGACCTAAGGTTCGGTGCGATCAAGGGTTTCCCTTTGTTTCGCATGGGCATAAGGGCTTCCCTAAGTTTGTCTTGATCTAGGGTGTCTATCACCTCAGTGAGCGTAGGGCCAGCGTTAGGGCATCCTAGAATAGACGAGATGACAGATGTGTCAATGACAAAGGTCTGTCCATTAACGGTAAGCCTAAGTCTATAGGCATACGAGTTACCTATATCCTATATATTAGCATAAAACTCAATAACGGTGTCCAGAGAGATCGAATCAATGAGGGAATTCATGTAGCCAGAGAAGAAGACGGGTCAAAGAGATTGCGGACATAGTTGAGAACTTGAGATCAAAGATCATGTGGACGGAGGGGAAGTGGTCACGGAAGATGGGCCACAAGATGGGGTGTCTAGTCATCATACGGAGATGAGAGAAGGCTGGAATCTAGTCAAAGAACGAGGAGGATTAGGAGGAAGCAATGTTCGAGCACTTAGGGGCCATCGTGGCAACCTGAATAGCCTCATGTAACAAAAGGTTTACTAAGAGACCAGGGATCTAAGAAAATCGAGAAAAATAGAAAACATGGGTTTTATACTTACAGATGATCGATCAGAAAAGCTTGAGTGATCGAGCAGGGGTAGTCGATCAGCCAGGAGAAGGTGATTGAACAGGTTTGGAAACTAGTCTGAGGAAACTCGGATTTTTAGTGAACTCTCTTGCTCTTTGGTTGCGTGAGAAGTGAGGGAACCTTGGGTCTCTATCTAAAGAGGTCCTATGGAAGTGGGATAAGACTAAATCACAGTTTTTGAGGGATTGAGAAATGTCCTTTCCAAGTTTTGAAAAAATTAATGGATTTGATTTGTCAAAGGATGGAAGAAGTCAGTCGTCTCGTGCATGAAAAGGGAAGGGTAGGCTACGTCCTAGGTTATATTTCCAAGTTTGTCTTTACACTAAAAAATCAAAAATTTAAAATTCAAATTTATGCTAGATGATCGATCAATAAATCTAACATGATCAGTCAGAAATGATTGATTAGTGTATTATTGATGATCGATCAGGTATGATCGATTAGGCCAAACATGATGATCAATCATATGTACACTAAATTGAGATCATTTTTGTGAATATTCAACAAATATCACTCAATTTACACAACCTCCACTCTTCTAATCATCTCAGACTGGGATGCAGCTAAGGTTTTTTTAAAAATGTCTAACAGTTGTCTATCTGTTGAAACGTAGTCCAAATAAATCTCATCTTTCAGAACATTTTCTCTAAGGAAGTGGTGCCTAACATCAATGTGTTTTGTCCTAAAGTGATTGACAGGGTTCCTAGCAAGGTGGATTGAGCTATCGTTGTTATAGAGAATCCTATTCTTGCTAAAAGTCAAATCAAAGTCTGAAAGAGTATTTTTCATCCAGAGAAATTGAGAACGCGCTAGTAACACAATTATCTGCTACGCTTCAGTAGTCGAAAGAGTCACACAAGTTTGCTTTTTGGAAAACCAAGAAATAAGAGCATTCCCCATGAATTAGCAGGTGTCACTTGTACTTTTTCTATCCGTATGAATCCCAGCATAATCTGCATCGCTATATGTAAATAAATCTATGGAATACATCTTCGAATAAAACAACCTAAATCCTTTGTAAAAACAAGATAACGAAAGATTCTTTTTACTGTTTTTAAGTAGCTTTCTTTTGGTGCAAACTGAAAATGTGTTGCTAAACAAGTAATAAACAGTATATCTGGTATGCTCGTAATTAGATAAAGCAAAGAACCGATCATACTTTTGTACAGTCGTTGGTCGACAGCCTTTCTAGACTCTTCAAGGTCGAGCTGAGTCATTGAAGCAATCGAAGTAGGAGTCACCAAAGCTTAATCGAAACCAAACTTAGTGAGAATCTCCTTCGTGTACTTCTATTGTGAGAAGAAAGAATTGAACTCCGTCTGGTTGATCTGTAACCCTAAGAAGAACTTCAATTCTCCTATCATGCTCATCTCGAATTGATCCTGCATTACTTGAGAAAAATCCTTGTAAAGACTTGCATTAAAGGATCTGAACACAACGCCATCAACATAAACTTACATATCCAGTGAATCGAGCAAAATAAACTTCATAAAAAAGGTGCAATCTACTTTACCTAGTATGAAACTGGAGGTAAATAGAAATGTTCTAAGCAAGGTTGCAAAAAGCGGTAGTCGGTACTCGGTCGGCGGGGTCACTGACTGAGGATTAATCGGCAGTCAAACGACTAATCGGATTTAGTCGATCATTAGTTGGTTTTGAATTTTTTAATTATTTTAAATATATAAATCATTTTTATACATATATTCTTATATATTAATATATATTCATACATTTTCTATACATAATGAAATAAAAGAAGTAATTGACTTTAAATACAACATTAAGCATACTAGTATAAGTTTGCTTTTAGAAAAAACAAAAAACTAAAAATATATAAAAGTTCAATGTAAAAGTCGACCGATTAGTCAGTCGACTAGTTGGCTCAATTAGTCGGGTTGACCGACTAACGGCCGACTAGGCCTAGTCGAGTCGGCTACCCCCCCCCCTCCTCGACTTGACATAAACTTCTTCTTTAATGAAGCCATTTAAGAAGGTATTTTTTATATCCATTTGATAAAGCTTGATTCCCTTGGAACAAGTAAATGTTAATAGTATTCTGATTGACTCAATCCTTGCAACAGGTGCATAGGTTTCGTCAAAATTGATGCCTTCCTACTGAGTGTATCCCTGAGCAACAAGGCTTCCCTTGCTCCACAATTATCCCTGACTCATCCAATTTGTTCTTAAAAACCGCTTGGTTCCAATAACCATGCGGTTTTCAGGTCTAGACACAAGCTCTCATACCATGATTCTCTCAATTCGAACAAATTCATCTCACATTTCCATTAACCAAGAATCAATGTTGCAATCCTCGTCAACAAACTTCGTCTCCATTGATGATACAAACGCAGATGGCATAAATGAATTTAAGTGTGATCTTGTTTGAATTCCTTTATGGCATGTTTAGTAGGGGAATAGGGATCGGAATAAGCCCGTACTCCCTTCTTCCCTTATTCCTCCTTATCCACTCCCTTATTCCATACCCTTATTCCCCTTCCCTTATTCCCCTCTTCCCTTATTCTACCTCCTTTTTTGACCTTAATGAAGAGAGGGCTTATTCCACCACCCTATTCCTTCTTGGATTTTAAAGAACATATACGGTGTGGATTCATGATATTATGTGCCACTTTGCGAGGGTTGTGGGTAGCAAGGTTCTAGAAGATGGACCCGGTGTGGCCCACGTAAGATGTTTGTGTGATCATCAGATCCGGTGGGTTCAATGATCCGAGGGCATGGACATATGGATGCATGATTGTGTTCACCACTTGAAACTAATGCATCCAGGCGTGCTCCTACACGAGAGAGGGTAAAGACTAAAGAGAGAAAATATATGTCTTTTGAAGTTGGAATCAATTTGGGTGCATGTCTACCATTCCATTTGGTATATGCCTATAAAATTGCTATGCAATTTCAACATTTGGATATTACATGATATTGGTAGGGATGAGCATTGGGTTGAGCCAGGCCGGTCTGACTCAACCCACAAGCATGTCCCACGAAGTCGACCCGAAACCCTGCTAGTAGGCTTGGGCTGAAAATACCTTGTGGAGAAGCTGGAGGAATACAGTGTGGAGAAGATGGAGGAAACCTAACGCTTACTTCACGAGGATCGACTTATTGTGCACTTGACCGACAGATCAAAATCAACACAAGCATGTTGTGATGTAGAATTCATACTCTACCTTGTACGGTTACCTTGTCTATATGTATGAAGTTATCAACTCTTAAATTTTAATAAAAAGGAGGAATTTAAAAAAAACATGTGAAATATGCTTCTATCGGGGAATGATTATTGGTGCCAATACGATTAATAATGCTCGAACTTACTCCGATTATTTGCCAATCAACATTTTGAGCTAACTTACAAACCTTATTCTGTATCCATCATGAGTCAACCGAACAGAAAATAGCACTTAACTACCCTTATTCCTCCTTATTCTCATCCTTCCTGATAAATAGAAACATTATCTTATTCCACCTTATCCCACCTCCTTATTTCTCCTTATTCTCCTACCAAATGGGCACTTATAGATGTCCCCAATCACCAATTCCTTTGGGTAAATCTCTAATAAAGCTAAAATCCTTGGATAACTCATGAGAATCATTATTCTCAAGGGCTCTAGAAGGATCCGGTTGAGCATCTTCCTCAATTCTAATTCATTTAGCCGTGGAGTCTTACTAAAGTCCTTATTAAAAGAAACATTAACTGCTTCCACAATAGTCATTGTTTTCATAATGAATGGCATACAAATTATGCTTCATGAGGAATAACATAAGAAGATTCCTTCGTCACTTTTCGGATCAAACTTATCAAGGTTATCATTAATGTTAAGAACAAAGCATTTACTTTCAAAAACAAGGAAATAGCTTATCCTTGGTGAGAATCCAAAATAGAGCTCAAAAGGTAACTTCTTTCATCCTATTCGGATCAAAGTCATGTTTATGACATAAAATGTTGTGTTTACGACCTCTGCCCAAAAATATCTAGGTAGATCGAATTTGTATAGCATAGTATGGACGCATTTCTGAAGAGTGCGATTTTTATATTCTACTACATCGTTTTGAGTTGTCGTCCTGATTACATAAAACCCATGCTTGATCACAGCCTTAGCACAGTAGTCGGTAAATTTCTCATTCTCAAAATCCTCTCTATGATCACTTCTTAACTTAGTGATGGTAGATCCTTATTCGTTCTGAATTCTTTTTGCTAGTTTCTCAAATTCAGAGAAAGCTAAGACCTTGGAAGAAATGAACAAAACTCAACTACAAAGTGAGCAGTCGTCTATTGTAACAAAACAGTAACGACAACCACTTCAAACTTTAGAATTGTATGGGTCCAAATAAACTTAAGTGTAAAAGCTTTAAAGATCGAGCTAAGCTAATGTGCTTTTTAGACTTAAAGGGTTTTCTATGGAGTTTTCCTAGTTTGCATGTTGAACACGTGCTTACCTTCTTATAGGATAGTTTATGTAGGTCTTTTGCTAAGCCAAGTTTCCTAATCCTATGGATTAAGTTCATGTGAATGCGACCTAATCTTTTGTACCGAAGTAAGGGTTCTTCTTGTGTTGTCAGGAGGAAATCTAGCGATGAACACTCATCGAATCTAAGCGTGTATATGCTTTTATGCCTATCTTCCATAAGCAACAAGTCTAGTGTGTTTCCCTTAAGAACTTCAAAATCAGAAGAAGAAAATATTACATTAAAACCATTGTCGTAGATCTGAGACATGCTCAAAAGATTGTATTTCATACCGTCAACAAGGTTGATACAATTAATAGAAGTTAGGGTTTCGGATCATACATTCACCAATTATCATACCTATATTGTTGTTGCCAAAAGTGACAGTCCCACCAACTTTAGCTTTGATGTTGAGGAAGAAGCATTCATCTTCAGTTGTGTCAGGAGCATCTGTTGTCCATAATCCATTTGATAGTACAGTCTCACTTGAGGTCCTACGAAATACGGTCAGATCATGAATCGACGCTCAATTGGTCTTTTGTAACACTGAGTTCTGCAAAATAATTAATGGGTTCCTTTGGTACCCATTGCTTGCGGGTCCTTGAGGGGTTAGGATCATTCGTCGGATTTCTCCTTGACTCCATGACCTTCTTGGCTTTAGCTTGACTCTAAACTTTCTTAACAGGTAAAATAGGTAGCAGACATAAAGCTTCTCCCTTTTCTGGGTTATACCCTAGCCCATACTTAAGTCTATTTTGGTAGTTAGCTCTTAATAATTTATCTAGGTTCTCCTTTCCCTTGGTGAATTTAGCTAGAGCATTAACTAGGGGGTGTGTGTTTTACTTAAGCTTACCTACAATGGCTTCTAGATTATCTATATTTGTCTTGAGCAATTTCAGTTTCACGTTTCTTTTCAGAAAGAGAAACTAGAGGTGTTTTTCTAATATGATCTTTCAAAGAGCTAGTTTCTTTTGAATGATCTTTTAGGGTAGTATATGCAGTTGTTTTTAGCACTTTGTTTTCCATTTTCAACTTTACTACTAAGCTATGTAAATCAGTAACAGCTTCTTGTAACTCATCAAAAGAGGGTTCTTCGGAAGTTACCTCTTCATTATGTAGAGCCACGAGACCCAGCAAGGCTTCTTCTTTGCTGGAGTCATCAGGGTCATTTCCAGAAGATTTTGACGTGTCGGAGTAGGAAGAGTCCTAAGTATCTAGAAAAGCTTTCTCTTAGGATACTTGTGATGGTATCGGTGATCTTTCCTCCTTTCTTCCTTCATGATCTTCTTACCTTTGCTTGATTCGTGGCTTCTTGTTTCTTGACCACTGCTTCTTTTGAGAAGAGGGTGATCTTTCTTGAAATGCCCCTTCTTCTTGCAGTTGAAGCACTCAAGATCGATTCCTTTCCTCATATCGCTTTTCTTGATGAACTTCTTGAATTTCCTGGTAAGCACTGTCAGGTCTTCATCTGAGTTGTCTTTTGAAGTTACTATGTGGCTTGAAGTGCAATACATTTCTTTTTCTTTACTTCAGCTTCTACTTCAACCTTTTGTGTCTTCTCAACTTCATAGGCTAGGAGTTTTCCTATAAGCTCATAAACAGGAAGTGTATTGACATCATTATCTTATTTGATGACAGTCGTTGTTGTGCTCCAGATAGGTATGAGAGATCTCAATATATTTTTCACCGGTTCTGTCTCTCCAATATCAACCTTGAGATTTTTGAGGTTGTTGATTATGATCGAGAACCTTGTGTACATGTCGTGGATCGACCCTCCACTTTCCATCTTGAATAATTCGAACCTCTATTGTTGTAAATTGACTTGATATTTATGTAACTTTGTTGTTCCTTTATAAGTTACGCTAAGCTTGTTTCATATCTCGTATGCAGTTTTACAAGTCGAAACTCAATTGAACTCATCGATTGTAATTGCAAAGAAGATTGCATTCATCGTCTTAGAGTTATAAGTCATTTTCTTTTTATGTATGTAAGATAAGATGCTTTCGGCAACTGGTCTTAGGTACTTAGACTCTACGACGATATTCCAAACATCGATATCAATAGACTCTAAGAAGATTTGCTTTCGTATCTTCAAGTTATCGTAGTTCGTGCTATCGAAGTGTGGTGTCCTGACTGTGGACTGGCTTGCAAAGCTCTTGCTCGCAATAGTTACCATATGTATTGTCGAAGAGTGACTTCGAGATACTGATCCCTGCTTTGATATCAAATGTGAGTTCGGGGATCGCGATACCACTAGAGGATGGTGAATAGTGGTTCAAGGTAGTTTTAAAAAACCTCTATGAAATAATCCGCAAGCACAGAAACAATCCAATCAACATACTTGCACAATATTTTTATGTTCAAATCTACTTAGGTAAAAATCATAACCTGAGTCTTCCTGACTCGGGAATACTTGTTAGCCGAGCTAATCAACTACTTCACTAAAGCCCGAGATATTTACCCGGATATCTCAACTATTTACAAAGCTGACGTTTCACGATCTTGAATCAAACACCAAAATTAACACTACATATCAAACATCGTATCCCAAGCAGAAGAACCGACGAGCTTCAACTTTCTTTTTGCTTCCTTGGAGATATTACGTCTAATAGCTTCTCTGCAACTTAGAATCAGACACCTAAAGTTCTGCGGAAAGATGTTAACTGGAAACATATATATACACATACCAATAATCTTTTCCAGAGGAACTTTTTCTTCACAAGTATCAAGATAATACTATCCAATATAAAATAGTGATACCCAGAGACAATTTAGTAGAATATAGTTGCACAAGGTTCACAAATATAGTACAGTAATTATATCACATATAGCTAAGGTGAATAAGCAATATCAAACAGATATAAATATCATCGCGTTGAGAAGGTTGCCAAAAGTGTTCTGACTACAATCAAAACAACCTAAGCATTGGCGAGCGATCAGGCTCTGCTGAAACGATAGTGTTGCTTCAAAGCTATCAAAGACAATATTCTTCTCGAAATGATCGAACGAATCGATGAATATGAGAGAGAATAATCGAGGAAATCACTCAGAAAGAACTTTTTGCTCTTCTAAAGAAAGTAGGAGTGATTGCTCGAATCGTATGTCTTCTAATAATGGGTATGGCGTCCCTTATATAGGACTCCAAGAAAATATGGCCGTTGGAAACAAAATAGTAAACAAATCAGAGAAGATTTCCTGAAGCGATCGATCGGGTGCAAATAATCGACCATGTCGAAAGTGTATGATCGATCAGTTTTGACCGTTGGATATAATTCAAATTATAATCAATTAAGTCAACAATTGATGACGCGCGATCGTTGCGTCAGACTCCTGGGCGTCGTTGCGAACAGATGCCTGCTTTGTGATAGCGCGATTGAAATGGTTGAACATCTATTTTTCTCTTGTCCAGTGGTCGCGCAGGTTTGGCAGGAGGCGGATGTCGCTTGGTGCTGCTTTGATGATTTTCAGCCCTTCTGGAACTCAATTCACGCTAATAGAGCCAGACCTAGGAGGGAATGGTTGTATCCCATGGCTATTCTTTGGGCGATATGGCGTGGAAGGAACGACCTGCTGTTCTCGGGTCATAGGTTTTATAAGGAGAATGTGGGGTTTTTGGCAAAGAGGTTGGTGGACGACTGGGTGTTGTAATGCTTTCTGTGGTACATCTTTTGGGCGTCGCAGTTCTATACTTATGTAATTCTACTTTTGGCTTTCAATAATATTGAAGGGGCGGACACCTCCGAGTGTTTCCCCCTTCCCTACAGACTTTCAAAAAAAATTGTTGGTCAATCAGGCATGCTCAATTAATCAAAATTACATGGTCAACGGGTGATGGTCGGTCACTGAGAATAAATGGTCGATCATTGAGAATAAATGGTCGATCAGAACTGGAATGTTCGATATCTCAATTTGAAAATTGTCAGTAGAAGTTTGCTGAAGATTACAACTTTCCTAACCAATACAAATAAATAATGAAATAGCTTTTGAACAAATCTAAGCAATAAACTAAGCTCCTGCTTCGCTTGAAGTCGACGATACATCATAAACTTGTCGAGCTGAAATCCACACTTGTAATCTTGCAATCACAAAGAAACATGCAAGCAACTACGATATATTCAAGTGTGTGTGTGTGTGTCATCAAGCTTGTAAAACCTGGCCTACTAGGCTAACTAGTCGGCCCGATTATTTGAATTGGTATACATGTTGGCCGACTCAATTAGGCCTAGTCGACCTTTAGTTAGGTAAAGCGACTAATCGGGCCGACTAGTCGGTCGACTAATCGATCGATTTTTGCAAGTAGGATCCAGATGCCCGAAATCCAAATACCCATTTGTTGAGGTTTTAGGTTGTCTGCCAGTAACCCAAACCTCATGCCCTCACGCGCACCCGATAACAGGTCTCTTCGAATCCCAGCCCAGGCGATCGTCGACACCTCCTCTGGTCGCCTACTCCAACCGTTCTGATCGTCAGGGCGTCTCCTCCACGTCGCTAGCTCCATCTGATCGTCGCGTAGCTCGTCGATGTTCCGCTCCTCCTGCTCCAGCCAGCATCGCACTCCTGAAGGTTAGGGTTTTTATTTTATTTTTTGTAATTTTTGATGTATTAAGTCATGAGTTAGTTGATCTTCTCAAGTGCTCAATATGTGGAGTTGATGCATCTTCGTATCCATCATATTGTTTTAACTTTAGTCCGAAATTTCTTCATTTAGATTTTGAATAATATATTATTTATTCAAGTGAGCACATGTCAATTAACAGTGCAATAATTGTCAACATTGCATACAATCTGTCATCATCTCATCTCAAGGAAGAAATGACACCGTCAAATAGAAGGAATGATGTGATCTTGCATATATTATTTGCAAATTAATGATAATATATGTATAAAAAATAATTTATATATTTAAAATGGTGTAGCTCCGATCGAGGATAAGATGCGAGAAAACCGCTTAAGATGGTTTGGTCATTTGCAAAGAAGGTCAACTGATGCACCGGTTAGGAGATGCGAGTGTTGGGATGTTGAGCCGGCTAAGAGAGGGCGAGGACGGCCCAAGAAGTGTTGGAAAGAGACTATACGAAGGGATCTTAGTTTTTTGGATATAAATCCGAGATTGACCCAAGATAGATCTGAATGGAGGCGAAGAATCCATGTAGCCGACCCTACTTAATTGTGGAAAAAGGCTTTGTTGTTGTTGTATTTAAAATAATAAAAAATTCAAAACCGACTAATTCCTGACTAAATTTGATTAGTTGCCCGACTGCCACCTAATCCCTAATCAGTGACCCAGCCGACCGAGTACCGACTGTCAAATTCTGCAACCTTGTGTGTCATATTAAAACATCGGGAGAAACAAAGAACTAACATGTATGTTTGAGTGAAGCCTTCCAATACAAGCCTTGCTTTCAATCTGTCAATGAAGCCATACGGAGAGTGTTTGGTCGTCAAGACCCATCTACATGCAACAGGTTCACGCTCGGTGGATACGATACAATTTCCCACATGTCCCTTAAAGTAAGCGTGTCCATCTCATCATCCATGACATGTTTCCAACCATGGTCTTGAAGGGCACTATGATGATCACGAGGAATGTTGATTGTCGTGAGAGTATTTATATAACTCATGCCATGGTTGGGTTTTTACGAATCGCAGAAGCATGTACAAACATGATCAATTACGAAAGCAAGAAGACGCATGAATTTACAAGGTTCGCCCGTAACTAGGCTACGTCTTTGGACGACGGTGATCGGTTTTCGCTATGTGGAGAAAGAATACAAAGGATACAGAGAGCAATAACCCTTAGAGAGTTTATATATTGCTCCCTTATAAAAGAGATCCCAAAGTTAGACGGGTATGAATACCAGTGAGACCTCGCATTGGCAGGGTATGGTGGCGCAGAAGGAGGGGGGCATCAGACGGTTCTTCAACATGGATTAGATGGTTAGGATTCAAAGCATATCAACAATCTCCATCTTGAATTGAATCCTCTGAGAAGCTTTGAAACCTCTATGAAATAATCCGCAAGCACAAAAATAATCAATCAAACAATTCAATCAACATACTTGTGTAATATTTTTATGTGGAAATCTACTTAGGTAAAAATCACGACCTGAGTCTTCCTGACTCGGGAATACTGGTTACTTGAGCTAATCAACTACTTCACTAAAGCCCGAGATATTTACCCGGATATCTCAACCATTTACAAAGCTAACGCTTCACGTTCTTGAAGCAAACACCAAGATTAACAGTACATATCAAACATTGTAGCTCAAGTAGAAGAACAGACGAGCTTCGACTTTCTTTTTGTTTCCTTGGAGATATTGCGTCCAAGAGCTTCTCTGCAACTTAGAATCAGACACCTAAAGTTCTGCAGAAAGATGTTAACTGGAAACATATATATACACACACAGAGACCAATAATCTTTTCCAGAGGAACTTTTTCTTCACAAGTATAAAGATAATATTATCCAATATAAAATATTGATATTCAGAGATAATTTACTAGAATATAGTTGCACAAGGTTCACAAATATAGTACAGCAATTATATCACATATAGCACAAGTGAATAAGCAATATCAAACAAATATAAATATCATCGCGCTGAGAAGGTTGCCAAAAGTGTTCTAACTGCAATCATAAGAACCTAAGCGTTGGCGAGTGATCGAGATCTACTGAAACGATAGTGTTGCTTCAGAGCTATCAAATACAATATTCTTCTCGAAATGGTTGAACGAATCGATGAATATAAGAGAGAATAATCGAGGAAATCACTCAGAAAGAACTTCTTGCTTTTCGAGTTGTGCGTCTTTTAATAATGGGTATGGGATCCCTTATATAGGACTCCAAGAAAATATGGGCAATGAAAACAAAATAGTAAACAAAACAAAGAAAATTTCCTGAAGTGATCGATCGTGTGCAAATAATCGACCATGTCGAAAGTGTATGATCGATGATCGATCAGTTTTGACCATTGGATAGAATTCAAATTATAATCAATCAGGTCAACAATTGTTGGTTGATCATGCACGTCAAAATTACATGGTCAACCGGTGATGGTCGATCACTGAGAATAAATGGTCGATCATTGAGAATAAATGATCGATCAGAATTGGAATGTTCAATATCTCAATTTGAAAATTATCAGTAAAAGCTTGTTGGAGATTACAACTTTCCAAATAATGCAAATAAATAATGAAATAGCTTTTGAACAAATTTAAGCAACAAACTAAGCTTCCTTTGAGATATTGCCAACTGTCAATGTCGAGTAAATCCAAGAAGTGTTTGAGCTTACTCCTAAGAACTTCCTTTGTGAACATATCGGATGGATTATCTGTTGTGCCGACCTACCTCACCTTGATCATCTTCTTAGAATGAATGAAGTGATATATGACATATATCATGTGTTCTCGATGTGGTTGAACAGATCTATCAGCAAAAAAAATATACAACGAACCCCAAAAGTTGAAACCAAAGTTCTGCAAAAATCAGACACTACAAATTAAGATCTTTAGATGGAATTGTACACATGTTGTTCTATACATGCAGAACTTCACTGAGAACCTAGAACAGTGATTGCTACAGAAAAGGTTTAGACTCGCGTGGATTTCAAAGCTTGAAGCAACATGGATCCTTGCATGGTGGGGTGACACCGCCAGTGGTTAAGCAGCTCCGAGGATCTGCGATGGGGACAAACCTTGGATCATGCCCTTGCCTCACCTTCTTCATACGCTCGACCAGATTTGGGTCACCATCATGGGAGGTCGGGGGATTGGGAAAGTACAAAGGGCATTTTCATCCATTTAGGAAAGTTTAAAATGTCCTTAATTCAATTTAACTGTGAAAAAGACGATGGGAACCACATTGTTATCGTGAATAAAGTTTGGGACTTGAATCCTTAAAACTGGAAGTTTCGGACCACATTGTTATTGTGCAAGTTGCAATAAGTTTGGAGACCTCCGTGTAATTAACTCTTTTTGTATCTGTGTGAACTCTAAAATAGGGAAGGCATTCAAGAAGGGCAGGATTAATTGGCTCGTTCATGTTTACATTTTCTATGGTCATAGCTTGTCAAGATAGTTATTATTTTTACTATTATCCTCTCTGTAATTTTCTCATTTTTTGTTTCATCTTTCCGTAATTTGTCCAATGATTCTTCTCCTATATAAGGGAACCCTTGGGCCTCTCATAAGGTATGCCAATGTGTTCCCTTAACATGGTATCGGAGCGACGGTCCTAAACCAGAGTTACCACATCCATCCCTAACCCTCCCACTTGCCACCTACCACCCCCCCCCCCCCGCCGCCCCCTATGCATGATCTCGTGCTCTGTGCCCCTGCGCGTGCCCCCGTGCCAGACACCCCTGCCCTCGCGACCTCAGCGACCCGCACGCACGCCGCGTGCCCCAGGCCGCCCCGCACGTCGACCCGCGCCTCTGGACCTCGCCTCCGCGCGCCCAGGTGTGTCGTACGCCCAGGCGACCCGCGCCCCTGGCCCTTGGGTCCCTAGCGCAAGTCTAGGTCCTGGCCCTCGCATCCCTAGCGCAAGTCCAGGTCCGCGCACTCCTAGTGCAAGTTCAGGCCGTGGCCTCTGTGTGAAAAGGATTCTGAAGCCCTGCGTCACGAGGTCTTTGTGCCCCAGGTCCTTGCGCGAGACCAGGCACCTGCGTCCAGGATCTTCAGCCCTATCCTACTGAAGCCGCAACTCAGGATCTTCAGCCTTCGTCTTTTACGATTTTTTTCCGGCCCAAGCGAGAGACAAGGATTAGTAAGGATGGTTGTATGAGTCTACACGTACAACCAATCCTTCATATGATTATGTAGACTCCATTATATCGATCTACTCTCTGGTCGGATTCCGTTATTTGGCCATCTTACATCATGTCAGACAACAAGGGTGACATCTTCTCGTCCGGAGCCTTCAAGGGCCCGGCTCCCATCGCTAACATGGATGGGACCAACCATGAGTAGTGGTCCATGCAGTTTCTCACTCTCATGCAGTGCAACGACAAGGAGCACATCCTGACAGATCCAGAGCCAGTGGACAAGATTGGGACGAATGCGTCTTGGAAACAAGATGACGCGTACACGCGTGTTTGGCTTTGTGGGACTCTTAATACAGATATAGTCAATGATATTCTAACTCAGCCAACTGCGAAGGCAATGTGGGACATTTTGGCATCCACCTATGCCCAGGCAAAGAATGAGGTCAAGATCCTTCAACTACAGTTTGATATCTACAACACCAAGCAGAATGGTCGCCCCTTGCATGTTTACTACTCTTCGCTGCGTGGCATGTTTGAAAAGCTTCATAGTTACATGCCCATTACGACGTCTATTGGGCAGCAGAAGACATATAGGAACTCCACGATGGTTGGAGTTTTCATGGCTGGACTTGATGCAGAATATGATGTTGCACGTACTCATCTTCTTACTGGAGCAACCATTCCCCCTATAGAGGAGGCCTATAGCCGTCTCAGCCGACTCATGATCCCTTCAACAGTCATGTCTTCGCACTGCTCAGCGATGGCTGCTTCTCGTGGTCGAGGTGGGGCGATCCAGTCTAGAGGGCGCACACCTCGAGGAAGAGGCAGTGGATGCCAACGTGGTCCCTGCACTTACTGCCGCAAGCCTGGGCATGTAGAGGATACATGATATCAGAAGCATGAATATCATGTTTCTGGTCAAGCAGCAGAGCAGATTGTATCTTCAGAGACTTCGGCTCCCATGCCGATCCTCGCTTGGATAATATTGTCTCTCGTATTCGAGAGATCATGACTCCTAGTGCTGACACCACCATAAATACTGATGCAGCAGCCAGAGCCTCTTCGAGCTCCTCAGGTATCACCTATGCCTTTACTGGTAGTACGAATGCAGACATGACAGAGTGGATTGTGGACTCTTGTGCTTCCCACCACTTGTGTGGAGACAGAACGCAGCTGAAGTCCCCTACAGGGTTATACCACCTGGCAGATGGGTCGTCATTGCTAACGGCAACCACTTACCCGTTACAGGACAGGGGGAGGTGCAGTTGACACCGTCCATGCGCCTGAAGAATGTTTTATATGCTCCTGCTTTTCAGATGAATTCACTTTCTATTAGTCAGATCACTAAGGATATGCATTGTCATGCCATCTTTGACCATTCATCTCTTGTGTTTCAGGACATACCCACAGGCAGGATGATTGGAAGTGGCCGTGAGCAGCGGGGACTCTACAGACTGGTCCAACCTCCTCATGCTAGTGTTTCTATTATACCTACTGGACATGTCTCTCCTTATCTGTGGCACCTTAGGTTTGGACATCTTCCTCTGCATAAGCTATGTCATGTTATCCCTCAGATTTCTACAAGATCCTCCTTTCAGTGTGAGGCGTGTCAACTTGGGAAGCATCATTGTTCCTCTTTTCCATCCCGTCAGAGTCGGAGCAGTTCTCAGCTATTTGAGCTCCTTCATTTAGACATTTAGGGTCATAGTCGTGTTCCTGATCTCGAAGGATACCGTTTTTATCTTGTAGCAGTCGATGATTTTTCTAGACTTTCCTGTGCCTTCTTATTTAAGAATAAGTCTGAGGCTGGATCTACTATCAAGTACTTTATTAATGAAATAAAGAATATTTTTTCTGTCAATGTCAAGTATATTCGTTCTGATAATGCCTCAGAATTTTGCACTTTACATCTTTCTGAGTTCCTTAGATCCCATGGCATTGTTCACCAGACCTCATGTGTCCCAGTAGAATGGTGTTGTCGAGCGCAAACACCGTCACTTACTTGATGTGACCAGAACATTGTTGATACAGAGCCATGCTCCTCATGCTTACGGGGGTGAAGCCGTCCTTACTGCTTGCTATCTGGTAAATCGTATGCCCTCGTCCGTGTTATGAGAGAAGATTCCTTACTTGATTGCATTTCCCGAGAAGGAACTCTTATCTCTTACACCTCGTGTGTTTGGATCTGTTGCTTTTGTTCATGATGTCTCTCCAGGGCGTGACAAGCTCTCTCTTAGAACTGTCAAGGGTGTATTTGTCGGCTACTCTCACACCTAAAAAGAGTATCATTGCTTTGATCTTCTAAGTCAGAAATATTTTGTTAGTGCTGACGTTACTTTCTTTGAGTCGGTCATGTATTTTTCTCCTACAGGTGACAGACTTACTCCATCTGACTCTGATGATGAGATATACATGCCACCACCTCCTACAGTTGGTTCTTCACCTTCACCTACTCCTCTTCCACCATCTCCACCATCTCCTCCATCACCTCAGTTGGTTCAGTTCTTACCTCATGTTATTCCTCGCAGATCTCGCTCTGTTCGCCATGCTCGCAAGCCTTGCTCATCATCCAGCATGCCTCATGTGTGTGTTGAGCATATTATTTCTACTGATGGCACTACTGAATTAACTGTACAACAGGAGAAGCATGTACCCTCTCAAGAGGGAAATATACAGGCCCAGGACTTGGCAGATGATCTTGACGTATCGATTGCTCTGCGAAAGCAGAAACGGACGTGTGCTACTTACCCCCTTACAGCCCAGATTTCTTTGAGCAGGTTGTCAGCGGATTTCAGGAGATTTACATTAGCACTATCAGCTGTGCAGATACCACAGACGTATCAGGAGGCTCTCAAAGATAGTCAGTGGAGGTTAGTCATGGAGGAGGAGATGTTTCCGCTACAGTCACGTGGTACGTGAAATCTTATTTCTGCTCCTGTTGATACATCAGTCGTGGGATGCAGGGGTGTTCAGTGTGAAACACAGTGCGGATGGTAGTATGGATCGCTATAAGGCGAGACTTATGGTACGAGGGTTTACCCAGACATATGGGGTGGACTATCAAGATACTTTCACCCCAGTTGCCAGACATTCTACTCTACTTATTCTCCTTATTGTTGTTGTGACATGAGATTGGCCTCTTTATCAGTTTGATGTGAAGAATGCATTTCTCTATGATGACCTACAAGAGGATGTCTACATGCAACAATCACCTGGATTCACTGCTGAGGGGGAGTGTCAGAAGGTTTGCAGGTTACACAAGGTTATCTATGGCCTCAAGCAAAGTCCAAGAGCATGGTTCTAAAAGCTCTCGGACTTGATAGAGTAGCAGGGGTTTGTGAGATCAACTGTTGATCGCTCCTTGTTCATACAGAAGACACAGAGAGGTACTACAGTCATTCTTATTTATGTTGATGACATTATTATTACAGGGGATGACGAGCAGGGTATTCAGAGTGCAAAGGACTTCCTAGGTCAGCAGTTTGTGACCAAGGACCTTGGACATTTACGTTACTTTTTGGAATAGAGTTTGCCAGGAATCAACGGGGTCTTGCAATGACTCAGAGAAAATATGTTATAGATCTTCTTTCAGAGACGGGCATGGCAGATTGCAAACATGCCACTACTCCACTTGACCCAAGCATGAAGTTCTATGATGATGATACTGAGGAGGTCGACAAGAGAAGATATAGAAAGCTTGTTGGCAAGCTACTATATGTAACTATTACCAGGCCCGACATAGCATTTGTCGTGAGAAAATTGAGTCAGTTTATGGAGCAGCCCAGACAGGCACATATGGATGCAGTCCATATGATTCTGAGATACTTGCTTCACCTGGTACTGGACTTCTTTTCAGCAGAGGCACAACTCTCTAAGTGACAGCATGCGCAGATGCAGATTATGCTGTGTTGGGAAACGTGAATGAGATACTCTATTCCATAGCCCTAGGCTCTCTTATATAGGAGAGTAGCCTATGGGTAAATTACATAAAGAGAATAACAAGAAAACAAAATAACGAAAAGATACAATTGTCTTATATGCGTCAACACTCCCCCTCAAGATGGAGCATAGATATCAATCATGCTCAGCTTGGACGCACACTTCTGAAATGGGCCTCTAAGTAATGCCTTGGTGAAAATATCAGCAGTCTGATTCTCTGATGTGACATGAGATGTAGCAATGAACCCTTTCTGAATCATGTCACGTATGTAGTGACAATCGACCTCAATGTGCTTGGTCCTCTCATGAAAAGTTGGATTATTTGCAATGAACAGGGCAGCCTGATTGTCACATTCTAACATCATAGGAAGAGGTATATCAAGACATAGATCTGCAAGTAGGGATTTCACCCACATCATTTCTGTGCTAGCCTGGGCCATAGCTCTGTATTCGGATTCAGCACTGGATCTAGCTACTACTGTCTGCTTCTTGCTCTTCCATGAAACTATAGCATCTCCAACATAGACTGCAAATCCTGATGTTGACTTTCTGTCCTTAGGGCATCCTGCATAGTCTGCATCCGCACATGCTGTGATAGAGATCTCCTTTCCTTTCTTAAATAGCAAGCCTGCACCTGGAGATGATTTTAAATATCTCAGAATCATGTGTATTGCATCCATGTGTGCCTGACGAGGTTGCTCCATGAACTGGCTCACACGACTCACTGCAAATGATATATCAGGTCTAGTGATCGTGACATACAGTAGTTTACCTACCAGTTCTCTGTACCTTCTCTTATCCACCTCTTCTGTGTCATCATCATACAGCTGCATGCTAGGATCCATTGGTGTCGTAGCAGGTCGACACCCTAGCATACCTGTCTCACTCAGTAGATATGTGACATACTTCCTCTGTGACATGACTAATCCATATGGGTTTCTGGCAAACTCCAGCCCCAGAAAATATCTAAGGACTCCCAAGTCCTTGGTGATGAATTCGGTCCCTAGCCTTTCTTTTGCCTGCTTAATGCCCTGGTCATCATCACCTGTAATCAAGATATCATCAACATAAACCATGATTACAATGATACCTCTTGCCGTCTTCTGAACAAACAAGGAATGATCAGCATTGGATCGTTTATATCCTTGTTTCTCAAAGAGATCTGAAAGTTTCTGAAACCATGCTCTGGGGCTCTGCTTAAGACCATAGATGGCCTTATGTAATCTGCAAACCTTGGAACACTCCCCCTCAACAGCAAAACCAGGTGGCTGTTGCATATAGACTTCCTCCTGCAAGTCTCCATACAGAAATGCATTCTTCACATCCAGTTGATAGAGTGGCCAGTCTTTAGCAACCGCAACAGATAGCAAGATCCGTAAAGTGGAATGACGCGCCACAGGGGAGAACGTGTCAAGGTAATCTACCCCATATGTCTGCGTGAAGCCCCGAGCAACTAGGCGTGCCTTGTACCTGTCAATGGAACCATCTGCATTGTGCTTAACTGTAAACACTCATTTGCAACTCACCGGGCTAACATCTGGAGGTATATGAACCAAACTCCAGGTTCCTCTAGAATGAAGTGCCGCCATCTCTTCTTCCATTGCTAGCCGCCATCTAGCATCCTGCATAGCATCCTGATGGTTCCGTGGAATGTCTGTAGCTGAAAGTGCCATAGCAAACGTCCTGAAATCTCCAGATAGCCTCTCAAAAGACACCGCTGGTGACAAGGGATAATTGGCACAGCTTCGTTTCGGCTTGCGTAGAGCGATTGGAACATCCAGATCATCTGTGTCATCACCATGCTCCTGTAATGCATCCTGCTGAGAAATGTCGTCAGATCCATCAACATTAATATTTTCATTACATACCATAGGCGAGCTAGTTGACGGGTCATGACCATGAGCTGGAGGAAGCCTGCGGGTGTAATGAAATGGTAGCGGGGATACTAGTGATGATGGTGGTGGTGGTGGTGGTGGCGGTTGCGGTGGTGGTGACTGTGGCAATGGTGATGGTGGTTCCATGAATACGGCATCTGGAGGTATGGGTGGTGGTTGCATGTTTCCGGAATCTGAAAAATACATAACAGATTCAAAAAATGTAACATCTGCACTGATCATATACCGCCGACGCACAGGATCAAAACACTTGTACCCCTTTTGAGTTCTGGGGTACCCCACAAAGATACACTAGATAGCCCTAGGAGAGAGCTTGTCAGTACCAGGCGACAACTGGTGGACAAATGCGACAGACCCAAACACACGAGGGGTAAGACTGAACAGATCCTTGTCAGGATAAATGAGTGAAAAAGGATTTTGTTCATTCAAAACAGACGAAGGCATACGATTGATAAGGTAACATGCAGTAAGGACTGCATCACCCCAGTAGGAGTACGGAACATGACTCTGAATAAGAAGAGACCTTGTGACATCAAGTAGGTGACGGTGCTTTCTTTCAGCAACCCCATTCTGTTGAGAGGTATGAGCGCAAGATGTTTGGTGAATAATTCCTTTTGAAGAATAGTAATTGGCTAGAATGTTGGTGCACAACTCTAAGGCATTATCACTTCTCACAATTTTGACAGATGTGGAAAAAAACATTTTGAATTTCATTTAGAAAGTGGATAACAATATTTCCTGCTTCAGACTTATTTTTCATTAGAAATACCCATGATGCTCTAGAAAAATCATCCACAAATACAATATAAAACCTGTGTCCCTGATGATCGGGAACACGACTCGGACCCCAGACATCGACATGAAACAACTCAAACTTGGAGTTACTACTCCGACCTTGACTACTGGGAAAAGACGACCTGTG
The DNA here is from genome assembly GCA_037367405.1 of Ottelia alismoides. Classification (NCBI taxonomy): domain Eukaryota; kingdom Viridiplantae; phylum Streptophyta; class Magnoliopsida; order Alismatales; family Hydrocharitaceae; genus Ottelia; species Ottelia alismoides. Next base: position 556,893 of record JAZKJV010009768.1, on the reverse strand, counting down.
ATGCTTTCCCAACTGACACGCCTCACACTGGATAGGTGTGTGAGAGAGACCATAAGGTAGAACTAGACGCAACTTCTGAAGCGGTAAATGACCAAAACGCAGATGCCACAGGAGAGGAGATACTTGTTCAGCGGGAGAAGATGTGATTCCGGCAAACGGTGTCTGGTTCAGACGATAAAGGCCTCCTTGCTCATAGCCATGACCAATCACGTTGCCCGTACGGATGTCCTGAAAAATCAACGAAGATGAATCAAAAATAGCTCGACAGTGGAGATCCTTCGTAATCTGACTAATTGACAACAAATTCATAGAAAAATGCGGTGCATGTAGGACATTCTTGAGCTGCATAGAAGACGTCAGTCTAATCTCCCCCTGACCCGTGATAGGAGAATGCGTGCCATTGGCAATAACTACTGTCCGTCCTGGAGGAATCTGAGTGTATCCTGTAAGTAGACTCTGGTCGCCACATAGATGATGTGTAGCGCCCGAGTCCATGATCCATGGCAATGTATCAGATCTACTACTGTGGAGTGCAAGTGTACTACCTGAAGTACTAGTGGAGGCATAAGCAGAAGCAGCAGCATCAGTATGACTCTCTGTAGTCGGTGCTGGACTAGATGGTGGGATAATACCCCTGAGGCGGGCAATCAGGTCATCAAATCGTTGATCCAGTGTAGCAGCAGACGGGGGCTATATCTGCTCAGCGGCTCGTGCAGATGCAGGGAATCCATGCTTCGAGTAGCATGTGTCTTCAGTATGTCCGACGCGGTGACAATATGAGCATGTTGACCTAGTGCGGCCACCCCTTCCACGAGGGATACGTCCACGGCCCTGATGATGAAAACCGCGGCCTCTGTTGGCCGCCATAGCTGAGGGATTCTGATTCGCTGCTGCTGAAGGTACTGTGATCCTGCTCAATCTGTGAAAAGCTTCCTCCATGGGAGGAATAGTCGAGTCCGCCAGAATCTGTGAACGTGCTGCCTCATACTATGGGTCAAGTGCAGCGAGAAACACACCCACCATCGTCGCATTCCTGTATGTCTTCTGTCGTTCTGGTGTGGCAGTAAGAGGCATGAAGCTATAGAGCTTCTCGAACATCCCTCTCAATGATGTATAGAGAGAATGTAAAGGACGACCGTTCTGCTTTATCGTGAATATATCATGTTGTAGTTGCAGGATTTTCATCTCGTTCTTTGCTTGAGAATACGTTGCTGCCAGGATATCCCACATGTCTTTGGCTGTAGGTTGATGTAGAATGTCATTGGCGATTTCAATAGCCAATGTGCCAGATAGCCACACCTTGGCATATGCATCATCGGCCTCCCATGAGGCATGAACTCCAGTCTTCTCTGCAGGCTCGGGCTCGGTAAGAATGTGCTTCTTACCTGTAGACTTCATCATACTCATGAACTGCATTGCCCACAGTTCATAGTTTGTACCATCCATCTTGACAATGGGCGTTGGACCACGAAATGCGCCCATAGATGGGATATCTGCCTTGCTTTCTCACATACTGGAGATGGAAGACTGGAGTGACTGAGAGACGATAATCTTTGTCTACAATGACATAGACGGGATTAGTTGCGTGTGTAGACGTCAAGCAACTAACCCCATGTATATCAAGATCTGTGCCCTAGGGTTTTGGGGATTAGGGCACGCAGGCACGTGCAAGAGGCACGTGCACACGCAACTGTATGCGCACGATCAGGCAGGTGCAGGCGCTACAGGATGTGCACTGGCGCACGTTGTTTGCACAGCACACAGAAGGGCGCACAGAAAGGCGCTACAGAGGTGCGAGGCGCACAAGGATTGCGCGTAGAAGGGCGCACTGTCGCTGGAGGCGCGCTAGGCGCTGGATGCGCGCTAGACGCACAGTCGCACAGCACATTACGCGCTAGGCGCACAGGCGCACAGTTACGTTACGCGTGAGATGTGCTACGCGCGAGATGCGCTTGCGCACAAGATGCGCTATGCGCAGAGGCACCGCAGGCGATCGGAGAGGTCGGCGATCGGATCGGAGAAGGGGCGGCGCCGAGAAGAGAGAGAGAGAGAAGAGAGGCCGGCGGTGGGGCGGGTTAGGGTTAGGGTTTCGAGAACTCCGGTCTAGGACCGTCGCTCTGATACCATGTTGGGAAACGTGAATGAGATACTCTATTCCATAGCCCTAGGCTCTCTTATATAGGAGAGTAGCCTATGGGTAAATTACATAAAGAGAATAACAAGAAAACAAAATAACGAAAAGATACAATTGTCTTATATGCGTCAACATGCTGGGTGTCCAAAGGATAGAAAGTCTATGTCTGGATTTGCAGTGTTTATAGGGAATTCTCTTGTTTCATGGAAAAGTAAGAAGCAGATTGTGGTTGCTAGATCAAGTGCTAAATCGGAATACAGGGTCATGGCACGGGCTAGTACAGAGATGATGTGGGTCAGATCCGTTCTTGCTGACCTGACTATAGAAGCGCCTCTTCCCATGAACCTTCAATGTGATAATCAAGTTGCTCTCTTCATTGCAAATAACCCAACCTTTTATGAGAGGACGAAGCACATAGAGGTGGATTGTCACTACAATTGTGACATGATACAGAAGGGTATTATCACTACTGCGCATGTCACCTCTGGAGACCAGACATCAGATATACTTACAAAGGTTCTAGCAAGAGGACCTTATCAGAGATGTTGTTTCAAGCTAAGTCTTATTGATATCTACGCTCCAGCTTGAGGGAAGTGTCGAGATAGTTACTATTTTTAGTATTATCCTCTCTGTAATTTTCTCTTTTTTTTGTTTCATGTTTCTGTAATTTGTCCAATGATTCTTCTCCTATATAAGGGAACCCTTGGGCCTCTCACAAGGTATCCAAATATGCTCCCTTAACATAGCTCTCTGGTTCTTTCTGTATCCGTTCTCGCTGTTCTTGCTGTTTCTTTCATTCCTTCAAGGTGATGGAAACTCGAGCTCGGAGGGTGATTCAGAGCGAGTCCCCTGATCCCCGGATTAGTGTGAAAACCGAGAAAGATCATAACAACAGATAGGTGAGAAAAGACAACCGATCGTCCAGCTGCGTGAAGGTACGCCCATTCAGAAGTCATCTCAAGCACCGCCGCATTCGTAAGATGGCCATTAATTAAATTCGGATAGAAGAGAAACGGCCATTACCCTCCTTTGATGCCGCATGACGGAATCCAGAGCTGTTGAACCCTCTGTCGTGTTCCATATTATGGTCGCGGCCGTCGCCACCTGCGCGAATGCCGAGCCGACCATGCAGAGGACCCTCAGGAACGCGACGAGTGATGCCGTAACGAGGGGAAGCTTGACGTCATCAGGGCACGGGAGCAAAGGGTAGAGCACGAGATAGCCGGAGAGGAGGATCAAGCCCGCGTTCCCCGTTCCGAGGATAATGGCGACCCATCGGAGGCTGCTGAGCTTCGGGACAATACGAGCCGCCTCCATTTCTGGAACGAAGAGGCTCTCCGAGGAGGCCGCGTCTATGGAGAGCGTGGACTCCGCGTTTGTCATTGGTGAAGGCGGGAGGAGGATGGCTGCCGAGAGGAGCGCCGGGGGCCGTTCCCCCGGAGGTCTTTTTTGTTTTTTTGGCTTTCAATTCAATCTCCCGATACGGAAATGGGGACAGACGTAATAAGGGAAAGACCCTTCTTTGTACAGGAAAATTTACACCTATGCCCCTTCCCTTTTATATAACTACCCTTTGTATATTTGTACTTTGAAAGTTATTATTCTATCCATCTCAACTAAAGATTTAAGATCCAAATGCGTGTCTGCAAATTATACCTTTTATCTTCTTTTCTTGCTTCCTTTCGCCTTAAGTAGATGATAACCATGTACGTGTAAAGGAAATCGAGTACGTTCAAGTTTATTGACATTTATGGATGAAGATGGTCGGATATGAATATCGTTATAGGTGTTATCATGTCATTATCTATTTTAAAATACATTTGTTGCGAGGATATTGATAGATATGAATCAATGTTACTATATTCTTAGAAAACGAATACAGATGTAAAAGGGATATATATAATATCGAAAATAATCTATATGTTACCTCATATATGCATGTATTAGATGAATTTCAATCGATATAAATATAATAAATGTGTTATTTTATAACAACAATAATATCAAATATGGTGAAAGAGTGTATAAAATTATGTTATATATGGTTAAAAATAAATCCACAATTATATTTTTATATAAAAATAGACATGCGGAAATGGATATTGGTAGATATCAAAGTGATATCCATACTTGTATTCATTTTAAAACGTATATGGATGTCAAAACCTATATTAAATAGATACGATGATAAATTGAATGAGGATATATCCATCATATATATTTGCATCAGTAACATTTGAGGAAAGTGAATTGAAACATTCAGGAGGTGGCTAGGAATAGATTGATAAGAAGATAAAGGATTAACGTCAAGGAGTGAAGGATGACATCAGACTCTTATTTTAGTTGAAAAATGCTAATAATAGGAGGTCAACAATAGGATTGAGCTTGGTGACGGGAAGGTAGTTCGCGCTTATGGAAAGTTTTTAAATGTTGCCAATATAAGTAACTTTTTACTAGTTTTTAAATAGAGTTACTTCATGAAGTAGTTAAGCTTACCTACTTTATATTCTTTACTACTTTTTTCTACGAACCGTAGAAACTTGTTATATTTCCTTTACGACTTTTTGCACAACATAATTACCTCATCAACCATGTAAATTACTCCAAGAACCCCTACAAACATCAAACAAATTATTCGTAGGGTTTATGGGGTAAAAGTTAGCAAGTTTATGAGATCGAGGAAGGAATTATGTTGTTTCAAAGATCGAAATTTAATTTACAAGGTTTATAGGGTTCATGGGATAAAAATCTCTTTTTTATTTTTTTGAAGAATTCTTCCGTGGATTTTCATAACTATATCCTTCTAATATGTTATTCCGATTTCGTCAGAAATAAAGACTCATAAGACATCCATCCAGAACAGGTCGATCACAGTAAATCTAAGATCATTAAAATTACATGTTCTAGATGGAGGCCATAAGAGTCTTTGTTTCTGACGAAATTGAAATAACATATTAATGGGATATAGTGATGAAAATACATGGTAGTATTTTAAAAAAAATAAAAAAAATGATGAAAAATAAGCATAAAGTAAGTAGGTACTACTTCATAAAATAGGCTCCCTTTTCTCTTTTAAATATATAAATAATGTAATTTTACTATTATCTTACATTTCAAGGCATAAGAGATTTATAAAATCGTGTACTTTATAATCATAGAATTCATATTACCATGTTCTATAAATTTTCATATTGAAACCCCGGAACCGTATAATAACGGATTAAATTCAATTGATTTCAAAATAATAATGTTTTTTCCTAGTTTTTAAATGTATAAATAATGTACGTTTGAGGGTTTAAGAAAGTTGGTATGTAAAATCATGTTCTTTTAATATAACAAAATTTATTATATTACCAATATAACAAATTTCGTTATATTACCATTTTATATAAATTTTCATTTGTTAAAAATACATGCTACTAAACTATTACATTATTTAACAGAAATGAATAGCAATAAAAGTACAAGACTACATAATAAAAATAAGAAAATAAATCTTATACTCATCTAAAAGTTGAAGACAAAAGTAAGAAAATGCAAGCATGAAATAATAGAGATAGTAAAAACCCTACCTTACAAAGTTGTTGCAGTTCTAGATATCGTCGAGTCTAGGTTGGTTGCAGGGTTGGGCAGGGTTGGGTTGGGTTGGGTTGGGGTACTATTCACAGGGGTACCCCCTCCTCACAGTTTACTATTCACTCAGCCCAACCCAACCCAAACCAACCCTACCCAACCCTGCAACCAAACGAAACATGTCTATCGACGACTTGGTCGATATTTTAGAATATCCAAGCAGGTTTATATTTTAAAATATCCAAGAAGATGACTCCTTCATTTTCCATATATTGTCGAAATAATGGACATGTACCTCCATACGTGTTGACATCTGAGAATGCATGCACACTCCATATTTATTGATGCAGAAAAATATGGGAAGGTCAAGTTCCTCACTCATCTACCCGATATATGGCTTAGATATTTAAATGATTGAATGAAGGATGAAAATCTCGATCGGTTAATTATATAGATTTTGACATGTGTATCTATATTCGTTTTAAAATGAATACAAATGTGAATATTACTTTGATATTCGTAACAATATTTGTATATCCATTTAGATATCTAAGTATAATGGTAGATTTATTTATAAATGTGTGTAACAAAATATTATGGCTTTTACATAATATTAGATATTAATGTGCTGGACATGCGAGCCAACGACGAGCCATTATGCAATAAATGTTATTGCAAATATCATTCTCTGATCTGAAATGAAGAATAACTAATTTGCATTATAGGTCCCTTAGTACGATTAGGGTTATGTACTATAGCCATCTTAATGATCATACAGCTGTTGATTCAATTGTTGAATCATCGAGGCTGGTGCTTGGATGAATATTTAAAGAGTTAGATTGAGGACTCATCAAGCACAGTCAAATGATTATTACGAGATGATCTCCAGCCTAAGAAGGAGATGGCAATCCTTTCTCTAAAAGTCGATATCTAACAGGCCTCTTGATGCAAGTCCTATGCATAGGAATAGAGATTCGGAGGTATTAGATAAGTTAGGTCAAAGAGTTGACTTAACGAGAACGAGATAACCAAAGACCTATGTCGTATGCTGTCACGATATAGGCACGCATCCTCTGACTGTAGACAGATGTGTTACTATATGTATGAGTATGTACATTTGGCGGACCAATAGGTTGATGACCTAATCAAGGTCTATACACCAACACATTGGTGCGCATACAATGGCATATGAGCAATACGATCTCTCAAATGTATCATACAGGTTCATTTACTAAACCGAAAGACATGAGCTCACTCATGAGATATTGGAAAGAATCAAATTCCATGCACGGTCGTCTCGCTTTGAAAGCTTGATTGAATTTGTAGGTTTGATATATACTTTTGGAAAGTATATGATCAATACCTGGGTATGATATATGCTTTTGGAAAGTAGATGATCGATAACAACTCCCAATGATCAAATGAGAAACTTAATGATAAAACCCTGAAGGGGACAGTTTAAAAGAGATCTAAAACTTCGAGTATATTTTAGGTCTTCTAGTATGCAAAATGTACAGGTATTAGGAATACATGAGGGTGATGTGATCATAAACGATTGTATAACCATGACGCTTCCATTCTGAGGGAGTGATGAAACATGTCTTGATTTTAGTGACTCCTCTCATAGAGAAGTAATCTGATCTTAGTCCAAATGTTGGACCTTGATCTGTAAGTGATTCAGATACAATGAGAAGATTAGATTTGTGGTCTTGATTTAATCAAGCATCTATGAGAGGTCCGCAAGATATGGATTTGAGATGTGATCTCAATATCCAAGTCACTATACGTGGAACAATACAATCGTCATGTCCTTATCTCCAAGTATCCGCAGAGAAAGCGTGTTATCCTTAAAAGAGTTCAAGGATAATCAATGTTGATGTATGTATCCGAGCATTGAGAAATGGATAATAAAATGTAATTTAATTATCATGAATAATATAAATTTGATTCATATTATTTGGCAATATAAGGAGAGTTATCTAAGATTATTAAATGTGATTTAATTATCAAAGATATGAATAATGTGAATGTGATTCATACTATTTGGGCATATGATAACAGAGACTCAAGATGATTTAATATGATTTAATTATCAAGGATATGATTAATGTGGATATCACTATCTACAATAGTCATGGGTATTGTAAATATGATTTAGAATATGATGGAGAGATTTAAGTGTAAATAGAATTGCAAATTATATGTTGTTGTCAATTGGATTCACAATAAATAATTAATTGTAAATTTAATTTACATATTATGTTGGATAGATGAATATGATTCATATTTATCAATGGCATGATTGATGTTTTCACATATTTAATTTGGAATTATTTTTATGAAGATAAATGCAATAATAGTTGTTGCATTTTATATTATATAATAAATATATATTAAGGAAGGCTAAACCACCAATAAGGTGGACGTCCACCTTGACTAATTCAAGGGAGGGGACGGCCACCCTATTTTTAGGGTGGTGGTTGCCTCTCTTATTATCTATTATTATAATTGAAATTAAAATAAATTAATTTGTATCTTGATAAAGGGATATAATTAATTTATTTTAGTTATATTTGTTGTTGCAAATTTATAGCAATATATCATGACCATTGATTAATAACCTCTTAATCTAAACTGTTGAATTAAGAGGGCACATGGATTGAGATTCATATACATCCAACTAGTATAAAAGGAAGGGTGGCCCTTGCCTTTTAGAACACACATATAATTCCAAGAAGAATTAAACTCTCCCCATCTCTCTATCTACATGTCAACGCTCTCTCTCATTGTGGTCGTCCACAATGGAGTCCTATAAAGAGTCACCATCGTCGCAGCATCGTCCTTATGCTACCGGATTGTTTGATCGTGGATCTCTGTCTCCTTCGGTGCACCTCGCTCGTGAAGAAGGCGTCGGATCTCGTGAGATGACATCAGGAGATTCGCTGCTTGGATTATCAACATGGATTGCGAGGAGCATGCGTCTCATCAACGCGCTCGCAAGCGTCTCCTCCGTCGGATCGGACTTGAGACAGGAGATCTCTTACTTTAGAGACTCGGTCGCAACCACGCTTCAAGAGGTAAACCTAATACTTGTTTTTGGTTTAGATGAAACGATCCGAGAAGTATTCTTGGATCATGTCGTCTCATCATTGAAAATTTTTAAATTCCGCTGCCTCGAGCGACTGGTACGACTAGTCTCTCTCGATCGCATACAATGCGATCCTCACGCTTACGTGATGCGCTTAAGGATCTTCCCATATCCTTCATAATGTTATGAAGTAAATCCTTTAAAATATAAACTACCTTATGCATGTGTATTTAATCTAATCAAGAGTATTTATGCATTTATTTGTCTCCGATTTGTATTCATTTTTATCCATATCCATTTTTTACGATACAGTGACACATTTTTGATATATGTCACTATATGTATCAGTCATTCGTGTATATTTTTTTAAATGGGTGTCGATATGGTATATATCCATATCTATTTGACCACTTTCATCTCTAGCTAATTATATTAGGAAATTGTGAAATTTTCCATAACATGTATTCGGATCGATCAATAGCATGTGGATCACAAAAGAAACAACAATAAGCATAATGTTGTTTAATTGCATATAAATAATGAATCACAAATGAACACATGTATTTACATGACGAAACCCAATAGTGTAAAAATCCTGACCACAGTCATTTCAAGCTTGGAATTCAACCAACGAAATTACCCGATCCTATATATTATAAAGATGTTTTTAACAAATGCATCTTGCCCAATTTTTATAACAGCTATTAATTTATATTAAGAAATTATATTGTGTTCCGAAAACTTATATACATAATTAGTTTATAATAAGAAGACACAAGAAATACAGAAAAATAAAATAATAATTATTAACAATGCCCTGCAAGATGGAGTATAGATGTCAATCATGTTCAGCTTGGAATAACACCTCCGGAATGGCCCTCTAGCTAGGGCTTTGGAGAAAATAGCTATTTTTTGTTCCCCTGAACTGACGTGGGAAGTAGAGATAAAGCCCTTATATATCATCTCTTGTATAATAGCAATCTACCTCAATGTGTTTGGTCCTCTCATAAGTTGGATTGTTGGCAATGAAAAGAGCAGCTTGGTTGTCGCAAAGCAACTGCATGGGAAGAGGCATCTCAATAGCTAAGTCTGTCAGAAGAAGTCTGAGCTACAACATCTCATTGCTTCACTGCGACATAGCTTTGAATTTGGATTAACACTAGATCTAGCCATCATAGTCTCCTTCTTGCTTTTCCATGAGACCAAAGAACTTCCTATGAAGACCGCAAAAGCAAATGTAGACTTAATGTCTTTAGGGCATCGTGCATAGTCAGCATCTGAATAGGTCGTGATGTCAAGAGATATCTGTTGAACATAATTGCCCATATCGAACCATTATGTAATAATAATCATTGTAAATCACTCCTTAATCTAAAATGAAGAATAACTATTTTGCATTATAGGTCCCTTCATAGAATTAGGGTTATGTATTGCGGGCATCTTGATATCATATAGTTATTGATCCAAATGTTGGATCATAGAGGTTGGTGCAGCATTGAACATCTAAAGAGTTAGATTGATGACTCAACTGTACTGTCAACTAATTATCAATAAAGGATCTCCAGCTTGAGAAGGAGATGGAAATCCTTACTATAAGATTGACATCTGACCGACCTCTTGATGCAGGTCCTCTACATAGGAATAGAGATTCAGAGGTTTCAAATGAGTTAGGTCGAAGAGTTGACTTAGTGGGATCGAGATAACCAAGACCTATATTGTATGCTATCACGATACAGGCATGCATCCTCTGACCATAGATAGAGATATTACTATTGAAGGGAGTCGATTTAATAAAACTGACTTACGCCTCACGGAAGTATGGAGATCACGTCGTATGTGATTTAGGTCGATTAGTGGCACTATTCATAAGGGGTGGAGAAAATTAAAAAAATCGATGAAATCACATGACATGGGAATGATTCGCATATCGTTTCATCTAGATCACAAAAGTATTAGGCTTACCTCTTGAAGTGTGATTGTGATCTTGTAGTCTCTAAGTGAAGAGACCTCTTGTCTCAAGTCCGATCCGACGTAGACATCACTTGTGTGCGCATGAATGAGATGTGTGATCCCTGCAATCTTAGGTGATGATCCGAGCTAAGAATCTCCTGATTTCGTTAAATGAAATCTATAATCTTCCTCACGAGCACGAGTCATCGAAGAAGATAGAGATCCACGAGCAGTCGATCCGGCAACACAACGACAGTGCAATGACGACGATACTCTCTACAAACCCTAGAGTGGATAGCCACTTGGGGTTGAGAAGGAGATCCTATGGACGTGTATGAGAGAGAAAGAGAGAGATTTTATTGTTTCAATTGTGTTGTACAAAATTGGATGGCTAGGATGCACTCCTAGTTGAAATCAAATGGTCGAGATTTTATTACAATAATAATTAATTAATGTAAAATAAATAAATAGCTTGAATAGTCTTCAACAAATTTAATTTCAACTAATCAATTCATTTTCATGAATAATAAGAAAGAAAAGAGCCACCCTTCATGTAAAGAGAGTCGATTTAATAAAACTGACTCATGCATCACGGAAGCATGGAGATCGCATCTTATGCAATCTTGGCCGACTAGTCGCACTAATCATAAGGGGTGGCAAATATTAAAAAAATCGATGGAACCATGGTGAACCAAGATCCCACCTCTTTAATAATGAATACTTGTCGTAGTATAGAAGGTGGGATGCAATTCGTTAAAAACAACACGTAGAAATATGTAGATAATATAACTTGGTAATCGTACCAAGGTCGAACTCAAGGAACGATGATTTTTAGTTGCGAGTTTTCAAATTAATCTAAGTGATTAAATAATTGTGACAATAATCTCCATGTCAAAAAGAAAAGAAATAAATAAAATGTAATTAAATAGAGAAAGAAATGAAGAACACGATCAGTGATTTTTCTACATGTAATCCTCAATAAAATGATTATTTAATTCCAAAATGATTCACATATCTTCAGAGATGTATTCAAGAAATATTTGTCAATTAAGTTTTCTTCCAAACTGCAGGACACAAACAAGATCAATAAATAACACAATATCCCTGCAAATAAAGAGATCAATGATAATTTTCAAGGAGAGGTGTACTCTAATTTCCTTGTGCTTTTTAACCTTAAAGAAATAGTTTTAACATTCAAAAGGAGTTAGGGAATAAGATATTAATCTTATGCGATAATGCTCAGTTAAGCTTTTAATAATCACAGATCTCAGAAATATAACCAAGAGAGAGCTTTACCAAACAAAAAATCGAATATAGCACGCCAGAAAAAATCACTCATCATTTATCCAAAATGATCAAATCAAATTAAACCCGAAGCATACTCTCTCCCTACAGAGATGTATTCCTCAAGAATAATTATCAATAATCAGTGGAGAATTAATCTAATTAAATCTTATCAATAGAGTTCCTGTAGATTAAATCATTTTTTCTCAAGATATAAAAGCATAAATATGTCAAAATTTAGCCAGCATGATCAGAAGGAATCCTTAAATAATATTCAATACAAATCAGGGTCTGATCTGTTCACAAGATATATAGAATGAATGAGCACACAACAAACTTCAAAATGACATATTATCTCTAAAGATGGAGTTCAAATGAGAAAGATATTCTAAAATGAAGTTCCATGTAAAAAATGCAATAAAAATAGATTTTTCATCTCAAAAGAGTCCCTGGGAGGACTTATCTTCAATTACTGAAAATTACATGGGCCTCCTTGTAAATTACCCGCAGCGGGCACGTGTGTGGTACGTGTTGCTGTCGGAGGGGGACTCCTTGCAATTTGTTGGAACGGTGGGGGCCTAGGCATAATTTGCTCGGGCGATACGTGCAGTTCGCGTGCGCTTGGAGGCTCAAGCATCTGAGTTGAGGTTCGGCTGGCGGGGCTGGTGCTTCGAGCACTCTTGGATGATGCTCGTGCAGTCGAGCCTCCGCGTGGAGGCTTCGCTCACCTCGGGTACCCAAGGCTATTGGTCAAGGGAGAGAGGTGTGTGGGTCGAGGCGGTGGTGGTCGAGGAGCATTGAGGCAATGCTATGGGCGACGGCCAACGTTGAGCGTTGAAGTCAAGGTGGCGAACGATGCAAGAGCTAGCGGTCAGAGTCGGTGCGGTCGAGGGCGAAAAGGGAGGGGACGGTGTTGCGAAGTGGAGGAGATGGGGAGTGGGTGTGGGCCGGAGGTGGATGTGGTGCTGCAGCTGAGGCGAAGCAAAGGTTGGGCTCCGTAATGGCGTGATGGATGGTAAGGCGAAGCACGAGGGAAAAGCAGTGGTCGAGCATGGAAGTGCGAAGGTGGAGAGGAAGTGGAGGAGATGCGGTCGAGCGACGAAGGAGAGGAGCGGAGATCGAAGAAGGAAACGAAGGGGGAGGAGATAAGGATGGAGGAGTGGAGCTCAACTCTAATCTTTGACTCGAGCGGCGGTGACGGTGAGTATCAGCCGCTCGTGGAGAAACTGTGCAGCAGCAAGGTTGGGACAACCTTGGATCTCGCCTGAGATAGAGGCCTCTATCACAGGCCTCTTCCTCTAGCTCTCGTTGAATATGGAGGTGGTGGATGAAGAAGGGAAGAGAGGAGGGGAGGGGCTTTAAGAAGGAGTGGGCGGAGGAGTGTTGCGGCCGAGGGCGTAATGGTCGACGGATGGAGAAGGGGGTGTTACGACCGTTGGCTAAGAAGCAAGAACGGCAGGGCCAGCCGCCGCACAAGGCGGAGGAAATGGCTAGTAGGAGAAGAAAGGTGAGGGGGAGGCAAGTGTTGTGTACGTGCTTGTGAGAGAGAAAGAGAGAAAAAAGAAATAAAATAAAAATAAAATAAAAATAATAAAAATAAAATAAAAAAGGGAATAAAAGAGGGGTGACACGTGGCAGCTCTAGGAGCTGCCACGTGTCGCTCCCAAAAAAATTAAAAAAGAAATTCAAAGAAAAAATAATAGAAATAATAATTTGTGACAAATCAAAAAGTGGTCTACATAAAAGTTGCTCGTCTCAATGAGATCTACAACTTTCATGAAAGAGCCAAAATTAAAAGAGATCATCTGTACAAAACGTATTTTTAATGGTACTCTATAGATATAAAATACTAATATTTTTGTATTTTGCATTTTTTAATTTTTAGAAAAAGTAAAAAAAACAAGATAAAATATAAAATAAATAAATACAAACTAATCTATTTTTTTAATTTTAATAATTAAGAAAATAAAGAAGTCAAATAATGGGGACCTATATACAAACTCAGAGTGATTTATTTTCTTTGATTTTTACTTCAATTTTGATCTGGAATTTTTGCATATTTTATTAAAGCATAAATCAAAGAAAATAAATGAAAAATAAATAAATCAAAAATAGTTAAATTTGTAAATAAAATAATAAGGGCGAAATCAGACAATATGTACAATATACAATGGGGTCCCAAAACCCAAGTTTCACATATAAACTCCGATTCCTTTGAATTTGATCTTGCTTTGTAGATTTGAACGTACATAAATTCAAAAGTGAGTAGGGGCTCATAGGAAACTATATGAGAGAGATATTGACATTTTACGGCTTTTGGTCTCTAACCTAGGGTTTGGTTTTATTGGGAAAATATACAAGTTATTATTATTTTGTTGATAATTTTCCTTGAGTAATGTTAGTAGTGTGTACACAATAAAGTTCATAATTTAGAGTTAGAGAAAAAAATAAAAATAGTTAAAGTTATGGAATTATACATGTAATAATGTACAAGGATTTTGGCTTCTTATTAAATGCAATTATGCATGATAAACATGAATATTAATTACCTTGGCATGAATGCTAGAAATGCAATTTAAATGAATAAATGCAAGGAATGACTTGGGAACATATTCATCAAAATACATGTCTTGGGAACCTTTCCCAATCCGTTCCACCAAGATCACACAAGTATTAGGCGTATCTCTTGAAGCGCGATTGTGAACTTGAAGTCTCTAAGCGAAGAGACCTCCTGTCTCAAGTCTGATCGGTCGTAAATAGCACGTACGGGCACGTTGATGAGATGCATGCTCCTAGTAATCCTAGGTGACGATCCAAGCCACAAATTTCATGATTTCGTCACATGATATCAGTCATTTTCCTCATGAGACTAGGCATCGAAGAAGACGGAGATCCATGAGCAGTCGATCCGATAGTGCAACGGTAATGCGACAACGGTGATGCTCTCAACAAACCTCTCAACAAACCCTAGAGTGGACGATCACCTGGGGTTAAGATGGAGAGCCCATGGACATGTATGAGAAAGAGATGTTGGTTGCTTCAACTTGTGTGTTGAAATGTATAGAGAAGAGCCTAGGGTTTTCCCTTCTCTTATACAAAATTGGATGGCAAGAATGCACTCTTAATTGAAATCAATGGCCTAGATTTCATTGCAACAATTTATAATAACTACTTAATTTACAAAGAAATAAATAAATTGAAGACATTCTCCAATAAATTAATTTCTTATTAAATTAATTTATTGTGGAATAATAAGGAAGGAGGAGAGCCTCCTTTCCAATTAGGGTGGACGACCACCATGGAGATTCGCTCCATGTAGTCGTCCATTCCTAAAAGGAATGGAGCTCCAACTCTTTACTAATTGATGAAATTCCCAAATCTCATCATATTTTCCACATGCTGCAACATCTTTTGTTGTGAATTTTCACCAAAATAATTCCAAATCATTTTGTGACGATTTCAATCACGTCATTAATAATTATGAATCATATTCATCCCTGACAATTTCAATCGCACCATTAATAATTACGAATCATATTCATCCATCTAATATTAAATGTAAATGACATTTACATTTAATTGCACAATGTGAATCCAATTCACATTTAATTGTATAATGTGAATCCAATTCACATTTTCTTATGAATTATCAATCTTATTTGCAATTAAATCTCTATGATATTCTGAATCACATTCACAATATTATGATTATTGTGGATAGTGCTATCCACATTAATCTCATCTATGACAACTGAATCCATTTTTAATTATCATAGATGCATCTCTACATATGTCTAAATAATGTGAATCATATCCAATTTATTAATGATGATTAAATCATAACTAATCATCAACTTTCTAATGCTCAGATACTGTCAACATTAGAATTATTCTTGAACTCTTCAAGGACAATGTGCTTTCTCTGTAGATACTTGGAGATAAGGATAAAGCGATTGTATATTTCATGTATAGTGACTTGGATAGTGAGATCGAATCTCATATACAGATCTAGAAGATCTCTTAAAGATGTCTGATCAAGTTAGACAGGACATCCAGTCTTCCTATTGCATCTTAATCATATTTAGACTAATGTCCAATATTTGGAGTAAGATTGGATAAATGGTCTACTAAGTGGAGTTTGTTAGAGTTATTATATTTGCATTTATGTTTGTAACCATTCGGGTTCCGTACCGTAATCCCCCGTGACTCTTCGGGTTCCGTAACCCTCTGTGACCCTTCGAGTTCCGTAACCCCCCGTGACCCTTCGGGTTCCGTAACCCTTGCACTCTCTAGGGTTTTCTCTCTATATAAGAGACCCCATCTCTGTGGAATAAACAGCTCATTTGTTTTCTCTTCTCAACATGGAATCAGAGCAATGGTCCTAGATGAAAGCCTAATACCCTAGACCCGTCGTCACCACCAGCCATCTCTCCTTGCGCGGGACCCCATGATGAGAGAAGGGGTCCTGCGCAAGGTAGTCCTAGTCCCCAGCTACCACCTCCAACAGCACCTAAAGCACTGCCTGAGGCTCCAGCAGCTACAGTCGTATCTCCTGTGTTGTCGGTACCGCATGGACCCCCCCTTCCAACAGCCTATGCTTCACCACGACTTGTTTCTCCCAACTTTTTATTCCTCCCAACTTGATGTTCCATACTCTTTATTCTATCAAGTATGGGAGGAAGGGGGAGACAGAGATGATACTTCAGGATGTCTGCTGCTCTACCATGACTGATAGACCGATACTCCAAACTACTACTCAGATCATCTGTCTTCACTGAGCATCGACTTCTTCGTCAGGGCGTATACTTTTTCTTTTACGAGCCGACTACTACTCTGCACTGGACTTCTTCTACATCGATTCTTTTCCAGGCACGATAAAGATATGTTCCGCTGACTTGCAGGTACGACAGAGATATGTTCTGGTGACATGATATCACATCGACTCTACATGCATGGTAGAGATATGTTCCAGTGACCTGAAAGCTGCAGACTCGTCCTTGAGTGAGGTCTTCTACTAACAGCAGACATATGTTCTTATGATGCATCGTGTGAAGTTGTGGTGTATACTTTTTCTTTTTGTTACAAGCTGCAGCTTTCTCAGATCCAGCTTAAGGGGGAGTGTTAGAGTTATTATATTTACTTTTATGTTTGTAACCATTCGGATTCTGTAACCCCCCATGATCCTTCGAAATCTGTTACCCTATGTGACCCTTCAAGTTCTGCAACCCCCTGTGACCCTTCGGGTTCCTTAACCCTTGTACACATTACATAGGTCTTAATTATCTCAATCCCGTTAAATCAATTCTTTGACCTAACTCATCCAACACCTCCGAATCTCTATTCCTATGCAGAGGACATGCTTTAAGAGATCGGTTAGATGTCAGCCTTTGGAATAAGGATTGTCATATCCTTCTTAGGAATAAGGATTGCCATATCCTTCTTAGGCTGGAAATCCCTTCTTGATAATCAATTGACAATGTGGTTGAGTCCTCAATCTAACTCTTCATATATTCAACCCCACACCAGCCTCTATGATCCAAACTTTGGATCAACAACTGTATGATATCAATATGGCCATGGTACATACACCTTTATACCAAGGGACCTATTATGTAAATTAGTTATTCTTCATTTAAGATTAAGGAGCGAATTGAAATAACTTTTATTTCATAATGGTCCACCATAGGCTTACATGTCCAACACCGTGTATGGGGAAAGGAGACAACCTCCTTCCTCTTATGGAGGGTAGACGTAGAACATGAGATAGGAGAGAGATTTTCTCTCTCCGATCTCCATCTAATATAATCTCATTACATTAAATCTTTATTCATATAATTATTTGTAAATAAAATATCACCAAATAATTTGCAAATTATTTGTGACAATTGTAATCAAACCATTGATTAATTATGAATCAGATTCATTCATCCAATATTAAATGTATCACATTTATATTTAATTGTACAATGTGATTCTAATTCACATTTAATTGCATAACGTGAATCCAATTCACATTTACTTATAAATTGTAAAACTTATATACAATTAAATCTCTATATTATATTATGAATTACTTTCACAATATTTATGATAATTATGGAAGGTGTTGTCCACATTAATCATATATATGATAATTAAATTCATATTTAATTATTTTAGATGCCTCTCTACATATATCCAAATAATGTGAATCACGTGCAAATTATTAATGATAATAAATCATATTTAATCATTAGTTTTTCAATGCTCAATATTGTCAATAATAGAATTATTCTTGAGCTCTTTCAAGACCAATGTGCCTTCTCCACAGATACTTGGAGATAAGGACATGACGAATGTATATTCCATGTATAGTGGCTTGGATAGTGAGATATAATCTCATATCCAGATCTAGAAGATCTCGTAGAGATGTCCGATCAAGTCATAAAGAATATCCAATCTTCTCATTGCATTTAAATCATATTCAGACCAATGTCCAACATTTGGAGTAAGATTGGATAACTAGTCTACTGAGTGGAGTCACTAAAATCCAAAACATGTTTCATCACTCCCTCGGAATGGAAGTGTCATGGTTATACAATCGATTAAGATCGCATCACCCTCGAGTATTTCTAATACCCTTACATCCTACATAATGGAAGGCCTAGAATAAATCCAAAGTTCTATCTTATTTGAATTGTCTCCTATAAGATTTTATCGCTAAGTTTCTCATTCGATCATTGGGTGTTGGTATCGATCATATGCTTTCCAAAAGCATATCATACCTTCAAATCCTGACTTGTTTCCAAAATAAGATGAGCAATGTTGGAATTTGGTTTATCTCAATTTCTCATGAGTGAGCTCATGTCTTTCAGTTCAGTAGTGAACCTATATGATCCCTTTGAGAGATTGTACTACTCGCATACCCTCATATGCATACTAGCTTGTCGGTGTATAGACATTGATTAGGTCATCAACCTAATGGTCTGCCTAATGATACTTAGACATGTAGTAAAACATCTATCTCCGATCAAAGTAGGCGTACATATACATGACAACATATGACATAGGTCTTAGTTATCTCGATCTCATTAAATCAATTCTTTGACCTAACTCATCCAACACCTCTGAATCTCTATTCCTACGCAGAGTACATGCATCAAGAGGTTAGTCAGATGTTAGCCTTTGGAGCAAGGATTGTCATCTCTTTCTCATGTTGAAGATCCCTTCTTGATAATCACTTGACGATGTGGTTGAGTCCTCAACCTAACTCTTTAGATATCAACCCTACACCAACCTCTATGATCCAACCTTTTGATCAAAAGTTGTATGACATCAAGATGGACATGGTACATAACCTTAATTCTACTAAAGAGCCTATTCTGCAAATTACTTATTCTTCATTTCAGATTAAGGAGCGAATTGCAACAATTTTTATTGCACAATGGCTCACTATGGGCTCACATGTCCAACAACTATATTTGAGTATCTACATTTGGCAGACTATTAGAGTAATGACCTAATCAAGGTTCATTCATCGACGCATTGGTATGCATACAAGGGCATATGGTTAATACAATCTCCAAAAGGATCACAGAGGTTCACTACTAAATCAGAAGACATGAGCTCACTCATGAGATATTGGGAAAAAATAAATTCCAATGTTGGCCGTCTTATTTTAGAAACAGAACAGGATTTGAAGGTATGATATATGCTTTTGGAAAACATATGATCGATACCAACTCCTAATGATTGAATGAGAAACTTACTTATAAAACCATGAAGGAGACAATCCAAAATGGGATCACAACTTCGGGTTTTGATCACAGACTTCTAGTATCTAGGATGTATGGTTATTAGGATTATTCGAGGGTGATGTGATCTTAAACGATTATATACCATGATGTTTCCATTCCGAGGTAGTGATGAAACAGGCTTGGATTTTAGTGACTCCGCTCAGTAAACTACTTATCTAGTCTTAGTTCAAATATTGGATATTGATCTGAATTGGATTCGGGTACAATAGAAAATTGGGTAATTTATCTAACATGATCAGACATCACTGAGAGGTCTTCTAAATATGGATATGAGATTGATCTCATTATCTAAGTCACTATATATGGATATACAGTCGCCATGTCCCTATCTCCAAGTATCCGCGGAGAGGGGACATTATCGTCAAAGGTTTGAGGAATGTTCTTAAAGAGATAAATACGAGAATTGGGACTGATCACCGATGTTTTAATCACTAGAGGAAGAGGAGAATTTAGGATGACTAAATTGAAATTATTATCCTAGATAACATTATCTTGGATATTCTTATCCTTAGTTATCCAAGAATAATGCGGATAAGATTCACATTATTTTTTATATGTACAAAGAGGATTTTTTAAGTAATTAAATGGGATTTAATTATCTTGGATAAGATTAACGTCGATAGTATTATTTACAATAATCATGGATAGTATAGATAAGATCTACACTATCCCATTAAGACTTGATTGTAAATAGGATTCACAAATTTAATATTAATGTGAATTGGATTCACAATATGTAATAAATATAAATTAGATTTACATTTGTTTTTAGACCTATGAATATGATTCGTAAATTTGAATGGCTTATTTTATTTATTACAAATAATTTAGAATTATTTGATGATAAATGATTTACAAAAGTTATTCAATAAATGAGAGATATTAGTTGTTTTAATAATGTAACTAATAAAAGGGAAAGAGAAATACAATAATGGGGGGACGTCCATAGTGGTACCCATCTAGTGGACATCCCCGCCTTATCCATGTATTTGTCTTTTTATTTTGTATTTTAATTCTTTATGTGTTATAAGTTTGTTAGATAATTCAATTTCCTATATTAATTAACAAGAAAGAGAAGAATGATGTTGAGATAAAAAGTGATAAATAAAAAAGGAGGGAACATCCCCTTCTTTTATTAATTATCTTTTTTATTTTCCTCACTTTATTTTCTTTTTATAATAATTTTTATGGATGATTAATTGATAAAATAAGTTGATAATTTGTTATCAAGTTTTTTTCTCAAGTTGTTGAGGAGCAATTAATCTTGGTCATCCATTCACCAATAAAAAATTGCAATCCTAATGGTTCGAAAAATATAAGGAGAGGCAAATCCTGCCTTCTTGATTCATTCTAATGACCAACAAGTTTCTCATCTCACTCTCTCCCCCTAACCCCCTCCCCCCAAAGGACGACCCCTCACCGAGATTGTGTCCTTAATGTTAGTCGTCCCCCTTGCCTCTCAGGGTCGTCACCTCGTAGTGATAATGCCCTTAATGGCGGTTGACCATGTGTTGCACTATTGGATCGATTCAATCTCTCTCATGTAGAGTTCCTTCATTTTTGGTTCTTCGGGATCATAATGAAGAAGGGTGATTTTGTATTATGAAATCATGAGCAAGGAGTCTCAGAACATCTCGTTGGATTACGGGAAGTATGTGGTTCATTCCCAACGCTCGCAAGTGATGTCTTTGTCAATCGAACTTCAAACAGGAGGCCTCTTGCTTTAGAGACTAGAGGATCGCATTCACGCTTCAAGAGGTAATTTTATATTCGTGTGATATTGATGTAGTGGATTGGGAATGGTTCCCAATCCATGTGGTTCCATCGATTTTTTTAAATTCCGCAATTATCTCAACTTGTACGATAAGTCTGATTTTAATCGGATGAGATCTGATCTTCACACTTACATGATGTGCGATGCCTAAAAATCTCCCTTTAATGTCCATTTTCGAAATAGCAACCTCGTACCTGAAAGAGGACCTCAAATAACTAAGGATCATGTAGATTGTCTATCGTAGTTCTCTATAAACTAGCTGACTTTAGTCTCTACAAAAGAGATATATGATCTGGTAGTAGTCACATAGAGGGGAGCTTACTAACAAACTAATGTATCTTCTCTTGTCCACCTCATATGTATCATCATCATAAAGCTTCATGTTGTGATATATTGGAGTAGGGGCAGATCTGCATTCTGCCATCATAATATCTACAAGAGATCTATAATGTCGTCCTATGTGTAGTCACAAGACCTCTCTGGTTCTTGGCAAACTCAAGTCTAAGAAAGTATCGTAGTTCACCAAGGTCCTCGATAACAAACTGATGTCTAAGGATGTCATGTAAATCATCTCCTATAACAATGATGTCGTCAACATAAATCGAAATGAAATCAATGCCTCTCTGTGATCTTTGTACAAAGAACAAGTGATCTATAGTCGATCTCGTAAAGCTCTGTTGCTTTATCAATTCTGAGAGCTTTTGGAACCATGCTTAGGGACTCTACTTAAGGCATAAATAGCCTTATGAAGTATGCATATCTTCTAATATCCCCTCCCCCACTCAACAGCAAACACAGGTGGTTGTTTCATGTAGACTTCCTCCTACATGTCATCATATAGGAAAGCATTCTTGACATCAAGTTGGGAAAGTGACCAATCCCATATCATCGCAATAGAAGAAGGATCTGAAAGGTAGAATGACGAGCTACGGGGAAAAAACATGTCCTAATAGTCCACCTCATATGTCTTTCATGGTAGTCTAACTCATATGTATGGGTGAACCCACGTGCCACAAGCCTAGCCTTGTAGCGATCAACATTGCCATCTGCTCATTGCTTCCCTGTAAAGATACATTTGCAACCAACCCAGATACATGTTTAGGACATTGATGAATATGTGATTTATCACTCCAACTAGCTGAAAATAGAGCTTCGTCTCGAATAATTAGAGGCACTAATGTGTTTATAATTCATAATTAGCATTCATGCACTTGTAAATAATTTACATAAATTAGCATTTTATTTTGCATTCATATTCACTTGTGAATATTCATCAAAATTCACCTATTTTTAATCAATTCATACTAACCTCAATTGACATAAAACTAACTCCATTGTCTACATATCACTAATATTAATCAATGAAAAATCTTGAAAAATGAATTTGTAAATATGTGAAATAAACCCAAATCCTAGTTAAAGATAGAAAAGTTGTAAATATGGTATATCTCTCACATATCTGATTTCACTCTGCTCACTTTTGAATTAATGTAGACTCAATTATCTAAAAATCAAGAGCAAATTCAAAAGAATCAGAGTCCATATGTGAAACTTGGACTTTGGGACCAAATTGTATATTGTACATATTTATTTTTTGACTCATCATTTTATGTACATATTTAACTCTTTTTTATTTATTTATTTATTTTCTTTATTTCATTTCATGATCTAACTATATACATAGAAATAAAAATCTAAAAATACCATAAATGTCATAAAAAAGAGAAGCTCTGACTTATGAACATTGATTAACTTATTTGTAAATAATTTGTATTCCTAATTTATTTATAATGTTTAACTCATAAAAATATAAATAAACTGCATTTGTATCCATTTCATTATTTTATATTATGTTTGATTTTTGCATGCATTATTCATATACAAAAAATAAAATGTAAATTATAAAACACCAAAAAATCGATATTTTATATGCATAAAATATCGAACAAAAATTCATAACTTTCACAATTGAGTTCATTCACATTTCAATCCTTCATGAACATTGTAGGTTGCATTTAGATCAATCATTTTCATTTTGGGCGTTTGATGAATGTCGAAATTCGCCTCTTTAATAATCAGGGAATTGCCGTAGTATAGGAAGCAAATTTGGTTCAGCAAAAACCACACTCTTTGAATATTGTGGAAAATTTATACTTGGCAAGTCTACCAAGGTCGAACACAGGGACACGAGCTATATTTATCAAAAATTGTTCGATGTGTGAATATCCTCGCATTTTCAGGTCTCCATGCAGATGTGCACAATAAAATGCAGAATAATGCAGTTATATGATGCGTGTAATTTTTAGTTGATTTTTCAATGTAATTATAAGAAATGCAATGCATAAAGTGTGATTGAATACAAGGGATAATCATGCAGATGATGGATTACAAAAATGCCCTAGAGAAAAATGAGCATAGTATATGATTAAGTTTCAGAGGCATTTCGAGCATAAAATTATGAGCAAACAACTATTTATGGTAGAGATAGATAGAGCAACTGACACAATGAAATTAAAATTTCATTGTGTCAGATGAGAAATTAAACATGTCATTAGATAGATAAGGAAATAAGGAACAAAACGACACTAAAATCATGCAATTTGGACCTACGATGCTCAAGTTATGAAAAAAATAATGCAGAGGCATAAATGTAATAAAAATGCAAGAAATAAAGGATAAATAATTACAAATAGGTCCCTGAAGGGACCTATTTGTAATTCTACAAAATAGGTTTGGGCCCCTTTGCAAATTTCCCAATACGTGCAGGGGCATATCTATAATTCTTGAAATCTACGAGGGCCTTCTTATAAAATACCCAGGCACGAACGTAAGGCACACGCCCAGGGGACCAAATTGCAAATTCTAAAAAGTCTAGGGCCTTCTCTATCACCGAAGGGCAGAGGAAGCTGCGCCAGAGCCTCGCGAGTGGTGGATGGGTTGGCGAGCAGGCGGAGGGGGTGGTTTTATAGGAAGAGGTGGCTGGTCGTTATGTAGTGGAGGGGGGTGTTTGGAGGAGGAGTGAAGGCAGGGGCGTAATAGAGGTGGAATGAGGGGTGGCACGCGAGGATGAAACGGCTACACAGGGCGACCATTAGGAGGGGAGGAACGCGGTTGAGATGTCTTCCAAAATAGGAGGGGGGGAGGGGTTGCAAGGGGTAACGACCGGGCTGGAGGAGGACGATGAGCGGGAGCCGTTGGATCTAACAATCCAACGGCTCGGATGGAGGCATGGTTGGAGGGTTAGGATCAGATCCGAAGATCTGATCCAGCGGCGAAGAATGAGCGGGGTTGGATGGTCCGGATGAAGCTTAGGGTCCCATCCTACGACGGAGAGTGAGTGGAAGACGTGGCGTGAGGGTAGTCATTGGATGATGGGGATCGAGTGGCTATAAATGAGGCGGAGACGAGTTGTGATATTAGATCTGAAGGGTTGATCCGACGGCTGTGGGCGAAGCGGGATTTGAACGGCTTAGATGGAGGTGGAGGCGGCTTGATCCAATGGTGCTGGGAGAGGGTGGGTGGCGGAGAGAGAGCATGCCAAGTGGGCGGCCCAGAGGGCGCCACATGGCCCAATCATAAAGTTCGAAGCACAAAAATAAAGAAAAATAAAAAAGAATTAGTTAGAGACAAAATTAGGAAAAAGTCAAAACATGAAAGTTGTAGATCATTTATGTTGGAGAAAAAGCCAAAAGAGGTCATTTATACAAAAGTGTTTTTTGGGGGTATTTTTAAAAGGGTTAACAACACCGGTTTGGAGTTTTGAGATGTTTTTGTATTTTTTAGTTCTTTTAAAGGTTAGGAAAATTATAGACAATTTAACTCTAATTTTTAGGAGATTTTTAATGAGAATTAAAAACAAAGTAATTATTTATAATATAGGTAATTAAATACATATTATATACAGTATGGTACAAGATAAAATGAATGAATTATTAGTTATTTTTATTGGATTAATTAAGCTAGGGGATTAAGAATTGGATTTAGCATGATGAATACGAGATTCATCAGCATTTTTGCATTTGAGGTCGTTAATTATTCTTTATCTATTTTTCTTTCACTTGCTTGCATTGGTCAACTAGTCAACATGCACATGTGTCAACCACCCATTAGTCCATTTCAGGCGCATGGTCAGCCCGCTTCCCTCATGGTCAAATCACCTTGTCCTCTAGCGCCATTCACCCCAACTATTGGATCAATTTAGATCCAACAGCTACCCTCATTTCTCCTTTTTTCACCCCAGGTCCAACTAGTGTTATTGGATCTTTTATGATCCAACGGTCCTCTCTTCATCCCCTACCTTCAACTGCCCTTCCCCAACGACCGATCGAACTCATCATCGCCCCTCCGATCCTCGATGCTCTACCGTTCTCCAAACCCGATTATCCCCTTCCCCTAATCTCCTCTAACCTCTATGGTCACCGCCTTTTATCCCTAGATCTTCGACAACCAACAAACTTCAACCAACAACCACCGTTATCCTATCCCAACGAACTCCAGCAAAACCCATCATCTACGTCTCTGCCTAACCACCACAACAAGTCCTACTCCTCTTCTTCAACCCAACCGACCAACCTCCATCCCATCTTCCTAATCCTATCCCTTCGTACCCCCCCCCCCCCAAAGCAGGCACTTGGAGACCATTATCCCTGAATTCCAGGAATCAAAGAACCCAAACCCTTCACGTGGAGATAAAAACCAACATGCAACAATGCCAATACCCCTATTCCGACCCTCGAACCCAATCCCGTACACAACTCCAACTCCCACCTCTTCTCCTTTTTAAGCACGGCCCCGTTCTCCGATCCATTTATTATTTGTTGTTCTCCACCGTCGTAGTATGTCTTCGACTAAATCAAGAGAGAGAAAGAGAGAGCCGATAAACGAACTAGTGACAAAAATTCATTTCTCCGTCAAAGACCCATTCCATAGACTCAATCCAGAGGAGCCTTCATTTCTCTATTGATGTTCCTTCCTCCAACTGATAGTATAGCTTCACATTGGTCCCGACACAATGGTTGAGGCAACAACACCGGAGTTGAGGATCCATTTCATCTAGAGCAAGGAAGGTCATCGTGATATATTAGCGATATATCACTAATATATCGGTATCAAGAGGAAGGAGATATCGATATTAGGGTGCATATCTATTTACCAGGATATCGGTGATATATGACCGATATGTCGGTGATATATCGTCATATTGGCCCATATCGGTCAAAAATGACTAGATTTAGTACAAAAACCCCAGGATATCGACCGATATCGTCGATATTTCACCGATATCTCTATATATCAACGCTATTGTTCATGGTGTGATAGGAGGGTGCATACAATGGTTCTTCAACTTGGGGGATGTCAAATCAATTTTAATTCATCCCCTCCCCCTCCCGAGAATATTATTACGAATTATGCCTCTTTAAAAGATGCTATTATGCTCTTTATTTGTTTGGTTTCCAAATATAGCTCAAACATTTTGTTTATGCATAATATGTGATACAATATAAGTCTTGGATGAACTCCATTTCCAATATCTATAAGTCAACAATCAACATTAACAATGATATGCTTGATATGACAGATATGTGTAATATAAGGGTCATAGATGATCGATATGTGTCATATAAGTGTATATTTGTAAGTTATTTAGTGTTATAAGACCTTGGATGGACTACATTTCCAATATCCATAAGTTAGCAATCAACAGTAACAACAATATGTTCGATATGACCGATATATGTGATATAAGGGTCATAGATGATCAATATGTGTCGTCTAAGAGTATATTTATAAGTTATTTAGTGTTCTAAGAACTTGGACGAACTTCCATTTCCAATATCTATAGGTCAACAATTAACAATACCAACGATATGTTCAATATGATCAATATGTGAGATATAAGGATCATAGATGGTCTTTATGTGTTATCTGAGTGTATATTTGTAAGTTATTTAGTGTTCTAAGAACTTGAACGAACTCCATTTCCAATTCTATAGGTCAACAATTAACAGTACCCATGATATGTTCGAAATGATCGGTATGTGTGATATATGGAGTATAAATGACCGATATGTGTGATATAAGTGTGTATTTGTAGGTTATTTGTTGTTTTAGTATCTGGGAAGATCTTAATTTGTAGAAAAAAAACATCAAAAAATGCCCTTTTAGCCATTTCTGACATTTCCACTGATATCGTCGATATATCGACGATATATCCCGATATATCCTTTTCCGGGTGGACCAATACGATATCGATATGGCCTTCCTTGATCTAGAGCAAGCAAGAAACTACTAGGTATCATCCCATATCCTTCTTCTTCTTCATTTTCTTCTTGTTTACACTGTCAAACAACCCCCAAATCGACATCCTTTCGACCATAAACACCATCACCCTTCGAGTCCCCTCACCTTCTGTTATATCCTTCTGTGACCTTCCAACTCCGACGAGATTGCAACAGAGCACTTAGCTCCATCTCCATGATAGAAGAAGCCCTCTCACCCTTCTCCCATCGATGCCTTTACCCTTCCATCACATTTTGTGTAGCCCTTAGCTGGGCCTTAAAGCTCGAGCTCCATCGTTCTTGCAGGAACCGGACTGCCTTCATCTAAGGAGCAAGATCAAAGGAGGAACGAGTCCTCAATGGCAGCAGCATCGCCTCACAAGGATCGAATAAGGAGACCGAAGGAGAATATCCACCAACATACATGCACTACTCGATCAACACTCAGCCTTTGATCATCATGGTTCACGTAAGGAGCAATAGAAGCCATCGATTCCACCACCCTTCTCATCCTCGACTGTTGATCATACCAACAACAGTAACCGTTGATCTTCCTCTATCAGAAGGAGGACAGCTCGCCATGTACCCCTTCCCTTGGCCACTCAAACAGAAGCAGAAGGACAGGCGTCTGCTGCTAGATCAAAGTGCCTAGTCACATGCTTCAACGTATGTGCATGGCAAATTTACGCTCACGCCCCTAGCACTTCCAGCAATTTAAACAGAGGTCCACTCACGTGCTTCACGCACGTGAACAAGACAAATTTGCAGAAGACCCCTCACATCCCATGAAAACTACAAAGAGACCCACGTCTCTTAGGTATTTTTTGTAGATACCATGTAGCCTTCTATAAATTGCAAAAGAACCCCGTTAAGGTTTGTTTGGAGACTAATTCTATTTACTTTGTTACATTTATGTCCCTGGATTATTTCATTCGTATCTTGAGCATATGTGGACCAATTTATATGTTCTTTATTCGTTTTGAGCTTATTTAAAAGTATTTATCATATAGAACATGAATTATTCATTTTGAGATATTTTTGGGCGTCAATAAAATTGCGAAATTATTTGTTAATTGTGAACACATATCTTATCTGAAATTGGTTCTTATTACTCATAAGCTATGGGAGATTTATTGGATTTCATTTGGGAATTAATTTGAGACTAATTGATAAATCATTCTCTGAAATTCATGAGGCGTGGAAATTGAATTGAGCTACTCTTGCTTGTCATGCTCGCTTGCTTGCACAATTTATTTTTGCATCCATTCATTTTCATCTAGTAAAAATCCAAAAAATTATTGCATTATATTTTTTTATTTATTTACTCGCATTGCATTTATTTTCTTGCGTAAAAAAATACAAAAGTTTGTTCATCTTCTTTCTTTTAGGCCATTGCATCTTTTATTCAAAAAATCCATAAAAAAATCATCGCTTGAAAACATAACCCTAAGTTGTCTGAAAATTAATTCTAGACCCTCATATTACCTCCCTGAGTTTGACCTTGGGACTTGCCCAAGCAAAATAAAAAATCGACTGCACTAATAAATTTTCAGACATCATTTCTTGTGTGGTCATTTTTTATTGACTTGCTCTTTATCACATGCTACAACCGATGTTAAATCTTTAAAATTAAGAGTAGTGAAGGGCGACGTCATCATGAATTAATTACGCTCTGTGTGCTACAGGATTGGAGTACAACCATTTCCTCCTCCATAGCATGACATCGTTGATTTCTCGCAAAGCCTCCTAATATGTGTGAGTTATTGCAATAACACACTATCCCACTGCAAACTTCCAGAAATCTGTTGAAAGATGTGCTAGTGAAAAATGGGATGCAAGGGGATATTAGCACAAGTACGCTCCTCTTCCAACGAGCAACAGAATGATCAAGATCCTTTGTACGATATGTCTCGTGTACAATATTCTCCTAAGATGCTACATGCTTAACCTGTAAAGTCTCTTGTTGCACATACAAATCAACAGTGCCATCAGTAGAAACCAAGCGCTCGGAGTTTACCAGGAGCATAATGTATGACAGGGAAGACAGAGTATCAGGGGTATAGTAGTCGGCATGTGAATGTAGTAACGACGCAAATTCAGAGCCACAGAAGGAGGAGGTGGAGGATGATTGGTGGGAGGTGGAGGCGAAGGAGGATGTAGAACATACAACTCTTCACCAGATGCAAACGACGTCATCCTATTACCTATTCAGGGTTCTACATGTAATTTGGAACTATCAAGGATCATTACAAAATTACGAAAGAATAGAAGAATATGTGTGTGAAAATCTAAAAAAATACTATTTCCAAAATGATGCGTTGAATGATAAGAAATGGCATGTCCTGAATAGGCATGTAAAACTGGTTTGACAAAACTCTTTCACCGAACTGCCAGGTTAGGACGATAATGACAAGAGTAGGTTTCAATAGTGTCTTGCCTGTTGAGGGTAGGCTGCCTCCTTTCTGCTTCTCGGATTGAAAACAGCAATCCGCCCAATTTTTTTTTTGGTAAAAGGGTAAAACTATATATTTCCAAAAAGAGGATTGAAAACAGCAATCCACGCAATCCGCCCAATTTATCTACCAAAAGTAGGACTGCATGTGCCTTTAAATTGTTGCGACATCACATCAGCAATGTCCCCTGATCCGTACTTCATTAAATTCGGAAACTACAAACTTCGAGGTGTTGTGCCAGCCTACTAACTTCTCGACTGGCAAGACTGTTTATGTAGATTTTATAGGAAGAAAGATTTTGCAATATATTCTTCTGGAATTCCTTATCAGGATTCCGAAACAGAAGCCGAGTAGAGGAATTTATCGATATCCTATTTTTGCCCTTCATATAAATATAGGGGTAGGCGAAGCTTTCAAAAGATGGGACGATGACAAGAGAGCTTGAAAAGGAGATACTGAAGATGGCAGTCGGACTCGGAATCATCACGATATCATTTTATACTGTTTTGTGAGAACCTATTTTCCATATGAGAGAGACTCTGGCATTCACGAATAACTGCGTTCTTCGACAACTCATGGCACTTGTAGAACTTTATCATTTTTTAGATTACAGAACCTAAGATTTTGCTCGAATCCATGTGGAGGAGTATTGTATTCTGCAGTTTCATTCATTGATTTCTCTAGGTCTCCTGATTTTTTTCCCCTTCGCCACAGAGAGATTTGTTAAAGCACATATGATCTTATGATTTGCTTTGATTTAACTCTGCTACTTAGATCGAATCGTGACAAGTCACAACCTTCATGCATAATTAACCATATGAGCAGAAACAGTAACAATCCAAACGCACCTTTCTCTGCAAGCGAACTCTTTCGCCAGCCTCCTCGCTTCCCGTCTCCCATTCCGATCGACTGATGATGGACTTCGCCACTGCTCGCTGTGCTATAGCGGCTGCAGCTGTGGCAGCGATCTTTGCCGTCGCTGCTGCTGAGGCCATGGTCACGGGGACCTTCTGCCGCGCTCCGCACTGCCCAAAAACGAGGATGAGGAGGGCGGATCCCATGGCCGCCGCCAAGAGGTTGAGTGTGGCCACGGGGAAGGCGGCCCATCGGAAGCAGCTGAGGAGGGTAGGAGGGGGCGGATCTGCAGCTGGGAGTGGTGGTGTGGGGGTGGCAGGGAAGGGGTCGAGGGGCTCGAGGGACATGGGGTCGATGGGGCTGTTGGTGGAGGGGCGCTAATGGGAGGTGCTGCTGTGGGGATTAATGGGGATTGGAGGGAACAAGTCTCTTTCCCTCTACTTTCTTTATTTTTTTTTCTTGACCCATGGTGTATTTTGCTTAGATATCCCTCTTGTTTCGATATAAGTGGGTATACGAATTTTACATGTGTGTGTACCTATATGACGATTGTAGTCATTCTATAGAATTCACAAACTTCATAAATGTATACGTCCTTCTAAACTTCTAGCTCACTGATCATGTTAACTCTAACTTCAGCTACTCACCAAGGGCTTAATACATCTTCAATCGCACCCCATCCTCCATTCTTCTTCTTCACTTCAATTTACTTTGATTTCACATTAGTTTGCATCTTACTTGATTTGCATCCATACCACCCGTCTCCGAGCTAGCTAAAGTAGCTCCGAGCGTGATACCAAGTCCGCATAATAGTGAGGAAGGGAGGGGGCCCGGCCCCCACAATGATGAAGGACTTAACTTAAGAATTTGGAGACTTAACTCCCCCTAAAATAGCAAATGATTATATCCTTCTTTATTATTTAAAAGGAAAACAAAAATCTCAAGAAATCACATTTATAAACAGAAAATAATATACTCACATCTTTGTAATTTTGTTGAAGTCGCAATCAATTCGTCCCCAATTTTGAAGGAACTAGGTTACACAAAAATTTCAAACTTATCTTTCTACAACAGTTAAAAGTTAGTATTCTATCCTCTTATTTTTGTTACCAGTATTATATATTTCTAAAAAATGCTTTTAGTCTACATAAGTACTTTTCGCTAGTAATGAAGGAACAAAAGGCAAAATTTGTTCATTGTGATAAGTAACAATGTGATATACATGCAAATTATTAGATGTGTTATTTAGTAAATGTGCATATATTGATAATGTAAGAAGTTTAATTATTAACATACATAATTTTATTAACAAATTGAATTCTCATTCGTGGAGAATTAGATGTGTTAATTTACAATACATATCTCAAACAAATTATCAGCGGATAAACAACATGATTTTTTATGCGAAAGGAGGAATATCTATCAATAATAAAGTGGAATTTTTTATTGAACTTTTCATTGTAAATTCAAATACTACATGACAATATGTCTATAGAGAAGCATATTTTGGATCCATCGTTATATAATTTTTTTGAATATATACAACAATGAATATTTATCTATTATGAAATGATTTTTCATACTTGAAGGAAATCGATACTCATTGCTATATGAATAATTACCAGTTATTTGTAACAGATATATTCCTATTTCTTTATAAAATTCAGGTGTTCCCCTTCCATTACTCTATATATGGGCACAAGTATAATAACGAAAGGGTACTATTAAAAATGTTATAAGAATATATACATACAAATGTATTTGCAAAATGATTAGGGCTATAGGTGTTGTTGGAAAACTCAAAAGGATATAAGTGCAAATCCCTTATTTATTTTTTATTTACTTTATTATTTTTAGTTGTGTACGAAGTGACTTCATCACAAATACTTTTTTTATTGTTATTAGCCCACAAGATGGATTTCCTGATCAGATTTGATCCCAATTTTTCAATCTTTTTTTGATGCATGAGGTATGACCTCCATTAAATGGTATCAAATCTTAGCTTGAGGGGCTCAAAATTGAATTAGAGTCCATCATATATTGGGTATACATTATCATTTCAGATATATTAACTTTTCTTGCATTTTTCATATTCAGATGTTTTTAGGCGATCGATGAATCTAAGATTCATTAACCTTATTCATGCATTTTTTTGCAAAAATAAGTAACAAATACATGTAAATATTTGTTAATGCCTCATTTTTGTATACATACTACGAATAAATAAATGGAAATAATAGTAAAAAAATACCATACTAAAAGTACAAGAAAGAAAAAGAAGAAAGAAAGAAAATAAGCCTATAAATAAATAAATGTATTTATTTATCCCTAAATCAGAGACCAAGCCAGTATTGACTTCGTTGACAAACAATATCTAAAGATAAATAAGGAACAAAAAAGAAAAAACACAAAAAATTTGTACACAAAATGATAAATCTTCACCATTTATACATTGCACAAACTTCATCTGATTATTTAGAATGCATGTGTAACTAATTTCCCAAACTTTATTCGCCTAATTTTAAGTAATAGTCGCTAGTTTTTTTTAAACGTTTACTAAAAATAATTGGAGTAAAATAAAGGAAGAGAATCAACATTCAAAAAACTGTAAAAACCAACGTCCCTAGTTCATATCTATTTATAAAAAAACACTGAATTGACCAAATTGACATTCAAATGCCAACTTGTAATTAATACTATTTATTTAAATATTTTAAAATGTTAAAGGAATCTGTTTCGACTTTCAGGCCTGCTCAAACAAGTGTATAATATGTATATAAAACTTCCTAAATTTTTGTAGATTGATCACTAACTCCAATTAATTTAATTCTTTTTCTAAAATGTATATAATACAGAACTATATCCTCGATCTCATTTTTCAGAAAGTATCTATATATCTCAAAAACCAAAAGGATGTAAATCCAAATTTCCAAACCCCATATCACA
Source organism: Ottelia alismoides (assembly GCA_037367405.1). Classification (NCBI taxonomy): domain Eukaryota; kingdom Viridiplantae; phylum Streptophyta; class Magnoliopsida; order Alismatales; family Hydrocharitaceae; genus Ottelia; species Ottelia alismoides. Next base: position 522,762 of record JAZKJV010009768.1, on the reverse strand, counting down.
CTCATATGAATTTGAATTGGATAAAGTTGGTTTTAAAGTTCAAGTAATAGGTTATTTATCAAATGAAAGTGATTTCACCAAAAATGTAATTAATATGTCAAAATTTCAATTTCGGTACCATATTGCTACATATGTATAATTGATTTTAAGTTATTTATATCCATTTCTTGTGATTAGTTTGTGTTTCATATTTTCTAACTATTGTATTTACATTATGCTTTGTAATAAATAAAAAAATCGCTAACAAATATTTAAAAAAAACAAAACCTTGGTTTGTAGGTTAATTATACCTATATTATACTTTATTCTATTTACTTAAGTAAATAACTTAAACCATAAAAATATAATAACAATATATTTGGTCTCCATAAAATATTCTTTAAATCAATTAACATTAAGTTATTTACTTAAGTAAATGACTTAAACCATAAAAATATAATAACAACATATTTGATCTCCGTAAAATATTCTTTAAATCAATTAACATTAGTAAGTTATCAGTAAAATTAAAAGGTTTAAATTTTTATATGTATTTATTATATGCATAAAAAAGTTATATCTATCAGTTTTTGACATGTATTTATATTATTTTCATATTGGTTAATGGTGTATTATGTATCAATATTAAAATAATTTAATTTTTTACATTTCTTATTTTATTTTTAAATTTAACATTATTTATTATTTAATATATACTTAAATTGTATTTAAATTTATTTGGTTATTAGATTTTGTGTTATAGTGGATAGAGCCCCACTTTGACATGCCACATGGAAGAATCGGGTTGGTTGGTTTAAGTGAAGCATTTTCCCTTATCTTCTTCTTCCTCCTCCTCCTTTCTTCATTCTTTGTCTCTATTACTTGCACCTAAACCAGCCTGTAGTTGTCCCCCTTCCCTTTCATCGCCAACTACCTAATGACTCGGTTGTTAGGTTGGTTTCTTCTTCCACGTCAGCCTATTATCGTCCACGCTCCCTTCTTCTTGAGAGAGAGAGAAGGAGGAGGGCGAGATCTATGTCGGCACTCCCTTTGGCACCTCGTTGTTGAAGCTACAACTATTAGATTTAGGTCCCATGACCTTAATTCTTCACCGATTTGTTTCAATATCAAGTCCTATTCATGCAGATTCATATCCAGGTCCTAGACCTCATTTTAACCTTTGTTTTCATTTGCACTGTTTGAATCAATCTCAAATATTTCCATCTTCCCAAACTAATTAGAAGAATTCCTCTCCTCTTCTCAAATTTCCTCTGTTTCCATTTGACTGCATATTGCTCTATGTTTTTCGCATTGCTCCACAATTTCCATCTCTAATTGCTCCGTCTTCTCCAATGTGTTTTACTCCTCCCTCCTCCTTGCTTCTCTACCATTTCCACCTCCAATTTCCAACTTCAATTTCCACCTCGCATTGCTCCGCCATTTCCACCTCCAATTTTTCTAGCCATACTAGTTGATGGTGCGATGAAAATTAAAAAAATCGATAAAACCACATAGCTTGGGAACAATTCCCAATCCCTTTCATCAAGATCACACAAGTATTATGATTATCTCTTGAAGTGTGATTGTGGTATATTAGTCTCTAAGCAAAGAGACCTCCTGTCTCAAGTACGATCTAACAAAGGGAGCACTTGCGAGTGTATGCATGAGATACATGCTTCTTGTAGTTCAAAGTGACGATCCAAGTAGAGAATCTCCTAATTTCATCATAAAAAATCCACCACCTTCTTCGAGAGCAAGGCACCCTAGAAGACGAACAACCACGACATATCGATCCAACAATACGACGGTAGTGCGATGATAATCGTGGTCTCCATAAACCGTAGGCAGGGGATAACCACTAGGGTTTATGGAGAGAGAGAGAGGACTCGTGGTGAGAGAGAGATAGAGAGATAGTTGTTGTTGTTGCTTAACCTGAGAAGGCTTGGGTTACCTTCTCTTTTATAATAATATAGATGACTAAGATGCACTCTTAATAATAATCAATGGTTAAGATTAATTTGTAATCTTCAAGATTACATATAATCTTCAAGAATACAAGTTGAAGGACAATCTCCAATTATTGCAATCAATATCCAACATGCATAATGAGAAAAGGAGCAGCCTTCTTCCAATTATGATGTGGACGGCCACCATGGTGGGAGCCACCATGGCCTTCCACTCAATATTAGGAGAAGGGGTATTCAATTCCTTTTCTTAATGTGGTGTAAACTGCATTGGCACCAAAATTTATACATGATGCATATTTTATAATTTAATTATCACTAAATAATTCCAATTTATTTATGATAATTGCAAATAGACTAATAATAATTATGAATTTTATTCTATCATCCAAAAATAAATGTAAATCACATTTACATTTAAATTATGAATCCTATTCACAAGTAATTCTCTCCATGATATTGTAGATCTGATCCGCATTATCCACGATTATTATGGATAGTATTATCCACATTAGTCTTATCTATAATAATTAAATCCAATTTAATTATCTTGGATATCTCTACACATGTCTAAATACTGTGAATCATATCCACGTTATTTATGATAATTAAATCTAATTTAATCATAATTATTTCTCTTTATTTTCCAATGCTCAGATATTGTCTCTAACGGATCGATTCTTGAACTCTTTCGAGAGCAGTGTGCCTTCTTCTTGGATACTTGGAGATAAGGTCAGGATGTCTGTATATTCCATGTATAGTGACTGGATAGTGAGATATAATCTCATATCCAGATCTAGGAGAACTCTCAGAGATGTCTCATCATGTCAAACAATATATCTAATCTTTGCATTGCATCTGAATCACATTCAGATCAATGTCACACATTTGTACCACGATTGGATACCCATTCTACTGAGTGGAGTCACTAAAATACAAACATGTTTCATCGCTCCCTAATAATGGAAGCATCATAGTATACAATCAATTAAGATCACATCACTCTCGTGTATTCCTAATACCCATATATCTTGTATACTGGAAGAGATTGATTAAACCCAAAGTTCTGATCATATTTGAATTGTCTTCTTCACGATTTTTATAGTTAAGTTTCTCATTCGATCATTAGGAGTTGGTATCAATCATATGCTTTCCAGAAGCATATATCATACCTATAAATCTTGTTGTGCTTCTAAAGCAAGACGAGCATCGATGTAATTTGATTGGTCCCAATATCTCATGAGTAAGCTCATGTCTTCCGATTATGTAGTGAAGTTGTATGTTCCCTTTGAGAGATCGTATTACTCATATACACTTATATGCATACCAGTTTGCTGATGTATAAACCTTGATTAGGTCATCAATCTAATGATCTTCCTAAGTACATACTTAGACATATAGTGACACATATATCGCAATCAGAGGATGTGTGCTTATATCATGACAACATACAACATAGATCTTAGATATCTTGATCTCGCTAAGTCAACTCATTGACAACTCATCTGACACCTCTGAATCTGTATTCCCATGCAAAGGACCTGCATCAAGAGGTCGGTTAGATGTCAGCCTTTGGAGTAAGGGTTGCCATCTTCTTCTTAAACTAGAGATTCTTTATTGACAATAATTTGACAATGTTAGTTGTGTCCTCAATCTAACTCTTTAGATATCAACTTAGCACCGTACTTTATGATCCAACCATTGGTCCAATAGTTGTATGATTATCAACATGGTTAAGGTACATAATCCTAATTGTACTAAGGTACCCAATAAATGCAACATATATTAATATCATATAGGGAGTGAAAATCAATAACTTTTATTAATATATATATATACTATAACATTTATTATAGAAATGGTTCACCATGAGCTCACATGTCTGACTATATTCCACTAGACCTCGGAACCATTCGTGTACAATCTTTAACCCCATACTCATTACATGCTGGTCAAAAACCTTTTGAGATAAGGGTTTGGTAAGGGTTCATCACTGTTGTCGACAAAAACCACCTTGGTGATTATGAAGTCACCACATTTCTGTATCTCCCAAATGATGTGATATTTCATTTCCACATGCTTTCTCTTATGATGTCATATGGGTTCTTTCATCCGAGCTATAGCTCATGTGTTATCGCAGAGCAAATGGATGAGAATATCCGAGGAAATTACACCTATCTTCAAGATGAACTTGTGCAATCATATTGCCTCTTTCATATCATCCGATGTGGTAATGTACTCGACTTCTATTGTTGAATCAGACGTTTTGTCTTGCTTCTTTCTTCTCCAACTCGCAGCACCATTATTCAACAAGAATATGAACCCCGAAGTTGGCTTTCGAATATCAATGTCAGACTGGAAGTCTGAATATATATCCTAAGACTTGGAGATCACTATCTCCGTCAACTAATATGTTATCTTGTATCTTCTTAGATACTTGAAGATGTTCTTTTACGGCATTCCAGTGTTGTTCTCCATAGCAGGATTGATAATGGCTTACCACTCCCACTGCATGGAAGATCTGATCTTGTAAACATCATGGCATATATTAGGCTTCTACAACTGATGCATAAGGGCGTCCAACCATGGCTTTCTTTTCCTCATAACTTTAGGAGCCATCCCTTTAGTTAGGTTATGAATATGTGATTCATCACTCTAATAAGTTGAAAATAGAGCTTCATCCTACGAAATTAGATGCATTCACATGTTTATATATCATAGCTGACATTCTTGCACTTTGTAAATAATTTGCATAAATTAGAACCACATTCTGCATTCATATTCATTTATAAATATTTGCCTCATTCATCTATTTTAAATTAATTCACACTAACTCCAATGGACATAAAACTAATTCCAATGTGTACATATCACTAACATTAAATTTTTTAAAAAATACTAACTTGTAGATATGAGAAATAAATCCAAACCCTAGTTTTAGGATAAAAAGTCGTAAATGTTGATATATCTCACATACAATGTTCAATTTCACTCCACTCACTTTTGAATTAATGTACATTCAATTATCTACAAATCAAGACCAAATTTAAAAATAATTAGAATTCGTTTGTGAAATTTGGATTTTGAGACCTAAGTATATATTGTACATATTTACTTATCTTTGAACTATTATTTCATGTATATATTTGACTCTTTATTTATTTATTTATCTATTTACTTTCATTTCTTTTATTTCATCTGATGATTTAACTAATTACATAAAAATAAAATTAAAAAACCCAGAAAAATAAAGAAAAGGATAACTTCTGACTTGAGCATTTTGATCTATGCATCTGCAAATAATTTACATCGTTCATTTTATTCTGACCTTTTATTAATTCATAAAGAATCCAAAAAAAATGCATTTGTATCTGTTACATTGCTTAACATCATGTCTGATTTCTGCATGCATTATTCATATACAGAAAATCAAATAAAAATTACAAAATTAAAAAAAATGATATTTATATGTATAATATCACCAAAAAATCATAACTTACACAATTGATTTCTTTTGCAGGTGAATTCATCATGAGATTGTAGAGATTGTAGAGTGCATTTATTGCTACATTTTTCATTTTGGGTTTTTTGTATTTGAGGCAATTCTCTAATTTTATTTTATTTATCTTTGCATTTACATGTCTAGTCAACGTGGTCAAAATCCACATGCCAACACCTCGCTAGAGCCACCTCATCGACAGGTCAATCCCACCTCATTTTCAGTCAACCTTATTTGTCCTTTAACGCCACCTTTCTTGGTGGATCAGGATTAATCCAACAACCTTCATCATTAGCCCCAATTTCAACCTCCTTTGATTACGATTGTTGGATCATGGTTGATCCAACGGTCCTTGCCTTATCTCCTTCCTACATTAAGCGTCTCCCAACCCCCCCATTTCTCTGCTGACCACCACCTTATCCCCTTCTCTAGGTTGATAGTTCCAATCACATGTAACCTCTGAACTGCCTCCTCTTCCCTGCTACTCATCTCCCTTATCTCCATCACCAATCAAACCAAACCTCTCCCAGATCCTAATCCCCTAAAATCCAAGGAACCATTATCTAGTTATCTTCAACTCAGATCTCCAACCTTTATACTCACCTCTGACTAACTACAAAATACCTTGAGATTAAAACCTTTGTAACATGCAAACAACCGGCCCTCTCTCTGACTCTACCTCTACCCTAATACCTTATCGCCTTCAACGACCAGAGCCATCAAACTCAATCCACCAACTCTATCCCCTTGTTTCTCTCCCACCATACTAATCATCTCCAACTACCCATAGAGAATCCAATCCTTGTATGCCTCTTACATCATCCTATTTAGCCCCAATTCCGATCACTGTGGTCGGGCATCCACCATCTGTCTTTCTCTGTTCTCCGATGATATAATGAGAGGGAGCTGAGCCATGGGTTGGTGACAACAAACCTAGTTGTCCCATCCACGATCTCTGCATGGCATGATCCATGAAGTTCTTTGCTTCGTGTTGCTGCTTCTCCTCCACGAGATAGTCGAGTCTCTCTATTCCTTACCATGGCTTGAGGCTACTACCAGGAGTGACCATTGCCCTCCATCACCGACTTGGAAACACGTCTAGATATACCCATCTATTTCTTTTTCTCTATCTTTTCCTCTCTTCTCTTCTAGCATCTGCTCGCAACATCCATCAAACCCATCTCCCCACCCCCCGCCTCAACTATAATCCAACTTCAGATCATGTCGAACTCCATAGACCATATTCTTTACCCATCGCATTTCATCTTCCTACCCCCCACAAACTTTCATTGACCTCGCTCTGATCCGTCATCTACACATTGGAGCACCTCCCGTAACTTTCTCGTTCTTCAAGAAAAGATTGAGATTCATGTCTCGAGTCTATCTACCCACTTGCAGGACAGAGCAGTTCACCACACTCCTCTTGATGGTACTCTGACCGCAAGAGCACTACCTTTCCCGTTGTGAGTAATCTGAAGTCTCAGGTGAACCCGTCTTTGAGCCCAGTCGCCCGAGTTCTAAGTAGCACACATAAAGAAAAGAAGCTAAGGCAACTCTCCAGTCGTACCTTTGCTTTTCCATCTTGCAAACCTTCCCTGATGACCTCTGACTCCACCTTGGCCATGTAGAACCAATTCAACCAATAAGAAACTTAAATGAAATCACTAAGAAGCATGAATTTTTCTAAATGGATCCTTTAAAATTAAATGTGTGAAAGGTAGATGAACTCTTAAAGAGGATGAAATAAGATTCCTAACAACGCCAATTTTAGTTAAAATAGAATTATGTTTCACAATATATTGTCAATACAATGTAGAGGAACACATTGTAAGAAAACTTAATTATTTTTATTACAACTAAGTCCAAATTGGACTAAAATGCAATTACAAAAATCGTTAGGTACAAATGCATTTTTTTCACGGGAAGGACTTATCTGCCATTCTAAATCTTTATTGATTGGCTTGCAGTTTATCCAAACTCATGTACATGATGCACGTGACCGGGACTAGGATTGGGTCACACAGCTCGGGCCACGTGTAGTCTCCTCGTGCTTCGTAGCAAGCTTGGGTGCCCCTATTCTCAAGAGTGAAATGATGCTTCGGGCTTTGGCTCAGAGTTGAACAAGATCAATGAATTAGATTGCATTGATCTAAACTAGCGACAGATGTACCTTGAGTTCTTCCCTCTCCTCCACATGCGGCGGAAAAAGAGCGGATCTCCGACGAAGACTCTATTCTTCCTATATGTTGCTCTTAATCATCTGAAGGTAAGACACCTCCGAAATGGCCTCGCAAAGAAGCTGACAGAGTTCAAGTGTTGAGGGGCTTGGGAACTCTCTGGCAATGGAGTGTGTCCGGAGCATAAATGTGAGATCGGAGGTCGATTGAATTCTATGATCATTAAAGTTCTCACCACCTGCAGAGGTTAGATGACAATGCCCAGCCTCTTGCGACGAGATCTGAAAGCAAGAATGAGGGGGAATGGAGGGCTTTTAGGTGTGAAGGAGTCAAGCCCTTGTCGAGTTCTTCTTCTTTACAAAAAGAATACATGATCAAAATGGAACAACTATGAAGAAGCGAAGAGTTGTGCTAGATATTCACGCGTGGTAAAGTAGTGATATGAGATGATGAAGATTGCTTCAGTTGATGAAAGGAAATTGTACATATAAGCACATAAATCAGCAAAATGTAATGGTAAATAAGAAGTGTTATACCAGGAAATGAAAGTCAAGAACTAGGAAAGAATAGAGGATGGAAGAAGATGGGCTTGAGGTGGAGTAAACAACTCCAGTCGTCGCTCAACGTACCTGAGGCTACAAGACAGAAACTCAAGCAGCCAGACAACTACAACATGTCGGTGTAGACGCGGAACACATTGGAGTGAAATTTCCTTTCCTGGCTTGACTACTCTCTCGATCTTTGTCACAGATGAGGAGGAGAATCTCAGGGTTCGCTCACAGAATGGTGGATAACTGTTGATAAAGAAGGAAGGAAGGTTTTGAGGTGTTGGAGGTTAGGAAGTTGGCAAAGATCGATGGTGGTTTCAACCACCGCCAGAAGTTAGATAAGTTGGGAATAGTGGAAGTTAGAGTTCACGTGAGGATAATGGGAATTAAGCGATGAATTTGGTGGCTCATACACTGGAGGATGTTGTTGGAGATGAACGAGAAAAACCCGCGATGTGGAGCAGTTCGAAGTGGGTGGAGACGAGGGTCTAAGGGTCGCGAGGAAGAAGAAAGCTCATGGTCGATGGATCTGATGATCCAACAGTCTAGAGAGTGATGAAACAATGTAAAGCAGTGGGGCCACGTAGAGGGATTTAATTGGGCCACGTGGCCCAATCACAGAATTCCAAAAAATAAGAAAATGAAGTAAAATAGAAAAGAATTAGTTGGGAGACGTATTAAAAAAAAATACAAACAAGAAAGTTGTAGATCTCAATGAGATATACAACTTTCATGTAGAAGTCAAAGAGAAATAATGTCAACTATACATACTAAATAATTAAACAGTAATAAAAAATAATGTACACAATTTATTTTTATTTTATTTTCTCATTTTTCATTTTTTGCTTCTAGTTTATTCTTTGTGTTAAATTAATTATGTATAATATTATTCTAATTTATTTGATTTTGAATAATAAGAAAAGACATAAAATAATAGCACAATAATATGTTATATAATATAATATAATATAATTAGGGTTAATTATTTACAACACACAAATTAATAATCAAGGTTAACTGTTAGTTATTTATTGATTTTCTTAAGCAAGAGAGATGATAATAGATAATTAAGTGGTAAATCTAGGATTTATCACATTACCAATGAAGTGGCCATGGCAAATAGATGAAATTCAGTTCTTTATCGCTTCTTACACATCATCTTAGGTGATAATCAACTCTTCAGAATTCTCTGAAGATTGGGCACATACTAAATGGCCTTGATCAGTGGAAGCTCTAAGATCAGGCTTTTCAGGGATGCCCAAATTTTTAAATTTTTTTCAGATTTTTAATTTTTTTGGTGTTTTTGGTATCAATAGAATAGTAAGTGGATTGGTAAGTGGTATTAGGAGCTTGTAGTGTGTGAGTGTTTTGCACATGATGTGTCTCAGATTCACTTTGTGGTATCCTCACTCCTTCTTGGTTGTTAATCATTTCTTTTACCATCTGGATTACATTATCAAGTTGACCGGTTAAAGAATCGGTTCTTTGATTAATTTGAGCAATGTCATATGCGATCATCTCATGACTTTGAGAAGAATAAGGTACCCATCATGTACTGATTCCGGCATGCAATCATGAGTTGAGTAATAGTCATTTTCTATGGTTATGGTCTCGTCACGAGTCCTATTTATTTGACTCTGGATATCAAGTGTATGATTAAAGGAAAAGTGTTTATACTCGAGAAGAGAGTCATCCCGAGTAGGGGATGGTTCAAACAATGAATTATGTATGATAACCGAGAATCGTGTTTCTCTTTCAAGTTCGGTTATGCTCCTTTCCATCTAAAAATTTGCTTGCTCTGTTGTGTCCACATAATATTCATTTGATTTCGGGTTTATGAGCAGTTCATAACTTAGAGTCCCAACTGAAGAAGAAGTGAGGTTGTGGTGTGAAACATGTGAAGTGGAAGGGAATGATGGCTGGGAAAGAACCGTCTCCAAGAGAGGGGCCCTCTAAAATGAAAACGGTGATGAAGACGGTTGGGACATGATCGTGTAAGCTCGATCCAGAGAGTACGGGTATGGATACCAATATTCTGACATCTTCACAAATGAAGGTGGATAATAATTCACGAACTTCGATCAATAGTTTGCAAGTGCAAGATCTTTGAATGCACACAATTCAATACACAATTCAAACCCCAAATTCACCAACTTAACACAATAAAGGCCACAAAGGTTTGGCTGATTATCTTTTCAATTTTAAATTCTTTTGTTAATCGCATGTGTGTCACCCTGATGCCTAGATGTGGTTCTATTATTTCTCAATCAAAGGAGTGATATGCCCTGACCATCGTGTTATATCACATCCCTAAAGGAAGTAGTAGACTTACGCACCTAAAACATCTCTCTATGGTTGGAGGCGAACGCTTGCAGCTCCCAACCCCGCAAGAGTCGAATCTGAAGACTTAGGAAGTAGGTCCAGGGTTTTGGGTTCTAACCTTAAGGCTATGTACTCACCCACTCATAGTATAGAGATAAGTACCTACGTACAAGGATTGGGATTACTCTCCCCCATCTTAATGATATATAATTTTATTTGATTTTTATTTAATTAATAGTGTTTAGCAATCCCTTTTTTATTAGGTGATCACTTGCTTTGAGGGTTCAGAACCAAGTATGTCTACCAGGCAATCCCAATTTCCTTTTGATCCTAAGTGAGAAAACACATAGGGAGGAATCAGAAATCTGATGCAATTCGATAAAAAACGATGCGTGCTCATGTAGAAATACTTACAGTGATCCTCTCAATCTCCGTGCAATATGTTAAACAGAATTGAAATTTACACTATGTGCATTAACCAGTAAATCATTCCTAGACAAATAGTTCTATTAGCGAGTGAAGAACATGTTAACTTTGGCTAAGTAGAACATCTAGTATGTCTATTAGAAGTAAATGTATACACCTAAGAGTACAAGCGCAATAAATACACCTAATAGTCCTAATAACTGCTGTGCAGTTTTAGATCTACGTCAGGCACCACAAATAATGACCCTAATGGTCCAAATGTCCGATTCGGGTACAAACACGAGAACCCAAACAAGAACTGCTAGAAGTGAGCAGTTTTTATAAATTGTTTACATGAAGAAATATCTGAATAATAAAATAGAATCATTCTCTCTCCAAAAATACAAAAATAAAAATGTTTCTTCATGCCTCCTAAGAGGGCTCGGTCCACAGCATCACCCGCCTCTGGTTGCTCCGAGTTGTGTCAGCCTTCGAGAAAGCTGTTCCAAGTCACCTGGTCCCTCACGTAAAAAAGGAAAATAAATATTAGATATATGTTCATAAAAAATATATACAGAAAACAAACTAAATAAAATGCTTAGAAATATACACAATGAGAAATATGCACAAGAAAATCGGGGGTCAGACTACCCGGGGGTGGAAAACCTAAAATCTAAGTTGTCTAAAAATCAACGCCAAATCGTATACCTTGTGGATAATGGCACCATTTTGAAAAGACCGTCAAATTGCCTTCTTAATTTGTCATTTTTATTGTAGCACGAAAATCAAATGATTGAACAAAAACCACACGAAAGTAATTATATAACTAATCCCAATGTGGCTATTATTTGTTTTACTTGGGCTAGTCCCAAGGTCGAACTCAAGGAGGTAATATGAGGTTTTAGAATTAATTTTCAAACAACCCATATTATTAGGATTTCACATATTTTATGGGTTTTAAATAAAAATGTAATTAACTAAAATAAATATGATGCATGAATTTGACAAATATTTTTTAAAAGAAAATAATGCTATGCAATGTGCAAGAATAAAATAAATGCAATTTATCATTAATTTTAAATGAATATAAAAATGCAAAGGTGGATGATGCGATAGAACAAGCAAGACAATTAATTTAGTTCAATCCAATCCCCAAGCCCTAATGACCAATTAATTTCAAAAACATGTGATCAATAATTTCCAAGTTAAATCCCGAGAGATATCCCCAAATTTTCATAATTTTATCGAGAAATAAAGATTAATGATAGAGAATATATGAGCTTAAATAATCAAATAAATTCCTTAATTTAATGATGTCCAAATGTCTCCATAATGGAGATTAAGTATTCCATATGATACGCAAATTTGGGGGCTTCAAGTTGACATAAAGAACACTGAAATCTGATAAATAATACTCAAGATATAAATAGTAGAAGTTCACGGCATAAATGTAATAAAAATAAATAAGTCTTCTCAAATTGGATCTTCTAGGGGTTTGGATGCAAATTCCAGAAGTTGGAAGGGCTCCTTTGTAAAACTACCCCTTAACGGGGGTGTCTGAGTGAAATCCAAGATATGCATGGGTACATATGTAACTAGAGTCATGCGTGTGAGGAATGTGACCGGTCCTCTTTGTGATTTTTCTGGAGTAAGAGAGGGTGTACCTTCAATTTTCCCCAAACTCACGAGTGCGAGTCACGTGACTAGGTAGACTGATCCAGCAGCCGAGATAGATGGTCTAGATGCGATCAGATATTGATCAATCAGTGGAGATGCACCCTCATTCAACGATGAAGATGTCCTGAAGACTCAATCGGACGACAATTGTATGAGTGAGTTCTTCTTCCTCGTCTGTTCTTCGATCAACCGTGGGTTTCCCATGTTGTGCTCCGAGGTCCAGGCGATACATTAACACTAGTTTGTTTTTAATTAATTTTAATAAAATCACAAGTTGCTGAATAATTAATCAAGAGCATATTCATGTATTATTTGGCTCTATGTGATTCATTATATAAATGTTTGTCATACTAAACAAAGCATAATAAAATTATTTTAAAAATTGCATTTAATTTTGTGTGTACTTTCATCGAGCTTAACTTAGGATCTATAAATCACTTAACTAATTAATTACCATTAAATTTAGTTAAATGAATTCTTGTGTCCTTGTGTTTGACCCTGGACTTCTTAGGTTATAAATTAAAAACCAAGTCGCAGAGATATTTGACTTGGTTCTGCTTATTACGAATCGCACGTGCTACAACGAGTGCATGTTATATTAGTCGATTTGCCTTTCACCAGATAGCGCCGTTGCTGGGTACGTGACTTATGTGATTTTATTTAGTGTTGATCATATATTTTTGCTATTTTTGTGATTTTTAGTTAGGTTCTTATTTTTCTCTATTGTCTATTATTTTCTTGTTTTTTATCTTCGTGATTTTTAGCTATTTTGACTGGCTAAATTATTCTGGGATTATTGTTTGACATTTGGATTATTTTATGGTAAGGATTGTGGACCCTATGACACCCGAAGGACCGCGAAGGCGAGGAGCTTGGAGCTTCAGCTGAAGAGAGACTGCAAAGCAATTTTACTCAAAAGAATTTTTGGCTAAGTTAGTTAGTTGTGTGTTGTATTTTTTGTATAGTATTTGTGTAAATGGTTAAGTAATTATTTTGCAATTAATTGCCAATTTATAGTGGTTCTCAATTGAGTTCTCGCATATGTAAAGAAGGCTTGTATTTATTCTATTTTTGTATGGTTCTGTTGAGAGTGATTCTCAACTTAAGTGGCAACTTAGGTTCAAACACTATGCCAAATAGTCAGATCTCAGGTCATTTGCTTGATCTACTTCGTTAATTAGGAAAAACAACTAAATCTCATAAGATTCATAATTACAAAATCTTAGATGATTCATGAGACGTACGTAAACTTCGTTCTTATCTAGCCAAAATTAATTTAATTCTTCGTCTCTAGTAGAATTATTGTTTAGGTGCAGATTTTCTTGACTTGCATCATATAATGTAACATTTACAAATTCATTTTTGCATCCACATGGAATGTGCTCGAAATCAACTGTGGGTATCTCTGATGATTACATGCATCATGGATTCCGATTGCATTTCTATTTTCTGACTTCTCCATGATGAATGTCATATTCATCATGCTAAAATCCAATTATTAATCCTCAAGCTTAACAATTCAATAAAAATCACTAATAAATGATTAATCTTAACTTGTATATATTGTATATATCTATGTACTATAAATAACTTCAAAAAGCTAACTATATTTATTGTATTTAGTTACTAACATTTCTTCTTTATTTTCTATTTTATTAAAACCCCTAAAGATTAGATTAATTATTATCTATATTTGTTTTTACTTTTAAAAGAAATAAAAAATACAAAATACTAAGACTACAAAAAGGTAGTGTTTTTATCTCTTAAAAAGACTTTAAAAAAATACATTTTTATACAAATGACCTCTTTTGGCTTTTTATTCAACATAAACTTGTAGATCTCATCGAGATATACAACTTTCATGTTTTGACTTTTTTTATTCGACCTCCTTTTATTTATTTTTTATTTTTCTTTATTTTCTAATTTTTTGAATTGGGGGGGGGGGGGGGAGCACGTGGCGCCCTCTGGGCCACCCACGTGGTAGCCTCCTCTCGTCGCCACCCGTCCTCTCCCTCAGCTGTAAGATCTCCCTGGCCCGCCTCAATCTCTGTCGTCCACTCCCGCTTCGCGTCCAGCCATCAGATCTCACCTGAGATCTGATCTCATCCACTCATGTTCGCCTACCCCTCAGCCACACGATCTCATTCCATCTTATGGTTCTGCTCTTACCATGTCACCCCTTCACATTAACCCTTAGATCGCCCCACTTCTCCATGCAACCATTCTTAGCGCCCACTCTCTAGCCATTGTATCAGACCCTTTGATATGATCTAGGCCCTACGCCCGTGCCCATACCAGAACCGTGGATCACATGATCCAACAGTCCCCGGTCTAGTCACCTACCTCCAGCGCGCTCCGCCACCAGGCGTTACGCCTCACAACTCCTCTGCTCCCTTCTTTTTCTGGCCATTGCTCTGATCACCCCCACCCCCTAACGGTCGCTCTCCTTAGCTATTAACTCCCTCTTCTTCGCGTAACCCCCAGCACCCCTCCATCACTCCTCATCATCTCCAGCGGTCATTGCAAATCCCTTCCCATCACCACCTGTAACCCCCACCTTCTCCGCCTACAAAACCCTTCCCTCCGCCTCCTTCTACACTCATCCACCATTCCTAGGGTGCGTCCTAGCCATCATCTGCCTCCATGTGATAGACGGAGGTGAGTGGATTGGCGAAGATGGCCATACACTCCGGTGTTGACCCGTGGTCAACTTGACCATGTTGCGGACGCCCCCAGGCACCGCTGAGCTCCGTACCCTAGGCTAAGCACAATGAGCGAAGACCTCTAACTTCACAAAAGCCTAGCCCAAGCCTCTCTCCACCTCTTCTTCTTCCTAGAATCCTCCAAGGTATTCATTTATCGTTTTTATCATGTTTTCTCATATTTTTCCAACGCACACACTTACCCTCATCGTTCATCGACCACACACACAGCTTCTCCACATCACCACGTCTTTGTCGACTTCTCTGTTTGGCCCCTTCCTTTCTCCAGGACCCCTTCTACCTCCGCCACCTTCACCTCTGCTTTGTCGGAGGAGAAGACACATGTCCCCACTCCTCCCCTTGCACGGGACCTCCGTTCACCTCACTCAACACATACACGCCACCCCGCCTCGACTATTACGAACGCTTGCAGGTACACTTGTCTTCAATGGTCGGACTTCTCGAATTCATTCTGATATCAAAGAAACACTCCGATGAAGCTTCACCACCTCGCGTCTGCAGCCTTCGTCGGGGCTTCATCTCGCATCCACCATCTTCACGAACTCCTTCAGAAGGTCGCTCGACCTTTGGAGAAGCAACAGGAGGTCAGAGGAGCTCCTCATGGCTTGCTGGAATGCAGCCAAATCTACCGCAAGAGGCAATACTAGTGGAGGAGGACGACCTATAGTTACCGTCCGATCCTCACGATCGGACAGACTAGATCACGTCACGTCGGCCCCATTGAGGCAACGAGGCTCGGGAAGCCCGAGCCAAGAGCTGAAGCCCAGGTGAAGCCACGTGGCCCGAAGCTGAAGCACCTCCTAAGCCTGGCGCACGTGAGGGGCTGGGTAATTTACATCGAGGACCTACAACTTTTGGATATTACAATTTGGTCCTCCAAGTGCGCTTAAGGTATTTTACAGGGAGGCCCTTGTGTCTTTTGAAAATTATAAAAATATCCCTTGCACAAATGGAGAAATTATAGAAGGGCCCCTTCGGGTTTTGGTATTTGCAAATGGGTCCCTCCAGAGACCTATTTGCAATATTTATCTTAATTGTTCTCGCATTTTTATTACAATTATGCCTCTACATTGTTTCTTTCATATCTTGAGCATATTAAGACTAAATTGCATGATTTCAATGTCATTTTGAAGCTCTTTTCATTATTTATATAATGGAATATTTAATTTTTTTATTACTAAATGAAATATGCTGAATTTTGATGTTTTATAATGTCTCTTACTTTATAAATCTTTGCTATTAGATGCTTGCTCTTGATTTTTATGCTCAATTTGACTCTTAATTTGAATCATAATTTGTGCTCATATTCTATAAGGGCATATTTGTAAATATTCTTTTGCATACCTGACCTTGCATTTATTCATGCATTATGTCATGCATCAGCATATAAATGCATTGAAAAATAAAACAAAAATTACATGCATCTTTACTTGCATTGTTTTATCTGCATTTTATAGTGCATATGTATGAAGACCTAAAACGAGACTATACTCACTCTTAAATTAAATAATAAAATTCGATGAATAGATGAAGAGGCCCGTGTCCCTGAGTTCGACCTTGGTACACTTACCAAGTAAAATAATTTCCACATATTCGAAGGTGTGGTTCTTTGAATGATCGAAATCTACCTCTTGTGCTACGACAATTCGTTACACTTAAAGAGGCAGATTTCACGCTCATTAAATGGCGTCGTTGCCGGGAACTGGCTCACCTTAATTTATTTATAGAATTTTGTAAAATATTTTTGATGTGAATAGTTTCAAAATTTTTAGGTCTCTCGTCATGTTATTTTTGCATCATTTTTTGATTAAATTTTGTGATATTTTTCTGAAAAATTCTTTTGTCGCACGACCCATGGAGATCGAGGACGCTCAATTGCGGAGTTGGGAACTCCTACTGAGAGTAGCCGTAAAAGAAAAGAATAAGGATTCAAGGAACATTGGTCTGCTCTTCAAGCATTTCTTGTAAAAATTCACAAAAAATATTTGTAGCATGTGCATTTCTAGCGACCCTCGTTTGAGGTCTCGCGTGTGTAAAAAAGAGAGAGAAAAAAAAACTACGTGATCTACCCCCTCCCTTCACACACACACACACACACCTACATGTGCATATCCACTCACCCCCTCACCCTCATAATTCTATATATTCATACACAATCACCCCCTCCCGCTTCTTGATGAACCTCAGATTCATCATGCTAATTTCCATATATTAATATTCTAGCTTAAAATTTTCAATAAAAATTATATTTAATACTGTATATCTTTTAGGTTTTAAAAATAAAATAAAAATACAAAAAAATATTTAAAACAAAAATTGCAGCGGTTTTTATCCCTTAAAAACGCTCCCAAAAATATTTTCCCTTTGTTTGACTTATTTTGTGTTCATGAAACTTGTAGATCTCCTCAAGATCTACAACTTTCATGTTTTGAGTTTTTTTCTAATTCGTCTGTTTTCTATTTCTTTTTTATTTTTCTTTTATTTTTTATTTTTGAGTAAATCTCATTGGGCCACACAGCTCCTTCTGGTTGAGCCACACAACCCAGCTCCTTTTGCATCATGTGCCACCCTTCCACATCATTCGATCTCCTCTTCGATGCCTTCATCTCAGCTGCTTGTCCCTTTCATCCTCCACCCTTCGATCAGCACCTCCAGATCTCATATGGAGCACCTGCTCCCACCCACTCCGTGACCGTTGGATCACTAGATCCAACTGCCACAACTACATCACTCACAACCCTTCGATGCAACCTGATCAATTAGATCAGGGCCGCTCCACCGTGCTCTAACTCCAACCGTTGGATCGCAAAATCTAACGATCGCATTCATCTCCCACCTCCGGCCATCCCTCTCTCCCACATTCTCCATTTCGAACCACTCACCCCCTTCCCATTTCCTCCACCTTCTCGACATCACCCTCGTTCCCCTGACTAGACCAGATCCAAGCCCTAACTCCCGCCATCCTCGTACACCACCTAGCCTCGTTCCTTCCCTCTTCTTCTGGTCAGCACAAGCCCACAAAGCCACGACTTCCACCATATGCACCTCTGCCTTTCCCTTTTCAAATACGCTGCCTACGCCCTCCTTCTCCATTGTCCACCTTTACGCAGGATGAGGCCCAGTGCCCCTCCTCCTCTCTGTGACAGAGATGGGACGAAGTGGGACGCGACGACGATCGTCGACCACTGTGTTGAACCTTGGTCATGGTAAGCCTCGTTCCGGCCCTAACCAAGCCGTCGAGCTGCTCTCCATGGTTGCGGGAGTCCAGCGATGACCGGAGCACCCCCTGGCGCTCAGCCCAAGCCATCGTCCTCCGCCCCGTGTTTCTTAAATCTCCAAGTAAGTCTCCTCTTCTCTTTTCCTTCTTGTTTCACTTAATTAATTAGACACAAACACACACTTTCACCTTCAATACACCACCTCACAAGCTTCCTAGCACATTTACCATCCTCGCGCCACTCCCAGCTCGCCTTCTACTCTTCTCCATCAATTGACCACATTCGCACCACCTCTTCTCCAGTTCACCGGAGACGGAGCTCTAGTCCCCCACTCCTTCTTTGGCACGGGACCCCATTCCATTCTCTTCACACGCACAACTTAGGCTTGGACTAAAACTTGCAGGTACACTACTTCAATGGCCAGAGCCTTTGCTGGAGCTGATTTCAAAAGCTTCATCTCCGATGGGCTCACACCACCACGATGATCCTGACTGCCCCGGCTATTCCCCTATGTCCGAGCTTCAACGTCAACGCCTCTGGACCCTTCCCTGAGCTTCTGACATCCAACAAAGGCCTAGTGGAGCTTTTAGCCCATAGCCAAAGAACAACCAACTCAGCCGTAGTAGGTGGCGGCGAAGAAGAACACATCGTATAGATGCCGTCCAATTCTCAAGATCGGATGACCCTCTGGAAGCCACGTGTCCTCCCTGGGCCTCCACACATATCGTCCAGGCTCGAGCTATCCGAACCAAGCCAGAACACCATAGGATGCCACATGGCCTGAGCCTCCTACCTGCGACACCGATCCAAGCACCGAGCATGTGCCTCCATCTGAGCCTAGCCCTCACGTACTCAGGTTACGTAGGGGCTGGGTAAATTGCATCGATGCCCCACCTTCTTCTCTTTATTACAAACATGTCCTTCGGGCACGTGCAACACATGCATGCTTGGGGTTATTTGCAAACTAGCCCCTTCGGGTTTTAATAATTGCAAAATAGCCCATGTGCATATGGAAAAATTACAGGAAGGCCTTGAGGTTTTCTTTAATTACATTTATGCCCTCCCACGGAGCTATTTGTGAAGATTTTGTAAATATTTTCATGTTTTCTTTACATTTATGCCCCTTGACTACTTTGCAGATATCTTGAGCATATGGTATCCGTTTGAGTTAACTTTTATTTCATTTTCAAGCATGATTCCTTGTCTATCCATTGACATTAATCATTTCCTGTTTTGACATTTAAATCAAAATGATAAATCCTAGTTATATTGTGTCATCTGTTTAATGATTTTTGATGCCATTTGTTAGTTTTCAATTAAATTTGTTTCATGAATTGAGCCTGAAATTGATCACACATTTATTGCTCAATGATTTTATTTATGTATGGCATATTTGCATATCGCTACATTATGTTGTATTATAAAAGAAAAAAAAGGGTTCTTTTGTTCATGCATCACGTGTCTTCATTGATCCATCATGTTTCCTTTATTTTGTTGACCTATTTACTTATTTATTAATCACTTGATCTGAGTATTAAGAGTCTGAATAACAACTTAAGAGGCTCGTGTCCCTGAGTTCGACCTTGGTACACTTACCAAGCAAAATAAATTCTCCACCTATTGGAAAGGGTGGTATTTGACTAAGGACCCATTTTCCCCTCCCGTTCTACTGTTAAGACGACGATATTATAGAGGTGAAAACGTGGTCTGTCAAATGGCACCATTGCTGGGGACATGGCTCATCTTTTGTTCTATTTGGGTTTTTACTATTTGATTAAGTGTTAATTTCTAACTTGTAGGTCAAGTTACTCGTGTTACTTGCATTGTTTTTTTAATTCTCTAATATCCATCTAATGCTTTCTTGTTGTGGAAGGGTACCCTTGGCGACTATGGAGACTTGGAAGACATGGAGGCAAGGAGCCACAGAAGCACCATTAGAGAGATTAACGAGAATTAATGTTTCTCGCATTTTTCATGCATTCATGTAATAATTGTCTTTACAACGGTCTTCATTTGAATACCACGATTGTAAATGAACAAAGAGACATTGTGGTTGTGTGAGATCTATCCCACTTAAGTGTCGACTTAGGATCATGCACGCGACTCTCCGAGCTATCTTTATTTCTTATCTTATGTATTTGATCCTAGGTAGGACACACTAAAAATTAAGATGCACGTAGACATCGCTTCATTTAGCCAAAAACAAATCTATTATTTCCTAGCTAATAGAAGCATGCTAGGTGCAGTTTTCATCGACTTGCCTACATTTAGTATTTGATTTTAATTCAGTCTTGTTTTTCACAGAGATAGCTAATGGCACTGAGAGTTTTTCTTTAGCATAAATCATGATTCTATCGTATTCATCGGTTTTTCCTTGACTTCTCTACCTGGATTTATCACCTAGGACTCAAATAGAAATTGGGAATGCTCGGTAGACTATGAACGCTTGATTTATGCTCACCTTAAAATCGGTGATAACCTTAAAGCTGAAATTGGGACTATTAATGCAAGTCAAACAAATAAAATGGAGTAAAATTATTCTGGGAGAGAAACACCCTCTTTTACATAGGATATTATGATTTTATGCATTATTAAGCCTTGTGTAAATGAGAATAAACTTGTATTGAGCACCGATAAAAATGAAAGGATAAAGACCAACAGTTGTTGGTTTCATGTGTGAGTTGGTGAATTAATGGTTCTGCTTGGTTGATTGAGCCTTGTTTGTAGATTTTCCAAACCCTCCCATAGATACTAGGTACTCCATTCATCTCTAAAGATTCATTCACATGTAAATCCATCCTAACTTCTATGTTCTCCTCATGTCTCTCCAATTAAACTTATCCATCTCTTTACTTAGGCTATTCTCAGCCTAAGTATAGGGGGGCCTGAGTCCTCGTGAATTCCAGACTCATTTATCCTTCTTTCCGACACTTAGGTTATTTTAACCTAAGTGTATGGGGGTGTCCTCTTCAGTTCCAGTATATCTTCCTATATCTTAACTTGAGTTGTGGCTTTGTATCAATTAGTGTTATGAGGACATAACATAAGTTAAGCATAGGGGGGTATGCCATATATACTGTATATATACTTTAGCCATAACTCTTATTTTGAAAATTTTGAAAAAAATTAAAACTTTTTTTGGCTAGAGTATACATTTTTGAACTAAGTTGGATGAAATGTTTTCAAAGCTTGAAAAGTCTCTAAACTATGTTACATTATTTTTAGAAAAATATTTTGAAAATGATTTGAAAATGGGTTTTACTTGTTTTGAAAAACCATTTGAAAAATGTTTGTAATATATATATATATATACACGTGACACAGTTTGGACAATCTTTTCAAAAATCTGTTAAAAAAGGGGGTGTAAATGAGACTAACTTGTGTTTGTAATTCTTCTTCTTTTAAAAAAATAATAAAAAAATGATGATGAGTTGGTTTAGTCCCTGGCACTTTCACATTCACACAAGATTAGTGAAGTTCAAGAACACTTGGTTTATAAGGTCTTCTATTTTAAGTTAACCATCCTTAGTCATTAGGGTCTTTGACTTAATTACTCACATTTCCCTAGTTTGAAAGATTTGTGTGCTATATTGCACGCTTAGTCTCTACCTTAAGAATATGATCAGCACCTCATATACACGACTGCAGTTATGATGAGATGAGTTGAGATGAGAGATTTGAGTTTGGACATGATTTTATGATGCTTGATGATGGGATAAAATCAATGAAGGCTTCATGAAACTTGAGTGTCATCACCTTTAGCCAGTATGAGAACATGGTTCTTGTACTATTTATTGACATTTACTTATGTGCCAGGGTGTTATGAAATCTAAAAAATGATTGATCAGTGTGCACCAACTCTTGGTAAAAGCAGTGGAGCTAGCAAAAAGAAAAGAAAAGAAAGAAAGAAATGTTGAAAAGAAAAGCTCTCACCATACAAAGTCAAATATCAAAGGGCTTCCACCAAAGGCGAGCGCTCCTAACCATTTCAAAGTGTCCACTTGGACCACTGCTATTAGGACCAAGGAGTTGAGATAGCACTCAAAAAAGGCTCTACATCGTATAGTGATACAAATCTGGGTGTAGAACACACCCCGTTGTACTCCCAGGTAAACAAGTATAGACGACTCCAACTTCTTTTGACGGACACATTGATCAACAATCAAAAAAATACATGTGTTGAGTTAATAAGGTACTCGAGAGGATCCTTGTTCCAATAAGAGGGAGAGAAGAAATGACACAATCCTATGACCTCCATCAACTGGCCTGCCATCTACACTATTAAGTCTGACAACTAAAGAGACGGTGGATTGGATGCAAGAAATGATTTATTCCCTAGTGTTGAGGATCAAGTTCTTAGGAGAGTCTCTTTGACTGGAACCTTGGGTGATGTTGCGACTCTACTCTTGTAACTGCAGTCAACACTTAAAGTCGTATCTTTATTATATATGGATACAGAGAGAGTCTGATGATTAGGGAAATTGTATACCTTTTGATTAGAGTTGGGTTCAACTTAAAAATCTAGGATCTCTAAAATCAGGAGTTCTTGAACGGATCAGGTTTTGTATTCACATGCACAATCATGTGTAAATCCAACTTATTCATGCTTAAGATGCTCGAGGACGAGCATTGTTTAAGTATAGGGGGATGATGAACCTCAGATTCATCATGTTAATTTCCATATATTAATCCCCTAGTTTAAAGATTTCAATAAAAATTAGATTTAATACTGTATATATTTTGGGTTTTAAAAATAAATAAAAAATAGAAAAAAATATTTAAAACAAAAATTACAGTGGTTTTTATCCCTTAAAAACACTCCCAAAAATATTTCTCCCTTTGTTTTCTTATTTTGTGTTTTTGGTCAACATGAAACTTATAGATCTCCTCAAGATCTACAACTTTCATGTTTTGAGTTTTTTCTAACTCGTCCATTTTCTATTTCTTTTTTATTTTCTATTATTTTTTATTTTTGAATAAATCTCATTGGGTCGTGTGGCTCCTTCTGGTTGAGGCACGTCACCCGACTCCTTTTGTGCCACGTGCCGCCCTTCCACACCATCCGATCTCCTCTTGGGCGCCTTCATCTCAGCCGTCCGTCCCCTTTCATCCTCCTCCCTTCGATCGACGCCTCTAGATCTCATCTTGAGCGCCCGCTCCCACCCACTCCGTGACCACTGGATCACTAGATCCAAAGGCCACAACGACATCGCTCACAACCCTTCGATGCGACCTGATCGATTAGATCAGGGCCTCTCCACCGCGCCCTAACCCTACCGTTGGATCGCAAGATCCAATGGCCGCACCTTCGTCTCCCACCTCTATATGTACCTCTCTCCCACATTCTCCATTTCGAACCACTCACCCCCTTCCCATTTCCTCCACCTTCTTGACATCACCCTCATTCCCTTACTAGACCAGATCCAAGCTCTAACTCCCGCCATCCTCGCGCGCCACCTAGCCTCGTTCCTTCCCTCTTCTTTTGGTCAGCACGAGCCCACGAAGCCACGACTTCCACCAATTGCACCTCTACCTTTCCCTTTTCAAATACGTTGCATCTGCCCTCCTTCTTCGTCGTCCACCTTTACGCAGGCAAAGACCCAGTGCCCTCCTCCCCTCTGTGATAGAGAGGGGATGAATTGGACGCGACGACGACCGCCGACCCCGGTGTTGACCCTTGGCCATGGTAGGCCATGTTCCAGCCCTAACCAAGCCGGCAAGCTGCTCTCCATGGCTGGGGGAGTCCAGCGAAGACTGGAGCACCCCAGGTGCTCAACCCAAGCCATCGTCTTCTGCCCCTTGTTATTAAATCTCCAGTAAGTCTCCTCTTATTTTTTCCTTCTTGTTTCACTTAATTTATTAGACACAAACACACACGTTCACCTTCAATTCACCACCTCACAAGCTTTGTCGCACATTTACTATCCTCGCGCCACTCCCAGCTCACCTCCTCCTCTCCTCCATCACCTGACCACATTCGCACCACCTCCTCTCCAATTCATCAAAGACGGAGCTGCGGTCCCCCACTCCTCACTTGCACGAGACCCCAATCCATTCTCTTCACACGCACAGCTTCGGCTAGGACTAACACTTGCAGGTACACTACTTCAATGGTAGGAGCCTTAGTCGGAGCTGATTTCAAAAGATTCATCTCTGATGGGCTCACACCCCACGATGATCCTGATCGCCCCGACTGTTCCCCTATGTCCGATCTTCAACATCAACGCCTCTGGAACCTTCCTTGAGCTTCTAACGTCCAACAAAGGCCTGGCGGAGCTTTTATCCCATCGCTGGAGAACAACCAACTCCGCCACAGGGGGCGGCGCCTGAGAAGAACACAGTGTATAGATGCCATCCGATCCTCAAGATTAGACAACCCTCAGGAAGCCATGTGTCCTCCCCGGACCTCCACACATATCCTCCAGGCTCGAGCTGCCTGAACCATGCCAAAGCACCATAGGATGCCACGTGGCCCGAGCCTCCTGCCTGCGACACCGAACCAGGTACCGAGCCCGAGCCTCCATCCGAGCCTAGGCCTCACGTGCTCCGGTTACATGGGGGCTAGGTAAATTACATCGGTCCCTGCCTTCTTCTCCATATTACAAACATGTCCTTCCAAGCACGTGCAACACATGCGCACTTGGGGTTATTTGTAAACTAGCCCCTTCATGTTTTAATAATTGTAAAATAGCCCCAAGTGTATGGACTAATTACGGGGAAGGCCTTGAGGTTTTCTTTAATTACATTTATGCCCTTCTAGGGACTTATTTGTGAAGATTTTGTAAATATTTTCACGTTTTCTTTACGTTTATGCTCCTAGACTACTTTGCAGATATCTTGAGCATATGATCTCCTTTTAAGTTGATTTAAGTTTCATTTTGAAGCATGCTTCCTTGTCTATCCATTGGCACTAATCATTTCATGTTTTGACACTTGCATCAAAATGATAAATCCTAGTTATATAGTATCATTTGTTTAATGATTTTTAATGTCATTTGTTAGCTTATCAATTAATTTTGTTTCATGAATTGAGCCTGAAATTGATCACACATTTATTGCTCAATGGTTTTTATGTAGGGAATATTTGCATATCGCTACATTATGTTATATTATAAAAACAAAATAAAAAAGGGTTCTTCTGTTCATGCATAATGTGTCTTCATTAATTGCATCATGTTTCCTTTGTTTGTTGACCTCTTTACTTATTGATTAATCACTTGATTTGAGTATTAAGAGTCTGGATAGCAACTTAAGAGGCTCGTGTCCCTGAGTTCGACCTTGGTACACTTACCAAGGAAAATAAATTCTCCACCTATTCAAAACGATGGTCTTTGACTAAGGATATATTTTCGCCTACTGTGCTATTGTTAAGACGACGATATTATAGAGGCGAAAATGCGTTCCGTCACTTCCACATCTTCATCTGTAAAAAATCCACCCCTCCCCCATCTCCATGATTTGCATCCGTGTATGAACACCCACTAATGCTAACAATTAGGACCCCCATCCTAAATTCCAGGTCCTTTACCTAGGCTAGTCTCAACCTAAGTATAGGGGGGACCTGGATAAATATCCTTCCCTCCATCTATCTTCTTATACTTAGGTCATATCTGACCTAAGTATGGGGGGCCCTCCGACCAGTTCCGCTCTATCACCTTATATTTAACCAGAGCTATGGCTTCATATCTCTTATGCTATGAGGACATAGGAAAGGCTAAGTATAGGTGGGTATACCATATATTATTGTATATATACTTTAGCCATAGCTCGTGTTTTAAAATTTTTGAAAACTTTTTGGGCTTGGTTTGAGTTGACTGGTGAATTGATTTATGTAAAAATGCTTGTAAAAAATATTTTTAAAATTGAGGGATTACTTTTTTTGTAAATAAAATTAACCTTTTTAAAAAAAACTCCATAAAAATCTGAAAAAAATAAAAAATTTTCGTCTATAGAGACTCTAACTACTAGACTTAAAAATGAGTTGCTACTCTTCAGTGAGGGAACTTCGTCTCTCTTAGCAGAAGGGATGGTTTAGAGGACACTGTATATGGCTCCATCCTCAAGTAACACGGGTTTGTTTAACGATCCGTACTTACACCCATTCTGGTTGGAAGCAGATGCAACTATTCATATGAGCTTGGATCAATCATTGTCTCTCAAAGGAATTATAAAAAGGAAAAATTAAAATTCATAAAAAATCACAAAAAGATAAAAATCACAAAAAATCACTAACCAAGGAGTTGGTGTATTCCTGATACATTCACATTCACTCAAGGCTTGAGGATTTGAGGACACTTAATTTCTGAGGTCTTGAGAGACTGAGTTAGCCAGCCTTAGTCATCAGGGTTTTCAAAATTAATAATCCACACTTCCCTAGTTTGAAAGATCTGAGCACTATATTGCACTCTTCATCTCTACCTTCTAAAGAATATGATCAGCACAACACATTCACAACTGCATGATTGAAGAGATGAGTTGAGTTATCACTTAAGGAGCTAGGACTGGTGATTTGAGTTTAGACCCGATCTAATGATGCTCGAGGATGGGATAGAAGTTAATGAAGGCTTCAAGAAACCTGAGCGTCAACAAAACACTAGACAGTATGTGAACAAGTTTTCATGCTATCGTTTGATATCTAACTATGTGCCAAGGTGGGATGAAACATAATTAATTATTGATCAGTGTGCGCCAACTCTTGGTAAAAGTAGTGGAGCTAGATAAAAAGAAAAGAAAGAAATATATCAAGAAAAGCTTTATCCTTTAAAGTCAAAATACAAAGAGCTTCCACCAAAGGAGAGTGCTCCCGAACATTTTCAAAGTGTCCACTTGGACCAAACGCAATTAGGACTAAGGAGTCGGGCTAGCACCATAGAAGGGCTCTGCATCGTATAGTGATACAAGTATAGGTGTCGAAGGTTTCTTAGATACTCAAAAGAGACACAACCCGGTGTAATCCCAGAAAGACAAGTGCAGACGACTCCAAATTCTCTTGACGGACACATTGTTCAACAAAATAAAATACACATGTGTTGAGTTTTAAGGCACTCGAGAGGCCCCTTGTTCCAGTGTGAGGGAGAGAAAAATTGACACAATCCTATGCCCTCCATCATCTGGCCATCCATGTAAACTTTCAAGTCTGACAAACTAATGAGACGGTTGACTGAAGCAATAACTGACTTATTCCCTAGTGTTGAGGATTAGGTCTAGAGGAGAGTCTCCTGGACTGGAACTTTGGGTGATGTCTCGACTCGACTCTCATGAAGCAGTATACTAAAGTTCATATCTTTATATTTTATGTACAAACAAAGAGTCTGGTAATTAGAGAAGTTGGATTCCTTTGACTAGAGCATGATTGAGCCCAGAATTTGAGGATCACTTAAATTAAGGGTCTTTGAAGATTTGAGCCTTGAAATTTTCACATGCATTGTCAGGAATTAGTCCGACTCCTTCATTCCTTAGATGCTCGAGGACGAGAATGGTTTAAGTATAGGGTTATGATGGATGCCAGATTCATCATGCTAAAATCAAATTATTAATCTCCAAGCTTAAACAATTCAATAAAAATCACTAATAAATCATTAATCTTAACTTGTATTATATTGTATATATTCTGTATATAATTAGCCTATAAATAACTTCAAAAAGCTAACTATATTTATTGTTTTTAATTAAAAACAATTCTTCTTTATTTATATTTTATTTAAACCCATAAAACTTAGATTAATTATTATTTATATTTGTTTTTGCTTTTAAAAGAACTAAAAAAATCCAAAAACATCAAGAGTACAAAAGGCCGTGTTATTCTCTCTTAAAAAGACTCTCAAAAATATACTTTTGTACAAGTGACCTCTTTTGGCTTTTTCTTCAACGTGAAACTTGTAGATCTCATTGAGATCTACAACTTTTATGTTTTGATTTTTTTCCAAATTCAGCCTCCTTTTATTGATTTTCAATTTTTCTTTATTTTACTATTTTTTGAATTTTCTGGGGCGGCCACGTGGCGCCCTCTGGGACGCCCACGTGGCCGCCTCCTATCTTCGTCACCCGGCCTCTCCCTCAACTGTAAGATCTCCTTGGTCCGCCTCAATCTCTGCCATCCACTCCCACTTCGTGTCCAACCATCAGATCTCCCCTGAGATCTGATCTCATCCACTCATGCCTGCCTACCCCTCATCCAGACGATCACATTCCATTCAATGGTTCTGCTCTGGACACGTCACCCCTTCATCCTAACCCTTAGATCGCCCCACTTCTCCACCACAACCGTCCTTTGGCGCCCACTCTCCAGTCGTTGGATTAGATCCTTTGATCTGATCCAGGCCCTTTGCCCCCGCCCAAACCAGAACCATTGGATCGCATGATCCAATGGTCCAGGTCTCGTTACCTACCTCCAGTGCACCTCGCCCCCAGGCATTATACCTCGCAACTCCTTCACTCCCTTCCTTTTTTGGTCATTACTCCGATCACCTCTCCACCCCTAACAATCTCTCTCCATAGCCGTTAACTCCCTCTTCTTCGCGTAACCCCCAGCACCCCTCCATTACTCTTCCTCATCTCAAGCAGCCATTGTAAATCCCTCCCATCACTTCCAGCAACCCCTACCTTCTCTACCAACAAAACCCCTCCCTCCGCCTCCTTCTACCTCGTCCACCATTCCTAGGGTGAGACCTAGCCATCCTCTGCCTCCCTGTGACAGACGAAGGCGGTTAGATTGGCGACAATGTCCATACACTTCAATGTTGACTCATGGTCAACTTGACCATGTTGCGGCCACCCCCGGGCACCACCGAGCTTCGTGCCGTAGGCTGAGCATGATAAGCGAAGACCCTGGCCTTCACAGAAGCCCAGCCCAAGCCCCGCTTTACCTCTTCTTCTTCCTCGAATCCTCCAAGGTATTCAGTTATTAATTTTCTTATGTTTTCTCGTATTTTTTCCAACTCACACACTTACCCTCACTGTTCATCGACCACCGCACAAGCTTCGCCACATCACCTACATCTTCGTCGACCTCTCCGTTCACCCCCTTCCTTTCTCCAGGACCCCTTCCACCTCCGCCACCTTCACCTCTACTTCGCTGGAGGAGACGACCCCATGTCCCCCACTTCTCCACTCGCACGGGACCTCCGTTCACCTCACTCAACACACACACACACACACCACAACCTCGGTTATTACTAATGCTTGCAGGCACCCTCGTAGTCAATGGCTGGACTTCTCGACTCCATTCTGATCTCAAGGAAACATTTCGGTGAAGCTTTACCACTTCGCATCTTCAGCCTTCGTCAGGGCTTCGTCTCACATCCACCATCTTCGCGAGCTCCTTCAGAAGATCGCTCGACCTTTGGAGAAGGAACAAGAGGTCAGAGGAGCTCCTCATGGCTCGTTGGAGTGTTAGCTAAATCTGCTGCAGGAGGCGGCACTAGTGGAGGAGGATGATATACAGTTAGTGTCCGATCCTCACGATCGGAAGAACCAGATCACGCCACGTTGCCCTCTCCAAGGCAACGAGGCTCGAGAAGCCCGAGCCAATAGCCGAATCCTTTGACGAAACCACGTGGCCTGAAGCTAAAGCGTCTCCCGAGCTTGGACCCCTCACGTGCCACGCACGTGAGGGGCTGGGTAATTTACATCGAGGACCCTACAACTTTTGGATTACAATTTGGTCCTCCATGCACGTGCCTCACGTGCGTGCCTAGGGTATTTTATAGGGAGGCCCTTGCAACTTTTAGAAATTACACAAATGCCCCTATGTATAAATGGAGAAATTACAGAAGGGCCCCTCCAAGTTTTGGTATTTGCACATGGGTCCCTCTAGGGACCGATTTGCAATATATCTTTATTTTTCTCGCATTTTTATTACAATTATGCCCATGCATTGTTTCTTTCATATCTTGTGCATATTAAGACCAAATTACATGATTTCAATGTCCTTTTAAAGCTCTTTTCATTATCTATCTAATTGCGTATTTACTTTCTTAATTTGACACTGTATGAAATATGATGAATTTTGATGTTATATAGTGTGTCTTGCTCTATAAATCTTTGCCATTAATAGATGCTTGCTCTTGATTTTTATGCTTAATTGCTCTGAATTTGAATCATAATTTGTGCTCATATTCTATATGACATATTTGTAAATATTCTTTTGCATACCCGGCCCTTGCATTTATTCATGCATTATGTCATGCATCAACATATAATTGCATTGAAAAATCAAGCAAAAATTACATGCATCATTACTTGCATTATTTTATTTGCATTTTATTGTGCATATGTATGAAGACCAAAACGAGACTATACTCACTTTTAAATTAAACAATGAAATTCGATGAATGGATGAAGATGCTTGTGTCTCGGGGTTCGACCTTAGTACACTTACCAAGTAAAATAATTTCCACATTTTGGAAGGTGTGGTTCTTTGCATGACCAAAATCTGTCGCCTGTGCTATGACAATTCCTTATAATTACAAAGGTAGATTTCATGCTCATCACTCCTTTGAATTTTGCAAACATAAGGGTAAATGAAAAGGGACTGTATGTTTGGTGATGATTGTGGTCACGTACATCAAAGTGATAACCAACTCTAAAATTAGGACTGAATTGATGCAAGTTGACCTAAATATTTTGGAATAAAATCAACCTTGTACTACGGGCATCAAAAGCTTCATTGTTTGCAGGTACTTACCCCCAGACAGAGTGGGCAAGATGGATCCCTGAGGTTAGAGCCCAAAACCCCGGAGTTCCACCCTAAGTCTCCAGGTCTGATCTTACGGGTTTCGGAAGTTGCAAGTGGTTGCCTTTGACCTTAAACATACATTTCGGTTGTCTACGGCTATAAGTTCCATTTAGAGTTTGACATTGAACATGGTAGCCCGGGAAGATCTCTCCATTGGTTGAGGGATTATAGGAATTCAACTAGGTGTAGTGGGAGATTCCATGTGAGCTTGTAAAAGATTGTCTTGAATCACCAATTTAAAATTGCCAAGATAATAAATAAGCTGAACTCTTACGACTTTCACTAGTTGAGTTGGTGAATCCATTTAAAGGGGTTTGTTTACATTGTATTCCACACATTTACGTGCACCGTAGTATTATGTCTTTTCTTAAACCAAGTGCGCTCTTTTATTGTACTCTCTTTGAAATCAAAGGACGGATAATTGGTCGGATTTTTGTTCGGACTTTGTAAACCTCTCACTGAGCTGTCCAAACATCACATCTTCCAAGGTCCAATCTACTTCTTCCCTTTGATCGCCCTAGATTAGAAATAACCCTTGTTTCGATCCATTGTATTATGATTCGTTCTTAGAGGGTGGTTACATCCCAACCATACCATTTCTTTCTTCCCTTCTCACCGAGGAAGACCAATGCCTTGGAGAGATTGATTTGATTTCTATGTCCTTGTCTACATCTCACTCCAATCCACTTTTTGGTGAAGGTTTATAAGACACATTCAAGATGCCTCCAGAGAGATATAATGGAGAGGAGGAAGAGCGAGATGGCTTGATGCAGATGGTTATGGCTAGGTTAGCAGCTTCTGAGCAGAACACAACACTTATGAGAGCACAACTTGGCCGGTTACAGTTGGGTTTAAATGCACCAATGGACGCGACATACAACCTTGGACACTACTAAATGACTAATTGGTTGAGTCCACTCTGACCTGAAGTAGAATATGAGTTGAATACACAATTTTTGAGCTTGTTGCCTTAGTTTTATGGGAATGCACACGAGGAGCCATATGCATTCTTTAGGGACTTTGATTTAGTTTGTTTTAACCTTAGGTATCCTAGGGTTATTCAAGATTATATAAGGCTCAAAGCCCTTTCTTTGCCTTAAAGGATAAGGCTGATTAATGGATTAAGAACTTGGGGGTAGTTGTAACTACCTATGTGCAGTTCAAGGACCTTTTCTTGAAGGAGTTCTACCCTTTGTGTATAACTAACTTGATGCGCTCACACATCACGAATTTCACTCAATTACCCAATGAAGCTTTATGTGATACATGGGAGAGATTTAAATATCTCGTACAGAAATGTCCTTGCCATGATTTAGAGCCCATCTTGATTCAGTCGATATATTTTGGTCTCAACCCTGAGATACAGGGTTTGGTTAGTGCTGCTTATGGAGGCGGCTATACTTCACGAGGTGCGGACATGAAATAATGAAGATCTAGAGAGTCGTGTTAATCCACAAGGCGGATCAACAGTCGATGCACTAACCACTCAAGAATATCGTTAAATTCAATCATTAACCCATAATTTAGAATCAAGCAATGAAAATAAATGTGTGGAGTTAAAAATTATTAAAACTCCACAAAAGATGTGTATAGGTGCAAGTATTGTAGAGGTTGAACACAAGGAGCAACCGGGAATATGGTGCAAATAAATGCAAAAATGTGTGCTTCTTGTTGTCTATGTATTTTTGTGGGTTTTTAATAATATATTTTTTAATTTTTGTTTTATATCATTTTTATTTATTTATATTTTTATATATATTTTTTCTTTTTTATATTTTCTGATTTTTAATTTCATTTTCCTTTTAAATATATATTATAGAATATATATGAGACTATATATACAATATATAGATATAAAAACAAATAAAAATAAATAAAAATTACAGAATTAAATTCTTTTGTGTTTTAAATAAATTTCACTATTTTTGTGTTTTTAAGTAATTTTTTATTATTTTTATAGATTTTTAAAGTCAAAATTATCCTAAATTAGGGAAATAATAAATAGGTTGCATTAATTTGGAAATTAAAAAAACCAAATATGTCCAAAATTTTCAAAATCAATTTTAATATGTAACTTATAATATAAAGAAAAGTATAAAATTGAAAATGATATTTTTGGAATTTTTGAGAATTTTATAATTTTTTATAAAGGATTTTGGTGGTTTTTTAAGTTTTATGTATTTTCTTTTTCTATTTTTAATTTTTTTTGGTTTTGGAGTTGCAAAATAACTATATAAACAAAATAGTTATTTTTTTGGAATTTTCTGAAAACTTTTTATATTTGTTTGGTATTTTCTAAGTCAAATAGAGGCTTTTTGTTTTTTTTAAATTTACAAAGTAATTAAAGTGCATAAAAATGAAATCCAAAATTATAGAATGAATATATGATCAAACATACACCTAATACTATTTTTGATGATTTTTTAGAGCATGGACATTATTTGTAATAAATAGAACAGATACACAAAAAATCAATGAACTGGCATGGTCATATATGTAATTAAAAATAAATACGAGGGCTTTCTGCAAATTTTCCAAGGGTATTTTACTGGTATAAAATTTAGTGAACTAAAAAGAAATACAAAAAGATGTTGGGGGTATTAGTGCAAAAATGGCACTCACGTGGGATGGCACATGAGGTGATGTGGACTGGACGTAATTGAAAATTATAAAAGTGTGAGGACTTTTATGTAAATATTAAAAAAATAAAGGCAAATGAAATTTTATAGATTAAATAATAAATACAAAAACCAAGGGGCAAGCTGCAAAATACCCACTAAGAGGGCGCGATTGATACACTAAGACATGTGTCGCCTCCAAAATACGCGATGAGGTTCGCCTCAGACGGTGTAGATCAGATCCTCGAGAGCGAGATCAATGGTTGTTGTGCATCTGATGCGATGATGGCTGTACTTTCTGGAAGATGAAGGCGATCAAATGGCTCTGGAGAAGCTTGAAGAACAGGGAAGAACCCATGTTCTTTCGAGCTTTGATCGGCTAGGGCACAGACCTCCGACGTCCTCCTTCCCTATAAAGGTGCTCCTCGGGTTCCTGATGTCTTTCTGCAATTGTGGAGCTCCCCAAAATGGTCAAGCACCACCAGAAATGCTTTGGCAAAGCCCAATACATGAAGCTCATGTTCGAACCATGAAGAGTTCTACAAAGGGGTGTTCTCTAGTTGTATCCGGCATGGATGGGTTAGAGATAAAAAACGAAGCCTTGGAAGGCTTCGGATGACTGAAATGAGGCGTAGGTGGCTCAGATGGGGGTTCTCCATTGAGGTACGGAGTAGGAATACCTAACTCCGAATCCTAGCAAGACTTGGTTGAATGGAAGGTGGATGGGCGAAGAGTAGCGAAAGGGGAAAGACGTGAGGACGGTAGGCAAGTCGGCAAACATGTGGATCACAGTGGAGGGCTCGCTGGAGGCCTAGCTCCGACGAACTACGAAGTGGGTCGATTACGCTACTGTGGTGAATCAAATGTTAAACTAATTGCAAGAAATGAAATCTACACCTAACAATAAACTAAAAATTAATAAAGCAATACCTTGATTGGTCCGGAACCAGGAGATGGTACATCGACGGTGGTGCTTTTTCGAAGGTGGCTGGAATCAACCCTAAGCCACACCTATCTTCACTGCATTTGGCTGGAGAGCGCTGCTGTCACGCGGCTCAATCCAGAGCACAAGAGGAGGTGAGGTCAAGAGGATTCAAAAATCAGAGAATATCGAGGGGGTGGTTTTGTACAGGTGACTGGAGCATGGGCTAAAGAACGAGGAGGAATGATTGATTCAAAACACCATTCCTCGAGGAATCATCCCTGCGTGATGGAGGAAAGGTCGGGGAAGAAAAACGGTGAAGGAATCAATCCAAAAGGATGCATAGATCATCGGGGGAAAAATCGAGAAAAAATGAGTCAAATGCTAGGTGTGTAAGAGTGGCAGGGCTAGGTCTGCTAATTGACCAAGATCAACTAGCGGAGCTACCTAGTTGGTCCCCGTGGACCAACCAGGAAAAACCAACCAAAAATTATTTGTAAATTCGAAATTAAATAATAATTATTTTATAAATTTGAAGTTATAAAATAAAAAAATGTTTATTATTTTCTGTAGTATTTTGTCATGATTTTCATTTACTTTTTGAGTTAATTTATTACAAGTTTATTTTTAGGGTTTTGTTATATGTATATTCATCTATGTTTTGTACATTTTATTTATTTATTATATTTTTTGATTTTATTTTCTTAATTTATATATTTATAACTTTTTTTATATACATAAATATATATTTTTTTATATTTTTTGATATAATATTTACACTTAAAATAAATAGAGATGTATATTATATAGGTATAAGTATAGGTATTTCATCTCTATATTTTGTATACATATTTTATTTTAGTGATTCATTTTTGGTTTTATTCTATTTTAAATATATACATATATTATGAATAATATTTACAAAATTATAGAAATATAAAATTATAAAAATAATAATGAATATATAAAATGTATATTTTATTCGGGTATATTGTACAATAGGGGTCCAAAACATAACTTTCATACCTTAACTCCAAATAATATGAAACCACATTCATTAAATAGATTATTAAAAGTTATATACAATTAAAGTGATTTTGATACATTTTCAGTTTTTATTTAGGAGACATGGGTTTGGGAAGTTAGGATTTTGGCTTTTTATTTTGAGTATAATTTGTATACTGTATATTATTTTTCTACAAACTTTATTTTATATTTTTATTGGTATTTTTATATACACCTTTCATGTACAAAGTTTATTGATTTGATGAATAAATAATAGAAAAATGAAATAGATTCCAAAATGAACTTCATAATAAAAGAATAGATTTATTGATGATTTTTGGCCCTTATCTCCCCCTACTTTATTCCTTGTTGACCCAGTCATCACGATGCCTAGGTCTCAGGGTTTAGTGTCATAAAATAACTTTGAAATTTTATTATTTTTCTTTTATTTTCTTGATTATATAATTTTAGCATTAAAATAATATTTTATAGACAATTATTGGAACAAATGGTGAATGCTAGTTTGTACAAAATAATGCTACACACATGCATTAGCTAGGGTTTTTAAAACCAAAATGATAGAATAAAGGTGATCAAATGGTGATTCATCACCCCCTATACTTGCCTTTGCTAGTCCCTAGCAAACACATGCAATAATTGCAGAAAATAAAAATAAATAAAAGCAAAGAAAAGAAAGTGGATTGATTTTAATTCTCAAACTTGTCTTCATAAAATAAAAGTTTGGAGCTCAAGTCAGACCTTGGTGTGAGAATGTGTTTGGAACCTGGTCGGGAACTGGATTACAACACAACAACCTTTGAAAGTCATAGAACTCGGTTCAAACCACCTCAATAGCCATGTCAAAACCAGTCTACATCATACGGAAACCCTTATGACAATGAAGCTGACTTGTACTATGTAAGTGATAGTGGATCTTCCCAACTGAAATGACAAAAGAATGACTTCTCCAGCATGGCAACCCAATGATTCCCTAATCCATCAACTCTTTCCTCGAGGAGTGGGGTATTCCCTTCTAAGTTCAAGTGCATCCGACTCATGAAGAGGGGGTGAAGAGAATAATGGATGGTAGACAGTATAGCTACCTATCCAGAGATGCATGACCAGTGTAGTCGAGTCATCATGCTGCATGCTCACATGATATGACCGTGAAGCTCAAGATTGCTTATTGACTATAGAAATATGTACACTCCAGCAAGCATTTTGATTTCAATCATTACTGTCCACTTTTTTGGAGTTTTTGCTCTTCTTTTTTGAAATACTATATAAAACAACATTTACATAATGAGTTTTTCCTCTTGAAACAGAAAACTAACTCTCTTTTGAATCATAATTGCTACTCACACTCTCCTATCTTTAGATGTTGACGCCACTAGACGGGTTGGGTGCACTTCCCTCCCTAGATGAGGACACATGTTTCCACCCGTGTGTGTCTCGCACCAGCGAATCCAATCCCTCACCACTCCAACTGAGTTGAGCCAAGTGAAAGGTGCAAGTGTCCAAGTTAGGTCATAACCGACAAGAGTCATGCGTGCATCTTGAAAAATTCTAGTTCGGTAGTTGAGGTGACTTGAAAGAATTAAGTCTGAATAGACCTAAAGTACCTCAAATCTAGTTCCAATAAGGTTCCAGTAAAGTTATGTGTATTAAGGTCCAACCAAGCTCCAATGTTCGACTTTACTCAGACTAGTTCAAACATCAACTCAATCCAAAAATTGTGAATGCTATGCAAATTCTATGTACAACGCAATGAAATATTTTTGTGATGTAATTTTCAAAGTTTTGAACTTTTTATGGATTTTTGAAAAAGGTTTTGCAAATGTTTAGCAAATGCTTTTGGTTTTTTGGTTTTGCAAAAGTTTTTTGGGATTTTTCAAAACAAAAGATTTTTGGAATAAAATATAGGTATACATATTTACACGAGGATGCTTCTTAGAATTACAAGAGTTGGATATTTTTAAGAATTTACACAAAATATGTTAATTAATTTTATATATATACATATTTAGTACAAAAGTTTTGTACGATGTATATATTTCTCAAACTTGTTTGAAAATGATTTTTACAAATAATTTTGAAAAGTATAGTCCAAAATAGTTTTTGCAAATAATTTTAGAAACATTTACAAATATTTGAAAATCATTTTTGCAAAGGTTTTTCAAACAATATGCTTAAAATTTTCAAAATATTTTGCAACCATTTGCAAATCGGGTTTCAAATTATTTTTATTCCACAATAAGAAAAGAAATTTTTTCAACACAATATTTTTACAAATCTTGAAAATATTTAACAAAACATTTTCCATATAGTTTTTAAAAGATTTTTTAAAAAAGATTTTTTATACTATTTTTTCAAATATTTTTGCAAAAAATAATTTTACCTAATTTTTTAATTAGTATATACGAAAAGAATTTGAGGTATAATAAACATCTTTTTAGTAATTGATCTAATGAATTATATATGTATATATATGTAGTATTTTACACAGTATTTTAGCCATAATTATTGAAAAATAAGATAGTACGAGTTATGGCTTAAAGTATATACACAGTATATACGATCCCCCTTTACTTAGCTTGAGCTATGTACTCATAGATCAAAGAGAAAAAGAGAAGACGTATCTCGTACTGAGTATATAAAAGCCTAAAGAATAATGAATAAGGAATGAATGAAAGAAGAAAGAAATGAATGAATGAGAAGTCGACCGTCCCCTTTACTTAGGATCAGCTAATCTTAAGTATAGCAGACTATACACAAAGTAGGGAGGGTTGAGGGTGGGAATGAACATATCGTACTCAGATTGTCTCCCCTATACTTAGGCTAAGATATCCCTAAGTATAGACAAGAAGATGAGACACTGGATGGGATCAAAAAATGAAAGAACTCGAGGTGCACCCCCATACTTAGGACAATGTACGTCCTATGTATAGCATCAACTAGAAAGGGGTGACACCTTTTTGGTAGAAAAAGAAAAATGAAAATGAAAAGAAGAAAAGAAGAAAAGATCGAAGAAAGAGATAATATGTGAAGAGAATGTACGCATCACTCCCCCTATACTTAGGGTAAAAGATCCCTAATTATAGAACACGACAAGAGTGATGAAACAGAACGAAGAACGAACACTCAGCTCATCGATCCCCCATACTTGGGACAAAGTACACCTAAGAAAGGCAACACACAGAAATGGGGGTGGATGAGCAAAACGATGGATGGATAGGGGTAAAACGAAAGCGAATATACAAAGAAATAGATATACAAAGTACTAAGAAGTTAGAAAGCGGACCTTCTTGCATGATCACTAAGGAATGGATCTGACAAGGTGTAGGTCCATATCGAGGTCATCAATAGATGCAAACCAATCATGATCGACCGAAGAAGATTCTCAACGATCCTAAGGTGAGAAGGCACAGACCGGTGATGACAAGGATTTCCACAAGGGACACACAATCTCACAAGGCAACACCGTAGTCGATGCATTAACCATTCATGAGACCCAAGTTAATCAAAAATTAATCCACAAGATTAATTAATCAATGAATATAGAAAACATGGAGTTAAAATTTATTATTCTCTACAACACAAGGTGTATGACATGCAAGTATGTAGAGGTCGAACCACAGAAAGCAAGAAAAATAGCCGATGATTATTTCTAATCAATCTATATCATGTACATGTGTATCTATATTCATTATGTGGGTTTTTAATGTATAAATTTATTTTTTTAAATTAATAATGAATGCCTAGATGTATTTAATAGTAATAAAATCTATATATTAGATTAATACATATACACACACATAAGTGAAGATGTACATATAAGGTATCCACAAATTTACATAAATATAGAATTTTAATGTATATATCTATTCAATTTAATAGTAATATGTTTTTATATTTTATGATATAAAATTCTTTTCCTTTTTAACTAAGTATAAAATATGGAAATATATATGGTTATACATACAATATAGGATAAGGTAGTTATGAATGCTAATGGAAATGAACAACAAAATATAAACAATGAAATGTTTTTGGATTTTATATAATTTTATAATGTTTTGTGATTTTTATGGTTATTTTGCTAATTTTAAGTATTTTTAAATCAAAAGTTCCCCAAATTAGGAATTAATTAAATAGACCAAATTTAATTGAAGATTAAAATAGAAAATAAAGTCCAAAATTCTTAAAATCAATTTTAATACTTAGATAATAATATAAAGAAAATTCAAAAATGAAAATAAATATTTTGGGGTTTTTAAGAAAATTTTAGATTTTTATAAAGGTTGTTGGAATTTTTGATTTTTTTGTGTTTTATTTTTCTATTTTAGGGGTTTTTGGTCTGGAATGAAAACATAACAAAATAGATAACATACTTTTTTTAGGGAATTTTTCAAAACCTTTTCTATTTTTTGGTATTTGCTAAGTTAAACAAGGGTAAAAACACACTCATTTGAATTTTAATAGATAGTTACAATGCCTACAAGGTCAAAATAAAAATATAGCATAAAAATACATGCTATCATGCATCTAATCCTCTTTTGCACAAATTTTGGAGCATGGGTTCTATTTTAATAAATGAAATTCAAGACCAAAAATACATAAACGGGCAAGAGCATATTCCCAATTATAATAAGTATCAGGGGTTCTTATGCAAATGTGCCAAAAATATACAACTAATATTAACATTTAATGGATTAAACTTGAATATAAAAACTACTAAGGTAATACATGCAATTTGCCCAACTCACGTTGGACTACACATGAGCTGAGCTGGCTGGATCTATGTGTAATATCCATAAACACCAATGGCCTCTTTGAAAAATGACCACATTTATTTACGCTATATATTTTACTTACAGGACCAATAAATAAATACCAAAATTAGGGGGTTTAAGTTTGCATTTTACTCCTATACGCGTGCAAGCCGACGGTGCAGATCTCTCGGCTTAACCACGTGGTGGCTCCTCCTCTTGCGATGACGCTTCATCCACAACGACAGGGACTAGATCTCTGAGCGGGATCTGACGGTAGAATACATCTCCATCGGATAGTAACTGCTTCATCTAGGGCGTGGTTCATAATCACAAGGTAGAGAGGCTAGATGGATGAACTAGGAAGAACGGAGCCTCTCCTCTCCTTCGATTGCTCGATTCTGACGCTCCAAACCTTTTCTCTCGTTGTTGTGATGGGGAAACACATGCTCAGGATGATCCGCAGCAGGGATACCTTCAAATGAGTCTGGGCCCCAATGATAGGGGCTTGGAGTGCATGAGTACCTAGGCGTGCTTTTGAACTTTGAAGATCCCTAAGATAGGGACCGCCAGTCCTGCAAGTTATATAAGAAACTTCACAATGCCAAGGGTGATTAGGTTGGGGCCATTATTCGTGAGTTTCGAGGTGAAATGAGAGGGAATGGATGCACTCTAGCGTGCGACAGAGTATGGAGCACAGGTGGACTGATCTGGGCAAGATCGGGTGATCTGGATGGGTCAAGTCGACGAAGAATCGTATGGGGAAGAAAATGGAATGAGTTGCATCGTCGTAACAGTGTGATTTCACAGTGAAATGGAGGGAGCCCTAGTGGCTTCGGTGAATGACTGATGAATCCACATTTCATCATCTTTATTCTATCATTTTGGCCTCAAAAACCCTAGTAAGTGCCTGTAAATACCCTTAATTAGAGCATATTAGCATTCATGCATGTACCTGTAAATAGTGTATAAAATACTGTAATTAAAGCCAAAATTATATTATAAATAAAAAAAAGAAAAAGAATAAAATATTGTAAATATTTTATGACTCGAAACCCCGAGACCTAGGCATCTTGATGAATAGGTCGATAAGGAATAAAGTAGGGGGAGATAAGGGCCAAATATAGTCAAAATACCTATACCTTTTAATTCATTCTTTATTTATTTTGAGACCTATTTTTGGTTCCACTTTTTATACATCAAATAAAGAAACTTTGTACATGAAATTTGTAGATAATTAAATAAAGAAAAATACAAAATTGATTTCACTAAAAAAATGAACAGATAAAAAGTTATGGTCTGAATAAAATTCCAGAATCCGAACTTCCTAGACCCGTATCTCACAGATGAAAACTCCAAATGCAGAAACTCACCTTTAATTGTATATAGAATAAAATAAGCTATTTAATGGCGGTGGTTTCGCATTTGAAGGAGCAACGGTTTGAAAGTTGAGTTTTGGACCCACATTGTACAATTGTACTGATTAAAATATTCAATTTATTACTTATTCATTATTTTTATATTTTTATAATTTTGTAAATATTATTTATAATAATTATGTACACTAAAACATGAATAAAAACTCAAATAAAATGCAAAATAAAAATATATGTATATACAATACATAAGTATCAGACCTATACTTATACCTATATAAAGTATACTTTTATTTTATTAAATATACAAACTACATCAGAAAATTAAAATAAAAATACAATTAAGTGTATAAAAGTATATTATGATTTTATAAAATACTAAATAAAAATAAGAAAATTAAAATACACAAAATAAAAATAAAAGAATAAAATATATAGATATTATACCTATAAAGGGTATAAAAGTAAACTTGCAAAAATATATCTCATTAAAATAATTAAAAATCAGAATAAAATACTAAATAAAATAATAAATATTTTTTATTTTATAACCTAAAATTAATAAAATCATTTTCGATTTTTAATTGATTTTTTTAATCTTTTTTAGGACCTTTTTCCTGGTTGGTCCACGTGGACCAACCAGGGGGCAGTCGTAGTTGACCTCGGTCAACTGTCTGCCCTAGGTCCTGTAGCTCTTGTCAGATGTCAGTTTCGACCATCTTCGAGCATTTTTGGAGGGCGCACCTTGCACCTTTTGATGTTGTGATCTACACAACTTTTCTTCCTCGTTGACTGGTGATTCACGCCCATGGATCTTCTCGGGCCGCGAATCAACGATTCGCTCGATAATCTTCGTTCTTTGGACCGCCCCAGTCACAAGGTCAAACCACTTATAATGAACACCCTACTTCGATTTGAATTTTGAACGCCTCTCCCACAAGTGTAGCTCCCCTAATCGTACCCAAAGGCCCCAAGAAGGTGACAGCTTCCTCCGGCGACCTTCAGGCGGGTCGAGCACGCACTGAGGTTCTTCCGCAACCTCCCCCAACTCCGGCGGTCGAGGTACCCCCCTTTCCTCTGGCTCCGGCCATTGGGGCTGCCCTATCTCCCTTATTTTCGTTGCATTAGTTTATCCATCTCCTTAGGATCAAAAACCCCAAGAAAATTTCACGTTCCATTACTTAGATCGCTCAAATCGTTCACCTCGCCGGAGCGCACCTCCGACCGAGCTCCTAACCACCGCTTCGAGCCGCTATTCCACCTCCGCGGGGTCCAGGCACTTTGCCCTGGACCCTCTCACTTTGTTTTGCAGGTCAACTCCTTTTGATGCGCGCCTGGGGGCATTATTGACTCTCGCCGGAGCTCGGCCGAGCTCTCCAGCTCCGCCTTCCTCCTCCGTGAGCCTCGGCCACCGCCGAGGCATTTTGAAGCCCTTAGGAGACAACCCAGACCTCAGGGAGCCTCCAGCCTCATTTTGAAGCCAAGAAGTCCACCGGAGGAGGAGCAGTACCTCAGAGAACCTCGGCTCACCGGAGTTCCTTCGCGGTTCTTGCTCCGGCCTTCGCCGCCGTCGGATCGAGGAGGGGCCCCAGTTCGCACAGCAGCCGTTGGATCGCGCCCGATCTCCACCGTCAGATTCGTCCAGATCTATCTAATCCAGGCCGTCCACGAGCGAACCGTCATCGAGCTTCCCCGCACTGCCACTTGGATAAG
Organism: Ottelia alismoides; assembly: GCA_037367405.1. Lineage (NCBI taxonomy): Eukaryota > Viridiplantae > Streptophyta > Magnoliopsida > Alismatales > Hydrocharitaceae > Ottelia > Ottelia alismoides. Next base: position 479,111 of record JAZKJV010009768.1, on the reverse strand, counting down.
TGGCTCGGACCATGCCGTTGGATCTCACCCGCCCGCTGACCGTCGGATAGCGGCCACGCGTCACCAGCATCCATCCGCCGTCCGATCAGCTTCGAAGGGGTATTTTGCATAGACAACCCTTCCCTTTTTATAATTTTATTTTAATCCAGAAACTTTCCTTTGTAGTTTAAAGTATTTTGTAATTTTTACAAATAGGCCTTTGAACTTTTACTAATTGCAAAGAGGTCCAAGCCACGTCACCTCACGTGACCAGTTCACGTGAGGCACGAGTATTTTGCACAGACCCCCTTTTGGGTTTATTTATTTCGTCAAGGTCTATTAAATTTTATATTAAGTATTAATTTTTAGGGACATTTGCGTGTAAGCCCTCAGGCATTTTGGATATTACAAGTGAGTCCTTCCCAGGCGCGTGCAAGTCACGCGCCCTGGTGGACATTTTGCAAGGATACCCCTACGGGTCTGAGATTTTGTATTTGGTCCATAAAATTGAATATTCTATATAATATTTTGTTGGAAAATTGCATGTGTGTCCCTCTATGTTCTGATATTTGCATATATACCCCTGCCAAGCTGATTATTTTTTGTGAGCTTGTTCCATTTATTTCACGCATCATTTTAGTTCGAAAAATTCCAATAATTTAACTTAAGCTCCTGTCAATTTGCACATCCACGCTATATTTTTGCATTTTTTTTGTCGCATTTTTATATTTACTAAAAATAAAAAAACATGCCATTTCAGCACTGTCTAGCTTAGAAAATACCAAAAAAATATTAAAACACCTAGAAAAATTCCAAAAAAATTGCCTACTGTCTATTTTATCATATTTTAGTGTCAGTCCAAAAATCACTAAAAATTGCAAAAGAAAAACCTTAAATATTTGAAAACACTTAAAAATTCAAAAAAATCTAAAAAATAGTAGAAAAATCTAAAAAATGCAAACTCTATTCCTATAGGTCCTATATTTTATTATCTTTATTTTAAAATTAGTTTGGAAAATTTTTGTGGTTGTTTGATATTTTTCAATCCTATTTTACCTTCAACCAGTAGCTAAGTCCCTGTTTTCCTTTATTTTGCCTTTTAAAAATACCAAAACTTTTTGAAAAATACCCAAAAATCACAAAAACAGTAAAAAATCATAAAAAAGACCAAAAATATTTTATTTCTGAATTTTTGAGCATTTTTACATATTTTTATAAATATTGTGTCACCTCTTTTCTTATATTGCATATATATTCCAATATTGAAAAAAATATAAAATATAAAAAGAAAAATATAAAATCAGAAAATAAAAATCAAAATACAAAATTAAAAATTAAATAAAAAAAATTTAAAAATTAGAAACCTACAAAAATATTTGCATTTGCATAGTGTAGATATACATTCACTTTCACACGCACACATTTGTGGATCTACCCTGCCTTGCTCCCTGTGTTCGAACTCTCTACGTACTTGCTTCTATACATCATTTATGTAGAGTTAAAAATAAATTTTAATTTTACATCTGCTTGTCATTGCTTGATTGATTGAGTGTAGGTTAATTGTTGATTAAATACGAGGATCAATGAGGGTCGCCGCAGCGACACGGTTGTCTCTACCTTGTGTGAGATAATTAGACCCCTCGATTCTCGTGTTTATCAAATGGCGCCGTTGCCGGGGAGCAACAACGAGTAGATCACATTTTTCTTTGATTGTGCTTGTTTGTCTACCATTGCTTCATTTTATCTCTCTTCTATTGTTGTTATATATTGTTGAGCTTTCTGACCACTCCTTTTCTTGTCTTCTTGCGAGGGACCGTGGAGCGAGGCGGATCACCTAGGGGATCCGGAACAACCTTGGGAAGCGGAGCCGGCTTTTCTTAAGCCAAGCCGGCAGGAGAGAGCAGGAGGAGTGAGAGAGAGATTAGTGAGATAGCTTTTATTTTTTTTGGTGAGAGAGTGATTATTAATTTGTAATAATACAGGACTTGGACACTCAGACACTTCAGGTCTAATTTCTAGGTGTCTGTTCACCTGGGGGCCCACCGCGGTTTTCTTCGTGTTTTCCGCAGTCATTTTCCGATTTTGTTTTCATTTTTCATTTCTTTTGTGGATTGAGCCCTTAGATTCTAGGCTTTTGCTTGATCGATTAGATTAGGTCCAAACAGACTAATAACCTTTGCATGCACCTATAGATCGTATTTGGATTTAGTTTAATTAAACAGTTAATCATTAGTTTTCGACCCGTCGCGCCGCGAGCTCATCCCGACAAGCGCTTCTCCTGAACTCGATGTGTCGAGAGGAGGAGGGGTGAGCCTAGACCGGACTTTAGGATTGGAGATTGGTGGTTGACTCGTGGTTCTTCCCGTAGCAATTGCCTGCTTAGGATGATTTTCGCTTGTATACCGACATATAGCTTAGGTTTACAAATTTCTGCTTTGCATCTCGCATGGAGAGAGCTGGGATTCACTGTAAGTCCTCTATCTTTGCATCCATCATTTAGGCACAAAGGTGAGATTTCCATCTTGGTGCCGACTTGCATTGGCTTTTCCGACTCTCCTCCCTCTGTTTTTGGACAAAGTAGGAATCAAAGAAAATACAAAATCGTTAGGCGCTTGTTTGAATCTATTCAAAAGAAGCGATAACACCAAAAAAATTAAAAAAGGGACTGCTAAGAAAACTTTGACCTAAATAAAATTGGCAATTGGACTCATTGATTGGGGAGAGTAACACCCTCACTTGTTTTCAGGTAGCATGGGATGGTCTCTTTCCAAGTGAGTTGAGTGCTTCGTAAGGATTAGAGCCAAAAACCCAGCTTGTGGCTGCCTTGTTTATCGCCTGGATTTTCGAAGTATTGGCGCTACTATCGTACGTAGGCGAGTAGGGCTTGGTCGCCATTGGTGACTCACTATTGTGTGAGCATCGACCTTGTCTGAAGTACCGAGCATATGCCATGCCTTCACGGGTGTGTCTGTCTCACCGTCTGCGTCGAGTAGGGTCTTGCACGCTCACGGGTGATTCCATTGCGAGCGAGATCCGAAGTATCGGTTTCGCCTATCAACTTCCTCCCCCTTCTTCTTTTGTTGAGTAGGGATCCAGGAAGGGTTACAAGGACCTCAAAAAGAGCAAGCTACATGTTACACAGGAGGAGGACAAGTACGGGAACACTTTTCCGGCAGTACTCTCTCTCCTTTAGGCATAGCGCTCTAAGGACTCGTGATAAGATAAATTCTTGAATTCAAGCTAAAATTGACAAGATAAAAGCCGAACCTTCACGGCCCCATGTGTTGAGTTGGTGAACTCACCCTGTTTTGTGTTTGATTGCTAGTGTATTTTAGGTCAAGATCAAAAACACTGCACGCTTGTGCGCAATTTTGTCTTCCTTCTTCTTCTGCATTCACCTTGCTCTTCTCAATAATCAAGACGATGGGACGGAGGTCTCTTAGGCTGACTCTGTCGGCACCGCTATCCAGCACTCCTCCTCATTCATCTAGGACGATCTCTGATGAATCCACATTTCATCATCTTTATTCTATCATTTTGGCACCAAAAACCCTAGCAAATGCCTGTAAATACCCTTAAATCAAGCATATTAGCATCCATGCATGTGCATTCAGATAGTGTATAAAATACTGTAATTAAAGCCAAAATTATAGAATAAAAAAAGAAAAGAAAAAGAATAAAATATTGTAAATATTTTATGACCCGAAAACCCCGAAACCTAGGCATCTTGATGAATAGGTCGACAAGGGATAAAGTAGGGGGAGATAAGGTCAGAAATACAGAGAAAATACCTATACATTCTATTCATTCTTTACTCATTTTGGGACCTATTTTTGGTTCCACTTTTTATACATCAAATAAAGAAACTTTGTATATGAAAGTTGTAGATAAATTTATAAAGAAAAATACAAAATTGATTTCACAGAAAAAGAATGTACAGATGAAAAGTTATGGTCTGAATAAGAATCCAGAATCCCAACTTCCCAGACCCGTATCTCACAACTGACAACTCCAAATGCAGCATACTCACCTTTAATTGTATATAGAATAAAATAATCTATCCAATGGGGGTGGTTTCGCATTTGGCGGAGCTACGGTTTGAAAGTTGAGTTTTGGACCCCTATTGTATACTTGTACAGATTAAAATATTCAATTTATTCTTTATTCATTATTTATTCATTTTTATATTTTTATAATGTTGTAAATATTACTTACAATATATATGTGCATTAAAATTAGAATAAAAATGCAAAGAAAATACAAAATAAAAATACTTGTATAAAGAATACATAGGTATACTGCCTATACATATACCTATACAAAACACTCTTATATTTTATTAATTATACAAATTATATCAGAAAAATAAAATAAAAATATATATGTATGTACAAAAGCATTTTATAATTTTATAAAATAATAAACAAAAATAATAAAATTAAAATACACAAAATAAAAATTAAATACTTAAATACATAGGTATTATACCTATATAGGGTAAAAAGCAAACTTATAAAAATATACTTCATAAAATTAATTAAAAATCATAATAAAATACTACATAAAATAACGAATATTTTTTATTTTATAACCATTAATTAATTCGGCCTTTTTCTATTTTTAATTGATTTATTAAATTATTTATCATGGATTTTTCCTGATTGGTCCACGTGGACCAATCAGGAGACGGTCCCAGTTGACCCAGGTCAACTGGCCGTCCTTCCCCATGTGCCTCCGTCAGAACCTCGTTTGACCCCGTGTTTGCGGATTTTTCGAGGTTTCCCCTTGCATTATTTCGTGTCGATGCCTTGACCACTTTTTCTCCTCGAACATCCCTCTTGCTCGCCCAATGATCGTCTTGAGAATTGGGTCACTGTAGCGCTCGCTGCACCTTGGTCTTTGAGCGCCTGTCACCAGCAGTCAAACCACATAAGAATGGAGCCCGACCTTCCTTGGATTTTTTGAGTCCCTTCGGTCCACCCTTCTGCGCCACCTTCGTGCTCTTGAGCTTCTTGGAGGTGACAGCTCCATCGCAAGCCCTTCAGCCAAGGCGCTTGAAGTCGGAGGAGCCTCCAACACCTCCCGCAAATCCGGCGGTCGAGGTACCTTCTTCCTCTGGCTCCGGCCATCGAGGACCATGTCCCTTGCATTTCTTTGCGTCATTTTATTCCCCATACCCTTAGGATCATTACGCGTCTTCTCCCTCGTCAAATCGATCATCTGATTGCTTCATCAATCACCTCGCCGGAGCGCAACTCCGGCGAGTACCTATCTCGCCTTTCACGCCACTCCGAGAGCCACCCGAGGTCGAGGCATTTTGCCCTCGACCTCCATAACTTTTTTTGCGCAGGTTCTGGAGCATACCAACGAGTCTGGAGCATTTTTGGATCCTCACCGGAGCACCTGGAGCTGCGCACCTTCCTCCTCGCCGTGGAAGAGCTCCGCCGACCTTCGCGCCAATCCCTCGCTTCCAGACGACAGAGGAGACCTCCAGCAACCTCCTGGGCCCATTTTGAAGCTCATCCACCGCCGGAGTGAGTCGCCACCGCCGGAAGAAGGTCGCCACGGCGGTCCTTCTTCCCTGTTCTTCCAGCACGCCTCGCTGCCGTCCGATCAAGAGGGGACCCCAGGTCTAACGTGGACCGTCCGATCGCCAGCACCTGCCACCGTCGGATCTCATCTGAGATCTGATCTCAGCCGTCCACGGGCGAACCGTCATCGCCTTCCGAGAGGCCGCCACGTGGATAAGTGGCACGTTCCCTGCCGCTGGATTGCGCTTAGCTGCCAGCCGTTGGATTCGCGCCACGCGTCACCAGCGCCCGCACCACCGTCGGATCGCCTTAGCGAGGGTATTTTGCACCCACACCCTCGCGCATTTTGTCTTTACGTTTCAGTCTAGTAACTTTAATTTATAGTTTAAAAACTTTGTAAAAATTGCATAAAGGCCCTAGTCTTTATTTTATTTGCGAATAGGTCCCCTGCCACGTCACCTCACATGACCAGTTCACGTGAGGTGTGGGCATTTTGCAAGGGTACCCTCGGCCTTTGTTGTATTTTGTTTTAGTACCAAAACTTTCATATCACGTGTTATATTTTTTTGGAAAAATTGCATGTAAGCTCCGGATATTTTTGGATATTGCATCTATGCCCCTGCCATGCGCGTGTGTAGCACGTGCGTAGCATGGACATTTTGTATTGAGGCCCCTCCGGGTTTTGTAATTACTGTTTGACCCTAGAAATTGAATGTTTAGTTTAAAACTTTGTGGAAAATTGCATGTGAGCCACTGGATGTTTGATAAATTACAGATATACCCCTGCCAGGCCTATTTAACATTTGGATGCTTGTTCTAATTATTTAAACTATCATCTTAACTCCGAAAATTCCACAAAATTAGGGTTAAGCTCCTGGACACTTGTTCTTCCACGCTATAACTTTAGTTTTTGATTTTCTTTTATTTTCATATTTATTAAAAATCAAAAACTTGCTTTTTATGCACTGTCTAGCTTAGAAAACACCAAAAAAATATTAAAACACTTCGAAAAAGTCCAAAAAAAATTCCTAGTGTCTATTTTAACCTATTTTAGTGTCAGTCCAAAAATCACTAAAAATCTCAAAAGAAAAACACTAAAAATTTAAAAAATACTTCAAAGCTTCAAATAAATATATAAAAATGTAGAAAACTCCAAAAATACCAAACTCAATCTCTGTAGGTTACTGTTTTTATTCTCTTTATTTGAAAATTATTGTGAAAAATTTTGGTTGCTGTTTGCTAATTTTAATTTGCATTTTATTCACGGCCAGCACTTATATCACTGATTTGACTTATTTCAGTAATTAAAAATACCAAAAACACCTTGAAAAATCCCCAAAAATTACAAAAACAGTAAAAAATCCTAAAAATATCAAAAACATTTTATTTATGAATTTGGTTATTTTTGCACATTTTTATAAATATTTTATCTTGCCTTTCATTCCATTGTTTTTAAATTCCAATATTGAAAAAGAAAAAAATATATAAAATATAAAGGTATAAAAATTAGAAAATTAAAAAATAAAAATACAAAATTAAAAATTAAATTAAAATAAAAAAAATTAAAATTAAAAACCCACAAAAACTTCATTGTTTGCTTGCTTAGTGTAGACACATCACACACACACTCACTTGTGCACACTTTTGTGAACTACCCTGTTTGCTCCCTGTGTTCGAACTCTCTGCATACTTGTCTCTATACACCATTTGTGCAGAGTTAAAAATAAATTTTAACTCCACATAATTTCTAATTTAGTGATCTTTAGTGTGGGTTAATTGTTGATTAAATACAAGATTCATTCGTGAGGCGTCACAGCGACGGTTGTCTCCGCCTTGTGTGAGACACCATTTAGGCTATCTTGAATTTTGTGTTTATCAAATGGCGCCGTTGCCGGGGAGCAACAACGAGTAGCTCATTTTTGTTTACTTGTGTTTAGTGTTTACCATAGATTCATTTCATCTCTCTTACATTTTTGATATATATATTGCTTGAGCTATCTGACCACCCTTTCTTGTCTTCTTGCGAGGGACCGCAGAGCGAGGCGGATCACTTAGGTGACCCGGAGCATCCTTGGGAAGCGGAGCCGACCTTTCTTTAGCCAGGCCGGCAGGAGAGAGCAAGAGGATTGAGAGAGAGTGATTAGTTTAGTTGCTTTTTATTTTTGTGAGAGAGTGACCTATTGATTTGTAATAATACAGGTACATTGGACTCTTGGACACTTGGACACTACCGGGCCTAATTTCCAAGTGCTTGTACACTTGGGGGCTCACCGCAGTTTTTCTCGCGTTTTTATCGCTTGTCATTTTCCGGTTTTGTTTTCCCTTTTCATTTCTTTTGTGGATTGAGCCCTTAGCTATAGGTCCTGCTTGATTCGATTAGAATAGGTCCAAACACACTAATTACCTTTGCATGCTCCTATAGTTCGTTGTTGGACTTAGACTAATTAAATAGTTAGCTATTAGCTTTCGATCCACGCGCCGCGAGCTCATTCCCGAACAAGCGCTTTCTCCTAACTCAAATGTGTTGAGCAGAGGAGGGGTGAGCCTAGACCGGACACTCGGATTGACAGTTAGTGGGTAGCTTGTGGTTCTTCACGCTAGCAGTTGCCTATTCTAGGATGATTTCCGCTTTGCATATCGCCATGTAGTTTAGGTTTATAAATTCTTCTTTGCATCCCGCATGGAGAGAGCTGGGATTCGCTGTAAGTCTTCTTACTTTGCATACATCATTTAGGCACAAAGGTGAGATTTCCACCTTGGTGTCGACTTGCACGGCTTTTCCAACTCTATTCTCCCTCTGTTTTTGGAACAAAGTAGGATCAAGAAAATACAAAAACCGTTAGGCGCTTGTTTGAATTCACTCAAAAGAAGCGATAACACTAAAAAATTAAAAAAGGGACTGCTAAGAAAACTTGACCAAAAATAAAATCGGTAATTGGATTCATTGCTTGGGGAGAGTAACACCCTCACTTGTATTCATGTTGCATGGGAAGGTTTCCTTCCAAGTGAGGTGAGCGCTTCGTAAGGATTAGAGCCAAAAACCCAACTTGTGGCTGCCTTGTGTATTGCCTGGATTTCCGAAGTATTGGCGCTACTATCGTACGTAGTCGAGTAGGACTTGGTCGCCATTGGTGACTCACTATTGTGTGAGCGCCGACCTTGTCCGAAGTACCGAGCTTAGGCCACGCCTTCACGGGTGTGTCTGTCTCACCGGCTGTGTCCGAGTAGGATCTTGCACGCTCACGGGTGATTCCGTTGCGAGCGAGGTCCGAAGTATCGGTTTTGCCTATCGGCTTCCTTCCTCTATTTCTTTGGATGAGTAGGGATCCAGGAAGGGTTACAAGGACCTTAAAAAGCACAAGTTACAAGTTACACAGGAGGAGGACAAGTACGGGGACACTTTCCCGGCAGTACTCTCTCTCCTTTTGGCGTAGCGTTCTAAGGACTCGTGAAAAGATAACTTCCTGAAACAAGCTAAAATTGACAAGATAAAAGCTGAACCTTCACGGCTTCACGTGTTGAGTTGGTGAACTTACCCCTGCTTTGTGTTTGATTGCTAGATTTGTTTAGGTCAAGATCAAAAACACAGCACAATTGTGCGCGACTTTGTTGCATCTCATTTCATTCCTCTTCTTCTTCTCTTGCATTTTCCCTGCTCTTCCCAAATAATCAAGATGACGGGACGGAGATCTCTTAGGCCAACTTTGTCGGCACCGCTATCCAGCACTCCTCCTCATTCATCTAGGAATACCTCGGAGAGTCCGCTCTCCGAGCCTGAATTCACATCCACCCTGTTCCGCCTCGACCACCCTTCCCATTCTCCTTCTCTCAGTCCAATTGTTTCAGAATTCAGTGCATCACAGAGTTCGGCTCATTCGACAGCACCTAAGATGGCCTCTTTTGCTTTTTCAGAAAATCCAGCGATGGGAGACAGAGGCGAGCACCCAGATGACCATGATCACCCTCCATTCATAATTGATCAGGTGGCCATCAACAACTCCTTGTTAGCGTCCCTGGAGACCATGCAGAGACAGATCCGTGACCAGGGAACATTCATGGGTGACCTGATGAGAGAGATAGCACAGATGAGAGAGAACCGACCTGGGGGCGGTGGCGGTGGAGGAGGAGGAGGACCTGATGCAGGAGGAGGCGATCCAGACGCTGAGCGACCGCCACAGACCATCATGAGGGAGTTGCACAACCCAGCTGCATCCCTTACTCACCGTTGGATCAGACTCCCGCCAATTCACGGAGATTTCGAGCTTCGTCCCCACACAATCCAGCTTCTAACCAAATTCCATGGGTTGCCGACCGAAGAGCCGCACCTCCACCTCCAGGAATTCGAGATGATTTGCAGCACTATCCATGATCGATTGATGACCGAGGACACCATCAAGATGATTGACTTTCCATTCTCTTTGGTTGATAGAGCCGCATATTGGCTCAAACACCTTGGGCGATTCGTCGACACATGGGCAGATCTCCGGACCGCGTACCTGAAGAATTACTACCCTCTCGTCCGGACCACCGCAGCTCGAGCCATGATCAGTAACTTCCTCATGATCCCAAATGAACAGTTCCATGAAGCCTGGGATCGATTCAGAGAGCTCATCGACCGGTGTCCACATCATGACATCTCCAAGCCCAATCTCGTGCAGAGTTTCTTCTGTGGGCTGACACTGGAGCTGCAGGGGCTTGTGAACGCCTCTTGCGGTGGGTCTTATTTCTCCAAGGGAGAAGACGACGTCTGGGCCATCTACGAGGGCATGGCAGAAAACTCCACAGTAATGGCCCAAGCCCGAGTCTACACACAGCAGAAGCCCCCGCAAGGAGCGGGATCATTTCAGAGGATCGCCCGCATCGATGCCGGTCCCAACACAGTGTCAGCTGCCACAGCCCAAGCTGAATCAGTCGCAGCAGACATGGGCATTATCAGTGAGAAGCTGGACCGCCTCGAGATCCTCGAGAAGAAACAGATGCAAGGCATGGCCCAGATGTACCAGATTGCCAAGACCATGAGTGATCTGAAGATGCATATCTTGTGCGTCCAGGAGGCACAAGCTCAGTCACAACAACCTCCCAGATCACATGCTGAACCGAGCAGTAGCAATGCCAACCAGGCATCTACCTCATACCGCCAGGTGAACCATATCCAGGCAGAGCCGGTTCCCTTGCTACAGTACTATCCATCGCAGCCGCCATCTTCGGACACGCAGATGGTGGTCTATCAGCCGGAGCAGCCGCTGGCAGTTCTTCCTCCACCCTCCTTTGAGCAGGAACCATTAATGGAAGTCAATGGGATTTGGTACGACCGGTACCCTCAGCCCGGGATTCGTCGTGATCACCCCGGATTCCATTGGGGCAACGGTGGCTCCTCATCCCAGCAGCAGAACCCTGCCCAAGGACAGCAGAACAGCCAGCAACAACAGCAACACCAGCAGCCCCAGTATGCCCATCAACAGCAATATCAGAGTGGTCCTCGTCCCTCCTATCAGGGACAGCAGTGGAGGCAGCGACAGTAGCCTCAATACTCCTATCACCATCCTTCCCCCCAGTATCAGCCACAACAGCAGCAGCAACCCCATTTCCAGCAGGGACAACCATCCAGTTCTCAGGGTCCTGCCTTTGAGAACCCAGCCCTTGATGATCTTGCCCGCTTGCTATCTGAACATCGAGCATCTTTCAGGCAAGAAATGGATGAATTCCGGCAGGAAATGAGAGAAATAATCAAAGGCAAGGCCGCCATACCCGCTCAGATTGAACCTAACCCGAACAATCTGAAAAGGAAGTCTGAGCAGGTAGAGTCTACAAGGATACTTCTCCTAGTGATGATTTGAATGATATGTCTTATTCTTTGAATGATGCTGATTTTGTGACTACTAGGAGCGGTAGGATGCCAGCCGGCGGTGCCTCTTCTGAGCGACAACCAGAGGCAGGATCAGGAGCGCCAGAGGAGTAGAATAGCGGTGCTGACGCCGCTAATGATGATGTTGAAGATGGTGGTGCTGATGCCACCGATGATGGAGATCCAGACGACGGTGCTGATGCCGCCATGATACCAGATGCAGACGGTGGTGCTAATGCCACCATTTTGGATGATGAACCAGAGCGCGGTGCTGATGCCGCAAAGACCGGTGCTAGTGGTGGTGCTGAGGCCCCCACATCCACTTTTGTTGAGCCACCCTCTGTGATGTTGCCACATTTTGTACCCAAGGACTGTGGGAACAAAAAGAAAAACACAAATATGAATAAAGGAAAGGTTTCTGTTCAAATTGCGGATCCATATGTGGTGAATGATGATTATTGTATGGATTCTCCTTCTTCACAAGCACAGGGACCGATTCCTAGTCCTCCATCTGAGGAGGCCCCTACCATCCCCTTCCCTGAGGCACTCCGCCGAGCGAAGGGGAATAAAAAAGAAAATCCAAAAAAGAACCAATAGGTAGAGTTCAGCAACCAAATGATTGACATATTTCACATTCAGCTGACTCTACAAGAAGCACTTGAGCACATCCCCCTCTTCAAGAAGAACCTGAAAGAGAAGACTACCGTCCGCAGGAAGAGGAGGAATCACAGAGATCAAATCCATGTGCTCACTCAGTCCACTTGCTGCACCATCCAGAACAAGCTGCCAGCTAAGCGACCAGATGCAGGAGCTCCCTATGTCAGATGCGAGATTCAGGAGCAGCAGTTTGATCGTACTCTATTAGACAGCGGCTCTTCAATTAACCTTCTTCCGGCAGCCTTACTCGACCGATTCGAGTTGGGTCCTCTTCTTAGGAGAAGGACAATCCTTCAGTTTGCTGATAGGTCGACTAAGAGGCCGAAGGGGTTATTGAAAGACGTGGTCGTTACCATTCAGGGCCTGAAATTCCCCGTGGACTTCGTTGTGTTGGACATGGAGATCCCTGAGTCGGCAACTGATGCCCCCATCATTCTCGAACGTCCATTCTTGGCCACAGCCAAGGCGGTGACCGACCATGATAGTGGGAAGGTATGCTTTCGCGTAGAGGGAAAAACCATAGAAATAGAGACGATCGAGGAAACCAGAGCCAGAGAGTTGGCATGCTTAGAGCAATCCAGCGAAGCCGAGCAGATGACAGAGGAGGAGCTAGACATCCACCAGGTTTGTGGTTTTGAGATGACTGATGATGAATCCAACTGGAAAGATCCCGTAGCACCGACTCTCGCCTTGCCTACAGATTCACTATATCTCAAGCTCATGGCAGTCGAGAGTCGGGAGAGCACATCCTTGGATGAGGATATATCTGAAGCTGACAGTGTTGTGATGAGTGGTGCTGATGATTTTCATTCATGCTCATCTTCTTCTGATCCCTCGGATTCATACATTGACTGGGATGATTTTAATGATTATTTGCCTTGTGTCTGATTCCTTCCGAGCCGACAACCATGACAGAGTGCGAGCCAGTGCAGTTTATTGATGATTCAGCAGGCCGCCCTTCGTCAGAAATTCATGCAGAGCGAGAGTTCTCCCATGCAGACCTGGTAGCATTTACACAGACATATCAGAAGCCAGATCTGCCACCTCCCAGTTGTCCAGAACGGAAACCTCTGCCGCAGTCGATGACATACAGATTCCTTGCGGGTGAGCCAGAAATGTACCCAGTCATTATCTCAGCAGATTTGATTGGAGAGCAAGAATCTCGTCTGATGGAGGTTCTTGAAAGAAACTGCAAGGCAATCGGTTGGAGTATAGCTGATCTCCAGGGGCTGAGCCCAAATCTTTGCTCCCACCACATTTATCTTGAGGATAACGCTAAGCCATCGCGTGAGTTCCAACGACGGCTGAACTCGAATCTTCGAGACGTAGTCATGAAAGAAATTTCAAGGTGGTGGAGCGCCGATTTCATCTATCCCATCTCCGACTCCAAATGGGTAAGTCCGCTACATGTGGTACCCAAGAAGACGGGTATCACTACAGTTGTCAATGAGTCTGGAGAGGAGATCGCTACCAGAGTGCCCACTTCTTGGAGGGTCTGTGTGGACTACAGACGATTGAATGAGGCCACCAAGAAGGATCACTTCCCGCTACCATTCATTGATCAGATTATCGAGAGGTTAGCCGGGAAGAGTCATTACTGTTTTCTTGACGGGTACTTTGGATACAATCAAGTGGCCATTGCGCCCGAAGACCAGGAGAAAACGACATTCACCTGTCCGTTTGGGACATATGCTTTCAGACGGATGCCCTTTGGTCTATGTAACGCTCCTGCGACATTCCAAAGGTGCATGTTGTCCATCTTCTCGGACATGGTGGGTGACTGTTTAGAGGTCTTCATGGATGACTTCTCGGTCTATGGCGACGGGTTCGACGCTTGTCTTGACTGCCTAGACCGTGTGCTCAAGCGCTGCATTGAGGTCAATCTTGTCTTATCCTGGGAGAAGAGTCATTTCATGATGACTCAAGGGACGGTCCTTGGTCATATCGTCTCCAACAGGGGCATGGAGGTCGATCCTGCCAAGGTGGATATCATCAGAAAACTCAATCCGCCGTCCAACTTGCGTCAGTTGCGGTCTTTTCTGGGGCATGTCGGTTTCTACCGACGGTTCATTCAGGACTTCAATCGAATTGCCCGACCGCTCACTGACTTGCTGACAAAAGACACCGAGTTTATTGTCAATGATAAGTGTCTTGAATCTTTTGAGACTCTCAAAAATATGGTAGTTTCAACTCCTGTCCTTCAGCCACCCGATTGGTCTCTCCCATTCGAGATCATGACAGATGCTTCAGATTTTGCCGTTGGGGCTGTGCTTGGATAGAGGAGGGATGGATTACCTTTTTCCATTCACTACGCCAGCCGGGCGTTGGATGCCGCGCAGCGGAATTACACTGTGACTGAGAAAGAGAAGCTGGCCGTAGTTTTTGCTCTTGATAAGTATCGATCTTACATTCTTGGATCTAGAGTAACCATCTACACTGATCACACCGCCATCCGGTACCTAATGTCTAAGAAGGATGCCAAAGCACGTCTCACCAGATGGATCCTTCTACTCCAGGAATTTGATATTGAGATTAAGGACAAGCCCGGAGTCAAGAATGTGGTGGCGGATCATCTCTCCAGATTGGAGAATCTTGAGGAATCTAAGCCCAGCGCACCTATCATAGAGACATTTCCAGATGAGGCGATCTTGGCTATCAACTCGCTCCCGTGGTACGCTGACATTGTGAACTATCTTGTTGCCAAGACGGTTCCACAAGGTTGGCCCAGGAAGAAACTCGAGACCTTCCTGGCGAAGGCCAAGTTTTATCATTGGGAGGATCCCGTCCTTTATCATGAAGGAGGGGACAGTATCTGGAGGAGGTGCATTCCTCAAAAAGAGCATCATAGCGTCCTCACATACTGCCACAAGCTTGAGGTAGGAGGACATCATTCTGGAAAAAGGACATCACAGAAGGTGCTTCAATCCGGCCTATGGTGGCCTACTCTCTTCAAGGATTCTGATGAGTTCGTGAAGAGATGTACTGACTGTCAGAAAATGGGAACCTGTGGACAGAGAGACATGATGCCCATGCAACCCATTCACTTTTGTGAGGTTTTTGATGCATGGGGGATTGATTTCATGGGCCCATTTCCTAAGAGTCAGGGATTCGAGCATATCCTGCTCTCTGTTGATTATGTCAGCCGATTGGTTGAGGCCATCCCCGCCCGAGCCGCAGATGCTAAAACCGTTTGCAAATTTTTGAGGAAAAATATCATTTCACGGTTCGGGGTACCTAGAGTCTTGATTTCAGACGGGGGGTCTCATTTCATCAATGACAAGGTCATGGCCCTTGCAGACGAGTTCGGCATTGACCATCGGGTTGACACTCCATATCACCCTCAGACTAATGGTCTTGCCGAAGTATCGAATCGGGAGATAAAGACTATCTTGCAGAAAGTTGTCCGCCCAGACCGAAAGGATTGGTCACAACTTTTGGACTCGGTCTTGTGGGCTTATCAGACTTCTTTCAAGAATCCATTGGGGACGTCTCCCTTTTGTCTCGTCTATGGCAAGCCGTGCCATTTGCCAGTGGAGATCAAGCACAAATCTTTTTGGGCAGTCACTGAGTTGCTGTTAGATCCAGAGAGTATAGGAGACCAGAGAAGAGCAGAATTGGCAGCCCTAGAAGAACTTAGAGATACAGCCTTTTCGAACAGCCTACAGTACAAGGAAAAAGTGAAGACATGGCACGATTCGCATATCAGCCATAAACAGTTTGAGCCAGATCAGAGAGTATGGTTGTTTGACTCCAGGATGAAATTATTCCCAGGGAAGTTACAGAGCAAGTGGAAAGGTCCGTATGTGGTCAGGAAGGTACATGACAATGGCAGCATCGACATATCCGAACCGTCATCTTCTTCTACCTTCCGCGTCAATGGTCAACGCCTGAAGCTATATCTATATCATGGTCCGCCGACCATTGACGTTGCCCCCATTCTTCTGGTATGAGATGTGTCCTTTGACTCTCATCATCTGCTTCTCATACATGGTGATCAATTCCAGCTTCCGCTGTACAGATCCATCTGTCCATATCACTCTTTCATATGTCGATTTATTTTCTTCTTTTCTTCTTTTCTTCTTTTCCATTTCTATCTTCTGTATCTATCAAAAAGGTCCTGCCCTTGTAGATAGTTTTTCATACTTAGGACGTACTTTGTCCTAAGTATAGGGGGGTGTACGCCCCGAGTTTCTCTATTCTTTGCGATCCTCTCCATTGTCTCCTCTTCTTGTCTATACTTAGGGATATCTTACCCTAAGTATAGGGGGAGACAATCTGAGTACGATCTGTTCATTCCCGCCCTTGACCCTCCCTGCGTTGTGTACAGTCTGCTATACTTAGGATTATTTGATCCTAAGTATAGGGGGGACGGCCGACTTCTCATTCATTGATTTCTTCATTATTTATTTATTCTTTAGACTTGTCTATACTTAGTCCGAGTTATGTCTTCTCTTTTCTCTCCGATCTATGAGGACATAGCTCAAGCTAAGTATAGGGGGTCGTATATACTACGTATATACTTTAGCCATAACTCGTACTTTCATATTTTCCTAATAATATGGCTAAAAATTCTTTAAAATTCATTAAAAATTCTTAATAAAAAGATGTGGTTATTCCTCAAATTCTTTTTGTATTTACTGATTAATAAATCAGGTGAAAATGTTTTTTGCAAAATGTTTGAAAAATAGTTTGAAAATCTTTGTGAACATTTGTTGAAAACTATTTTGAAAATATTTTGTTACATGTTTTCAACCTGTGTAAAAATGTGTGGTTTGTAAAATTTCTTTTCTTTGTGTGAAATAAAATGTTTGAAAAATGATTTGCAAATGGTTTGAAAAATGGTTGCAAAAATATTTTGAAAAATCTATATATACTGTTTGGAAAACCTTTGCAAAATGATTTTCAAATGTGTGTACATGTTTGCAAAAATGTTTGTAAAAATTATTTTGGACTATAGTTTTCAAAAATTGTGTGAAAAGCTTGTGTCAAATAAGTTTGAGGAATACTTACATCACACCAAAATCCACTATATATATATATACTTATAAAATTGACCACTTACCCTTGTAAATTCTTAAAAGCCACTTCTTGTAAATATAAGAAGCACTCCCGTGTACATATTTTTAACCTAGTTTTCAGCCAAAAGTTTTCTTTTCAAAAATCCCAAAAACATTTGCAAAATTAAAATCCAAAAACATTTGAAAAATCTTTTTGAAAAATACAAAAAAAGCATCTGCATCAGCATCATCTTTTCAAAAATCCATAAAAAGTTCAAAATCTTTGAAAATTGCATCACAAAAATATTTTCTGTATTGCATTGCATAGCATTCGCATTTTTCAGATTGAGTTTGATAGTTGAACAAGTCTAAGTAAAATCCGGAGATTGGAGCTTGATTGGACCTTAAAATCTACCTAATAACAGGAACCTTATAGGAACTGGGTTTGAGGTACTTCAGGTCTAGTTGACTTAATTCTTTGAGGATCACGGGACTTGGTTCAATGAATTCTTGACTGCCTAAGTAGAGTATTTCGGAGCACACGCACGACTCTTATTGATAATGACCTAACTTGGACACCTACACCTTTCACATGGCTCAACTCAGTTGGAGTGGTGAGGGGATTGGATTTGCCGGTATGAGATGCACACAAGTGGAAACACTTGTCCTCCTCTAGGGAGGGAAGTGCACCCCAACCCGTCCAGTGATTAGGAAGTCTAAAGACAGGAGGCTGTGGGTTGCGATAAAGCTTCAAAAGAGGGATAGTGTACTGGCTCAAGAGGAAAAACTCCTTATGTAAATGCTGCTGTACATAGTATTCAAAAAAAAAATCAGGCATGTACAAAAAAAAAGCCTGCAAGTATGTACAAAGTCAATAAGCAAGCTTGAGTTCCAAAGTCATATCATGTGAGCCTGCAACAGGATGACTCGACTACATTGGTCTTGCATCCCAGGATAGGTAGCTACACTGGTTACCGTCCATTTTTCTCTTCACCCCCTCCTCTTGAGCTGGTTGCCACTTGAACTTAGAAGGAAATACCCCGCTCCTCGAGGATGGAGTCACTGGATTGGGGAATCATTGGGTTGTCGTACTGGAGAAGTCAGTTTCTTTGCTATTCTAGTTGGGGAGAGCCACCATCACTTACACTGTACGAGTCAGATTCATAGTCGTAAGAGTTTGCGTATGAGTTGAAGTATTTCTGACCTGGCTATTGAGGAGACTTGGACAGAGTTTTGGGATTCTCAAGGACTGTTGGATTTCAAACACGGTCCTCACAAAGGTTCCGCCCGCACTAAAATTCCGAAGGTCCGACTTAAGCTCCAAACTTTGATTTTGTGAAGACAAATCTGATAATCAAATAAAATCCAAGTTCTTCTTTTTCTTTTCTTTCTTTTCTTTTTTCACTTATTGCATAAGTGTTTGCTAGGGACTAGCAAAGGTAAAGTACAGGGGGATGATGAATCCACATTTCATCATCTTTATTCTATCATTTTGGCACCAAAAACCCTAGCAAATGCCTGTAAATACCCTTAAATCAAGCATATTAGCATCAATGCATGTGCATTCAGATAGTGTATAAAATACTGTAATTAAAGCCAAAATTATAGAATAAATAAAGAAAAGAAAAATAATAAAATATTTTAAATATTTTATGACCCGAAACCCCGAGACCTAGGCATCTTGATGAATAGGTCGACAAGGAATAAAGTAGGGGGAGATAAGGTCAGAAATACAGAGAAAATACCTATACATTCTATTCATTCTTTACTCATTTTGGGACCTATTTTTGGTTCCACTTTTTATACATCAAATAAAGAAACTTTTTATATGAAAGTTGTAGATAAATTTATAAAGAAAAATACAAAATTGATTTCACAGAAAAAGAATGTACAGATGAAAAGTTATGGTCTGAATAAGAATCCACAATCCCAACTTCCCAGACCCGTATCTCACAACTGACAACTCGAAATGCAGCATACTCACCTTTAATTGTATATAGAATAAAATAATATATCCAATGGGGGTGGTTTCGCATTATGCGGAGCTACGGTTTGAAAGTTGAGTTTTGGACCCCTATTGTATACTTGTACAGATTAAAATATTCAATTTATTCTTTATTCATTCTTTATTCATTTTTATATTTTTATAATGTTGTAAATATTACTTACAATATATATGTGCATTAAATTAGAATATAAATGCAAAGAAAATACAAAATAAAAATACTTGTATAAAGAATACATAGGTATACTGCCTATACATATACCTATACAAAACACTCTTATATTTTATTAATTATACAAATTATATCAAAAAAATAAAATAAAAATATATATGTATGTACAAAAGCATTTTATAATTTTATAAAATAATAAACAAAAATAATAAAATTAAAATACACAAAATAAAAATTAAATACATAAATACATAGGTATTATACCTATATAGGGTAAAAAGCAAACTTATAAAAATATACTTCATAAAATTAATTAAAAATCATAATAAAATACTACATAAAATAACGAATATTTTTTTATTTTATAACCATTAATTAATTCGGCCTTTTTCTATTTTTAATTGATTTATTAAATTATTTATCAGGGATTTTTCCTGATTGGTCCACGTGGACCAATCAGGAGACGGTTCCAGTTGACCCAGGTCAACTGGCCGTCCTTCCCCATGTGCCTCCGTCAGAACCTCGTTTGACCCCGTGTTTGCGGATTTTTCGAGGTTTCCCCTTGCATTATTTCGTGTCGATGCCTTGACCACTTTTTCTCCTCGAACATCCCTCTTGCTCGCCCAATGATCGTCTTGAGGATTGGGTCACTGTAGCGCTCGCTGCACCTTGGTCTTTGAGCGCCTGTCACCAGCAGTCAAACCACATAAGAATGGAGCCTGACCTTCCTTGGATTTTTTGAGTCCCTTCGGTCCACCCTTCTGCGCCACCTTCGTGCTCTTGAGCTTCCTGGAGGTGACAGCTCCATCGCAAGCCCTTCAGCCAAGGCGTTTGAAGTCGGAGGAGCCTCCAACACCTCCCGCAAATCCGGCGGTCGAGGTGCCTTCTTTCTCTGGCTCCGGCCATCGAGGACCATGTCCCTTGCATTTCTTTGCGTCATTTTATTCCCCAGGGTACCCTCGAGGTAACCAGTTCACGTGAGGTGTGGGCATTTTGCAAGGGTACCCTCGACCTTTGTTGTATTTTGTTTTAGTACCAAAACTTTCATATCACGTGTTATATTTTTTGGAAAAATTGCATGTAAGCTCCAGATATTTTTGGATATTGCATCTATGCCCCTGCCA
This sequence comes from Ottelia alismoides, assembly GCA_037367405.1. Taxonomy (NCBI): domain Eukaryota; kingdom Viridiplantae; phylum Streptophyta; class Magnoliopsida; order Alismatales; family Hydrocharitaceae; genus Ottelia; species Ottelia alismoides. The sequence continues at coordinate 458,801 of JAZKJV010009768.1, read as the reverse complement.
GGCGCGTGTGTAGCACATGCGTAGCCTGGACATTTTGTATTGAGGCCCCTCCGGGTTTTGTAATTACTGTGTGACCCTAGAAATTGAATGTTTAGTTTAAAACTTTGTGGAAAATTGCATGTGAGCCCCTGGATGTTTGATAAATTACAGATATACCCCTGCTAGGCCTATTTAACATTTGGATGCTTGTTCTAATTATTTAAACTATCATCTTAACTCCAAAAATTCCAAAAAATTAGGGTTAAGCTCCTGGACACTTGTTCTTCCACGCTATAATTTTAGTTTTTGATTTTCTTTTATTTTCATATTTATTAAAAATCAAAAACTTGCTTTTTATGCATTGTCTAGCTTAGAAAACACCAAAAAATATTAAAACACATCGAAAAATTCCAAAAAAATTCCTAGTGTCTATTTTAACCTATTTTAATGTCACTCCAAAAATCACTAAAAATCTCAAAAGAAAAACACTAAAAATTTAAAAACACTTCAAAGCTTCAAAAAAATATATAAAATTGTAGAAAACTCCAAAAATACCAAACTCAAGCTCTGTAGGTTACTGTTTTTATTCTCTTTATTTGAAAACTATTGTGAAAAATTTTGGTTGCTATTTGCTAATTTTAATTTGCATTTTATTCACAGCCAACACTTATTTCACTGATTTGACTTATTTTAGTAATTAAAAATACCAAAAACACCTTGAAAAATCCCCAAAAATTACAAAAACAGTAAAAAATCCTAAAAATATCAAAAACATTTTATTTCTGAATTTTTGGTTATTTTTGCACATTTTTATAAATATTTTATCTTGCCTTTCATTACATTGTTTTTAAATTCCAATATTGAAAAAGAAAAAAAATATATAAAATATAAAGTTATAAAAATTAGAAAATTAAAAAAATAAAAATACAAAATTAAAAATTAAATTAAAATAAAAAAATTAAAATTAAAAACCCACAAAAACTTCATTGTTTGCTTGCTTAGTGTAGACACATCACACACACACTCACTTGTGCACACTTTTGTGAACTACCCTGTTTGCTCCCTGTGTTCGAACTCTCTGCATACTTGTCTCTATACACCATTTGTGCAGAGTTAAAAATAAATTTTAACTCCACATTATTTTTAATTTATTGATCTTTAGTGTGGGTTAATTGTTGATTAAATACAAGATTCATTCGTGAGTCGTCACAGCGACGGTTGTCTCCGCCTTGTGTGAGACACCATTTAGGCTCTCTTGAATTTTGTGTTTATCAACCTCGGAGAGTCCGCTCTCCGAGCCTGAGTTCACTTCCACCCTGTTCTCCCTCGACCATCATTCTCATTCTCCTTCCATCTGTTCAAGAGTTTCAGAATTTAGCGCATCGCAGAGCTCAGAACATTTGACGGCACCTGAGATGGGTTCTTTTGCTTTTTCAGAGAATCCATACATGGCTGTTAGAGGAGAGCATCCTGATGATCATGAGCACCAGCCATTCTTCATTGATCAAGCCGCCATCAACAATTCACTTGTAGCATCCCTGGAGACCATGCAAAGACAGATCCGGGACCAGGGAGTCTTTATGGGTGACCTCACGAGAGAGATCGCGCAGATGCGAGAAAACCGACTTGGGGGCGGTGGCGGTGGAGGTGACATTCCCATTTTAGAGAACCAGGGAGGAGATCCCAACGCTGAGAGACTGCCACAGACTATCATGAGGGAATTGCATAATCCCGCAGCATCCCTCACTCATCGTTGGATCCGACTTCCTCCGATCCATGGAGATTTCGAGCTTCGGCCCCACACTATTCAGCTTCTGCCCAAATTCCATGGGTTGCCGACCGAAGAGCCACACCTCCACCTCCAAGAATTTGAAATGATCTGCAGCACAATTCATGATAGGCTGATGACAGAGGACACAATCAAGATGATCGCCTTTCTTTCTCCTTGGTTGACAGAGCCGCATACTGGCTCAAACATTTGGGGCGATTCATCGGCACTTGGGCAGATCTCCGGACCGCATATTTGAAGAAGTACTACCCTCTCGGCCGGACTAACGCAGCAAGAGCAATGATCAATAATTTCGTAATGATCTTGAATGAACAATTCCTTGAAGCTTGGGATCGATTCAGAGAGCTCATCGACCGGTATCCACATCATGACATCTCCAAGCCCAATCTAGTTTAGAGCTTCTTTTGTGGGCTGACACCGGAGCTGCAGGGGCTTGTAAATGCCTCTTGTGGTGGGTCCTTCTTTTCCAAGGGTGAAACATCTCCAAGCCCAATCTAGTTCAGAGCTTCTTTTGTGGGCTGACACCGGAGCTGCAGGGGCTTGTAAACGCCTCTTGTGGTGGGTCCTACTTTTCCAAGGGTGAAGACGATGTTTGGGCCATCTATGAAGGCATGGCAGAGAACTCAATCGTAATGGCCCAAGCCCGCGTCTACACACAACAAAAGCCCCCGCAAGGAGCGTGATCATTTCAGAGGATCGCCCGCATCGATGACGGTCCTCAAACTTCGTCGGCAGCCGCAGCCCAAGCTGAATCAGCCGCAACCGACATGGGAATTATTAGTGAGAAGCTGGACCGTCTCGAGATCCTCGAGAAGAAACAGATGCAAGACATGGCCCAGATGGACCAAATTGCTAAGACAATGAGTGACCTGAAGACGCATATCCTTTGCGTCCAGGAGGCACAGACTTCTTCCCAGCAGCCTCCCAGGTCACATGCTGATCCGAGCAGTAGCAACTCATCCCAACCCTCTGCCTTGTACCGCCAGTTTAACCACATCTAGGCAGAGCCGGTTCCGTTGCTACAGTACTACCCAACGCAACCGCCATCTCAGGACACTCAGATGGTGGTCTACCAGCCGGAGCAGCCACTGGCAGTTCTTCCTCCACCATCCTTTGAGAATGAGTTATTGATGGAAGTCAATGGGATTTGGTACGACCGGTACCCTCAGCCCGGGATTCGTCGCGATCACCCCGGATTCCGTTGGGGCAACGGTGGCTCCTCATCTCAGCAACAACCTCATGCTCAAGGACAGCAGAGCAGCTAGTAGCCACAGCAGCAGCAGCCCCAATATGCCTAGCAGAAATACCAGCAGGGTCCTCGTCCCGCCTATCAGGGATAACAGTGGAGGCAATGTCAGCAGCCTCATCAGTCTTATCCCCATCCTCCCCAGTACCAGCAGCAGCGACAACCTCATTTCCAGCAGGGAAACCCGTCCGGTTCTCAGGCCCTCGCTTTTGAGAATCCAACCTTAGACAATCTTGCCCGCTTGCTTTCCAAACAGCGAGCATCCTTCAGGAAAGAAATGGATGAGTTCCGACAGGAGATGAGGGAGATCATCAAAGGCAAGGCCGCCATACCAGCTCAGATTGAACCAAATCCGAACAATCTGAAAAGGAAGTCTGAGCAGGTAGAGTTTACAGAGGATACCTCTCCTAGTGACGATTTGAATGACATGTCTCTTTCTTTGTATGATGCTGATTTTGTGACTACTAGGAGCGGTAGGATGCCAGCCGGCAGCGCCTCATCTGAGCGACAACCACAAACTGAATCAGGAGCGCCAGATGAGCCAGGTAGCGGTGCTGATGCCGCTAATGATGATGTTGAAGACGGTGGTGCTGATGCCGCCAACGATGGAGAGCCAGACGACGGTACTGAGGCCGTCGTGATTCCAGATGCATATGGTGGTGCTGCTGCCACCATTTTGGGATGCAGAGCCAGAGCGCGGTGCTGATGCCGCAAAGACAGGTGCCGGTGGTGGTGCTGAGGCCACCACATCTACTTTTGTTGAGCTTCCTTCTGTGGTGTTACCACCTTTTGTATCTATGGACTGTGGTAGCGACAAAAAGCACAAAAATATGAATAAAGGAAAGGTTTCTGTTCAAATTGTGGATCCATATGTGTGGAATGATGATGATTGTATGGGTTCTATTCCTTCACAGGCACAGGGACCTATTCCTAGTCCTCCATCTGAGGAGGCCCCTACCATCCCCTTCCCTGAAGCACTCCGCCATACGAACGGGAACAAAAGAGAAAATCCAAAAAAAGATCAGCAGGTAGAGTTCAGCATTCAGATGATAGACAGATTCCACATTCAGCTGACTCTACAGGAAGCACTTGAGCACATCCCCCTCTTCAAAAAGAACTTGAAAGAGAAGACTACCGTCCGCAGGAAGAGGAGGAACCACAGAGATCAGATCCATGTGCTCACTCATTCCACTTGCTGCACCATTCAGAACAAACTACCAGCCAAGCGACCACATGCAGGAGCTCCCTATGTCAGATGCGAGATTCAGGAGCAGCAGTTTGATCGTACTCTGTTAGACAACGGCTCTTCAATTAACCTTCTTCCGACAGCCTTACTCGACCGATTCGAGTTTGGTCCTCTTCTTAGGAGCAGGACAGTCCTTCAATTTGCTGATAGGTCGACTAAGAGGCTGAAGGGGTTATTGAAAGACGTGGTCGTTACCATTCAGGGCCTGAAATTCCCCGTGGACTTCGTTGTGTTGGACATGGAGATCCCTGAGTTGGTAACCGATGCCCCCATCATACTCGGACGTCCATTCTTGGCCACAGCCAAGGCGTGACCGATCATGATAGTGGGAAGGTATGTTTTCGCGTAGAGGGCGAAACCATACAAATAGAGACAATCGAGGAAACCAGAGCCAGAGAACTTGAATGCTCAGAGCAGTGCAGCGAAGCCGCGCAAATGACAGAGGACGAGCTAGACATCCACCAGGAGTGTGATTTTGTGATGACGGATGATGAATCTACCTGGACAGATCCTGTCGCACAGACCCTCGCTTTGCCTACAGATTCACCCTCTTTAAAGCTTATGACAGTCGAGAGCCTGGAGAGCACACCCTTGGACGAGGATACACTTGAGGCTGACAGTGTTGGGACGAGTGGTGCTGATGATTTTCAATCTTGTTCATCTACTGATCCCTCGGATTCAGACATTGATTGGGATGATTTTGATGAATATTTGCCTTGTCTGATTCCTTCTGAGCCAACAGCCATGACAGAATGCGAGCCGGTACAGTCTATTGATGATTCGGCTGGGCTCCCTTCGTTAGGAATTCATGCAGAGCGAGAGATCTCCCTTGCATACCTAGTCGCCTTCACACAAACATATCAGAAGCCAGATCTGCCACCTCCCAGTTATCCAGAACTGAAGCCTCTGCCACAGTCGCTGAAGTATAGGTTCCTTACGGGTGAGCCAGATATGCACCCAGTCATTATCTCAGCAAGTTTGACTGGAGAACAAGAATCTCGTCTGATGGAGGTTCTTGAAAGAAACCGCAAGGCGATAGGATTGAGTAAAGCTGATCTCTAGGGGATTAGTCCGGCTCTGTGCTCCTACCACATCTATCTTGAGGATAACGCTAGGCCGTCACGTGAGTTCCAACGACGGCTGAATCCGAATCTTTGAGATGTGGTCATGAAAGAAATCAAAGTGGTGGAGCGCCGATTTTATCTACCCCATCTCCGACTCCAAATGGGTTAGTCCATTACATGTGGTACCCAAGAAGACGGGTATCACTACAGTTGTGAATGAGTCTGGAGAGGAGATCGCTACCCGAGTGCCCACTTCTTGGAGGGTATGTGTGGACTACAGACGATTGAATGAGGCCACCAAGAAGGATCATTTCCCGCTACCCTTCATTGATCAGATTATCGAGCGGCTAGCTGGGAAGAGTCATTACTGCTTTCTTGACGGGTTCTCCGGATATAATCAAGTGGGCATTGCACCCGAAGACCAGGAGAAAACGACATTCACCTGTCCGTTTGGGACTTATGCTTCCAGACGGATGCCCTTTGGTCTATGTAACGCTATGGCGACATTCCAAAGGTGGATGTTGTCCATTTTCTCGAACATGGTGGGTGACTGTTTAGAGGTCTTCATGGATGACTTCTCGGTCTATGGCGACAGGTTTGATGCTTGTCTTGACTGCCTAGACCGTGTGCTTCAGCGCTGCATTGAGGTCAACCTTGTATTGTCTTGGGAGAAGAGTCACTTCATGGTGACTCAAGGGACGGTCCTTGGTCATATCGTCTCCAACAGGGGCATAAAGGTCGATCCAGCCAAGGTGGATATCATTAGAAAACTCAATCCATCGTCCAATTTGCGTCAATTGCGGTCTTTTCTGGGGCATGTCGGTTTCTACCGACGGTTCATTCAGGAATTCAGTCGTATTGCCCGACCGCTTACTAATCTGCTGATGAAAGACACCGAGTTCATTGTCAATGATAAGTGTCTTGCGTCTTTTGAGACTCTCAAAGGTATGGTTGTTTCAGCTCCTATCCTTCAGCCACCTGATTGGTCTCTCCCATTCGAGATCATGATGGGTGTTTCAGATTTTGCCGTTGGGGCTGTGCTTGGACAGAGGAGGGATGGATTGCCGTTTGCCATTCACTACGCCAGCCGGACTTTGGATGCCGCTCAGCGGAATTACACTATGACTGAGAAAGAGATGTTGGCCGTAGTCTTTGCTTTGGATAAGTATCGATCTTATATTCTCGGATCTAGAGTGACAATTTACACCGATCACACCACCATCCGGTACTTAATGGCCAAGAAGGATGCCAAAGCACGCCTTACCAGATGGATCCTTCTACTCCAGGAGTTCGATATTGAGATTAAGGATAAGCTTGGAGTTAAGAATGTGGTGGCGGATCATCTCTCCCGATTGGAGAATCTTGAGGAATCTGAGCCCAGCGCACCTATCACGGAGACGTTTACAGATGAGGCGATCTTGGCTATCACCTCGCTCCCGTGGTATGCCGACATTGTGAACTATCTTGTTGCCAAGACGGTCCCACAAGGTTGGCCCAGGCAGAAACTCGAGACCTCCCTGGCGAAGGCCAAGTTTTACCATTGGGAGGATCCCATCCTTTATCATGAAGGAGGGGACAACATCTGGAGGAGGTGCATTCCTCAAGAAGAGCAGCATAGCATCCTCACATACTGCCATAAGTTTGAGGTAGGAGGACATCATTCTGGAAAAAAGGACAACACAGAAGGTGCTTCAATCCAGCCTATGGTGGCCTACTCTCTTCAAGGATTCTGATGAGTTCGTGAAGAGATGTACTGACTGTCAGAAAATGGGAACTTGCGGACAGAGAGACATGATGCCCATGCATCCCATTCACTTTTGTGAGGTTTTTGATGCATGGGGGATTGATTTCATGGGCCCATTTCCTAAGATTCAGGGATTCGAGCATATTCTGCTCGCTGTGGATTATGTCAGTAGATGGGTTGAGGCCATCCCCGCCCGAGCTGCAGACGCTAAAACCGTGTGCAAATTTTTGAGGAAAAATATCATTTCACGGTTCGGGGTACCTAGAGTCTTGATTTGAGACGGGGGGTCTCATTTCATCAATGACAAGGTTAGGGCCCTTGCAGACGAGTTCGACATTGACCATCAGGTTGCCACACCGTATCACCCTCAGACTAATGGTCTTGCCAAAGTATCGAATCGGGAGATAAAAACTATTTTACAGAAGGTTGTCCGCCCAGACCGAAAGGATTGGTCACAACTTTTGGACTCGGTCTTGTGGGCCTATCGGACTTCCTTCAAGAATCCATTGGGGACATCTCCCTTTCGACTCGTCTATGGCAAGCCGTGCCATCTTCCTGTGGAGATAAAGCATAAGTCACTCTGGGCAGTAACTAAGCTATTATTGGATCCCAAGAGTATAGGAGATCAGCGGAGAGCAGAGTTGGTAGCCCTGGAAGAACTGAGAGACACAACCTTTTCTAGCAGCCTACAGTACAAGGAGAAAGTGAAAACATGGCACGATTCCCACATCAGCCATAAACAGTTTGAGCTAGATCAGAGAGTATGGTTGTTTGATTCTAGGCTGAAATTATTCCCAGGGAAATTACAGAGCAAGTGGAAAGGTCCGTATGTGGTCAGGAAGGTACATGACAATGGCAGCATTGATATATCGAGACCGTCATCTTCCTCTACCTTCCGTGTCAATGGTCAGCGCCTGAAACTATATCTAGATCATGACCCGCCGACCATTGACGTTGCCCTCATTCTTCTGGTATGAGATGTGTTCTTTGACTCATATCATCTGCATCTCATACATGGTGATCACTTCCATCTTCCGCTGTACAGATCATCTGTATATATCATTCTTTCATCTGTTAATCTCTTTTCTTCTTTTCTTCTTTTCTTCTTTTCCTTTTCTATTTTCTTTATCTATCAAAAAGGTGTCGCCCCTTGTTGTCAGCTTTCTGTACTTAGGATGTACTTTGTCCTAAGTATAGGGGGGTGAGCACCCCGAGTTTCTTCTATTCATTTCAATCCTCTCCATTATCTCCTCTTCTTGTCTATACTTAGGGATATCTGACCCTAAGTATAGGGGGAGACAATCTGAGTACGATCTGTTCATTCCCACCCTTGACCCTCCCTGCGTTGTGTACAGTCTGCTATACTTAGGATTCTTTGATCCTAAGTATAGGGGGGATGGTCAACTTCTCATTCGTTGTTTCATTCATTTATTCTTTAGACTTGTCTATACTTAGTACGAGTTATGTCTTCTCTTTTCTCTCCGATCTATGAGGACATAGCTCAAGCTAAGTATAGGGGGGTCGTATATACCACGTATATACTTTTGCCATAACTCGTACTTTCGTATTTTTCTAATAATATGGCTAATAATTCATTAAAATTCATTAAAATCCTTAATAAAAAGATGTGATTATTCCTCAAATTCTTTTTGTATGTACTGATTGATAAATCAGGTGAAAATGTTTTTTGCAAAATGTTTGAAAAATAGTTTGAAAATCTTTGTGAACATCTATTGAAAACTATTTTGAAAATGTTTTGTTACATGTTTTCAACCTGTGTAAAAATGTGTGGTTTTGCAAAATCTATTTTCTTTGTGTGAAATAAAATGTTTGAAAAATGATTTGCAAATGGTTTGAAAAATGGTTGCAAAAATATTTGAAAAATCTATCTATACTGTTTGGAAAACCTTTGCAAAATGATTTTCAAATGTGTGTACGTGTTTGCAAAAGTGTTTGTAAAAGTTATTTTGGACTATAGTTCTCAAAACTGTTTGGAAAACTTGTGTTAAATAAGTTTGAGGAATATTTACATCACACCAAAAAAATCCACTATATATATGTATAAAATTGATCACTTACCCTTGTAAATTCTTAAAATCCACTTCTTGTAAATATAAGAAGCACTCCCGTGTACATATGTTTCACCTAGCTTTCAGCCAAAAACATTTTGTCTTCAAAAATTCCCAAAAACATTTGCAAAATTAAAATCCAAAAACATTGAAAAATCTTTTTGAAAAATACAAAAAAATGCATCTGCATATGCATCATCATCATCTTTTCAAAAATCAATAAAAAGTTCAAAATCTTTGAAAATTGCATCACAAAAATATTTTCTGCATTCTGCATCGCATTTGCATAGCATGAGCATTTTTCGGATTGAGTTTGATAGTTGAACGAGTCTAAGTAAAATCCGGAGATTGGAGCTTGATTGGACCTTAAAATCTATCTAATAACAGGAACCTTATAGGAACTGGGTTTGAGGTACTTCAGGTCTAGTTGACTTAATTCTTTGAGGATCACGAGACTTGGTTCAATGGATTCTTGACTTCCTAAGTAGAGTATTTCGGAGCACACGCACGACTCTTGTTGATAATGACCTAACTTGGACACCTGCACCTTTCACATGGCTCAACTCAGTTGGAGTGGTGAGGGGATTGGATTTGTCGGTTTGAGACGCACACAAGTGGAAACATTTGTCCTCCTCTAGGGAGGGAAGTGCACCCCAACCCGTCCAGTGATGAGGAAATCTAAAGACAGGAGGCTATGGGTTGCAATAAAGCTTCAAAAGAGGGATAGTCTATTGGCTCAAGAGGAAAAACTCCTTATGTAAATGCTGCTGTATATAGTATTAAAAAAAACAAAAAAAATGTTCAGGCATGTACAAAAATAAAAAGCCTGCAAAGTATGTACAAATGTGTAAAGCCAATAAGCAAGCTTGAGTTCCAAAGTCAAATATGTAAGCCTGCAGCTGGATGACTTGACTACACTGATCTTGCATCCTAGGATAGGTAGCTACACTGGCTACCGTCCATTCTTCTCTTCAAACCCTCCTCTTGAGCTGGTTGCCACTTGAACTTAGAAGGGAATACCCCGCTCCTCGAAGATGGAGTTATTGAATTGGGGAATCATTAGGTTGTCGTACTAGAGAAGTTAGTTTCTTTTCCATTCTAGTTGGGGAGAGCCACCATCACTTATACTATACGAGTCAGATTCATAGTAGTAAGAGATTGCGTATGAATTGAGATATTTCTGACCTGGCTATTGAGGAGACTTGGGCAGAGTTTTGGGATTCTCAGGGACTGTTGGATTTCAAATCCGGTTCTCATTAAGGTTCTTCCCGCACTAAAATTCCAGAGGTCCGACTTAAGCTCCAAACTTTGATTTTGTGAAGACAAGTTTGACAATTAAACTAAATCCAAGTTCTTCTTTTTCTTTTCTTTCTTTTTCTTTTCTGCACTTATTGCATAAGTGTTTGCTAGGGACTAGCAAAGGTAAAGTATAGGGGGATGATGAATCCACATTTCATCATCTTTATTCTATCATTTTGGCCTCAAAAACCCTAGTAAATGCCTGTAAATACCCTTAATTAGAGCATATTAGCATTCATGTACCTGTAAATAGTGCATAAAATATTGTAATTAAAGCCAAAATTATATAATAAATAAAAGAAAAGAAAAAGAATAAAATATTGTAAATATTTTATGACCCGAAACCCCGAGACCTAGGCATCTTGATGAATAGGTCGACAAGGAATAAAGTAGGGGGAGATAAGGGCCAAATACAGTCAAAATACCTATACCTTTTAATTCATTCTTTATTCATTTTGGGACCTATTTTTGATTCCACTTTTTATACATCAAATAAAGAAACTTTGTACATGAAATTTGTAGATAATTAAATAAAGAAAAATACAAAATTGATTTCTTTGAAAAATAATGTACAGATAAAAAGTTATGGTCTGAATAAAATTCCAGAATCCCAACTTCCTAGACCCGTATCTCACAGATGAAAACTCCAAATGAAGTAAACTCACCTTTAATTGTATATATAATAAAATAAGCTATTTAATGGCGGTGGTTTCGCATTTGGAGGAGCTACGGTTTGAAAGTTGAGTTTTGGACCCACATCGTACAATTGTACTGATTAAAATATTCAATTTATTATTTATTCATTATTTTTATATTTTTATATTTTTATAATTTTGTAAATATTATTTATAATAATTATGTACACTAAAACATGAAAAAAAACTCAAATAAAATACAAAATAAAAATATATGTATATACAATACATAAGTATCAGACCTATACTTATACCTATATAAAGTATACTTTTATTTTATTAAATATACAAACTACATCAGAAAATTAAAGTAAAAAATACAATTAAGTGTATAAAAGTATATTATGATTTTATAAAATACTAAATAAAAATAAGAAAATTAAAATACACAAAATAAAAATAAAAGAATAAAATATATAGATATTATACCTATAAAGGTTATAAAAGTAAACTTGCAAAAATATATCTCATAAAAATAATTAAAAATCAGAATAAAATACTACATAAAATAATAAATATTTTTTATTTTATAACCTAAAATTAATAAAATCATTTTCGATTTTTATTTGATTTTTTTAATCTTTTTTAGGACCTTTTTCCTGGTTGGTCCACGTGGACCAACCAGGGGGCAGTTGCAGTTGACCTCGGTCAACTGTCTGCCCTAGGTCCTGTAGCTCTTGTTAGATGTCAGTTTCGACCATCTTCGAGGATTTTTAGAGGGCGCACCTTGCACCCTTTGATGTTGTGATCTACACAACTTTTCTTCCTCGTTGACTGGTGATTCACGCTCATGGATCATCTCGGGCCGCGAATCAACGATTCGCTCGATAATCTTCGTTCTTTGGACCGCCCCAATCACAAGATCAAACCACTTATAATGAACACCCAACTTCGATTTGAATTTCGAACGCCTCTCCCACAAGTGTAGCTCCCCTAATCGTACCCAAAGGCCCCAGGAAGGTGACAGCTTCCTCCGGCGACCTTCAGGTGGGTCGAGCACACACTGAGGTGCTTCCGCAACCTCCCCCAACTCCGACGGTCGAGGTACCCCCCTTCCCTCTGGCTCCGGCCATTGAGGCTGCCCTATCTCCCTTTTTTTCGTTTCATTAGTTTAGCCATCTCCTTAGGATAAAAAACCCCAAGAAAATCTCACGTTCCATCACTTAGATCGCTCAAATCGTTCACCTCGCCGGAGCGCACCTCCGGCCGAGCTCCTAACCACCGCTTCGAGCCGCTATTCCACCTCCGCAGGGTCCAGGCAATTTGCCCTGGACCCTCTCACTTTGTTTTGCAGGTCAACTCCTTTTGACGCGCGCCTGGGGGCATTTTTTACTCTCGCCGGAGCTCGGCCGAGCTCTCAAGCTCCGCCTTCCTCCTCCGCGAGCCTCGGCCACCGCCGAGGCATTTTGAAGCCCTCAGGAGACAGCCCAGACCTCAGGGAGCCTCCAGACTCATTTTGAAGCCAAGAAGTCCACCGGAGGAGGAGCAGTACCTCGGAGAACCTCGGCTCGCCGTAGTTCTTTCACGGTTCTTGCTCCGGCCTTCGCCGCCGTCGGATCGAGGAGGGGCCCCAGTTCGCACAGCAGCCGTTGGATCGCGCCCGGTCTCCACCATCAGATTCGTCCAGATCTATCTAATCCAGGTCGTCCACGAGCGAACCGTCATCGAGCTTCCCCGCACTGCCACGTGGATAAGTGGCTCGGGCCACGCCGTTGGTTCTCGCCCGCCCGCTGACCGTCGGATAGCAACCACGCATCACCGACATTCATCCGCCGTCCGATCAGCTTCGAAGGGGTATTTTGCATAGCCACCCCTTCCCTTTTTGTAATTTTATTTTAATCCAAAAACTTTCCTTTGTAGTTTAAAATATTTTGTAATTTTTACAAATAGGCCCTTGAACTTTTACTAATTGCAAAGAGGTCCAAGCCACGTCACCTCACGTGACTAGTTCACGTGAGGCATAGGTATTTTGCACGGACCCCCTTCTGGGTTTGTTTATTTCGTCAAGGTCTATTAAATTTTGTATTAAGTGTTAAATTTTAGGGACATTTGCGTGTAAGCCCTCGAGCATTTTGGAAATTACAAGTGAGTCCTTCCTAGGCACGTGCAAGTCACGCGCCCTGGTGGACATTTTGCAAGGATACCCCTGTGGGTCTGAGATTTTTTATTTGGTCCATAAAATTGAATATTCAGTATAATATTTTGTTGGAAAATTGCATGCGTGTCCCTCTATGTTCTGATATTTGCATATATACCCCTGCCAGGCTGATTATTTTTTGTGAGCTTGTTCCATTTATTTCACGCATCATTTTAATTCAAAAAATTCCCAAAAATTTAACTTAAGCTCTTGTCAACTTGCACATCCACGCTATATTTTTGCATTTTATTTTTGTCACATTTTTATATTTACTAAAAATAAAAAACATGCCATTTCAGTACTGTCTAGCTTAGAAAATACCAAAAAAATATTAAAACACCTCGAAAAATTCCAAAAAAAATTGCCTACTGTCTATTTTATCATATTTTAGTGTTAGTCCAAAAATCACTAAAAATTGCAAAAGAAAAACCTTAAAAATTCGAAAATACTTAAAAACTTCAAAAAAAATTAAAAAAATAGTTGAAAAATAAAAAAATGCAAACTCTATTCCTGTAGGTCCTATATTTTATTATCTTTATTTTAAAATTAGTTTGGAAAATTTTTGTGGCTGTTTGATATTTTTCATTCCTATTTTACCTTCAGCCAGTAGCTAAGTCCCTGTTTTCCTTTATTTTGCCTTTTAAAAATACCAAAAACATTTTAAAAAATATCCAAAAATCACAAAAATAGTAAAAAATCATAAAAAGACCAAAAATATTTTATTTCTGAATTTTTGAGCATTTTTACATATTTTTATAACTATTATATCACTTGTTTTCTTATATTGCATATATATTCAATATTAAAAAAATATAAAATATAAAAAGAAAATATAAAATCAGAAAATTAAAAATCAAAATACAAAATTAAATAAAAAAAATTAAAAATTAGAAACCCACAAAAATAGTTGCATTTGCATAGTGTAGATTTACATTCACTTTCACACGCACACATTTGTGGATCTACCCTGCCTTGCTCCCTGTGTTTGAACTTCTACGTACTTGCTTATATACATCATTTATGTAGAGTTAAAAATAAATTTTAACTTCACATCTGCTTGTCATTGCTTGATTAATTGAGTGTGGGTTAATTGTTGATTAAATACGAGGATCATTGAGGGTCGCTGCAACGACACGGTTGTCTCCGCCTTGTGTGAGATAATTAGACCCCTTGATTCTCGTGTTTATCAATTACCAAATTGGAATCCTAGCTATCCTAATGCATTAAAGCTTAATCTAACTGCGGAAATGAAAAGGCGAAGAATAAATCTACCTAGAAATTAGAAGGGGCGCTGCTCTTATACCCTCCATGAAGCAAGGAACAGGGTGGCCGAAGAACCACCATGAATCTGCTCCTCTCCTCTCTCTGCCAAATCCAAGGCCAGGGAAGACGTCCTCTGTCACCTGAGACTTCACTCACTCACACAGGGACACGGTCAAGGCTCCATGAGGGATCAAAAATTGATTGGAGGAGGAAGAGGTTTATTTATTGGTAGAGTTGAAGATCCTTTTTATCCAGTGATTTAGGATGAATCGACTATATGTTCAAGGGTTTAGAGCGCATGGCGTGGATTAGGGATTATCAGAGAGGTGTTTGGTGAAAGATCTCTTCGGATCTGAGTGATGAGAATCTCGAGAAAAGGGGAACAAAATCAGGGGAAATGATATTTACGTCTAGTCAGACGCCAGTGGAGCCAGTTGACCAGAGGTCAACAAATGACGTGACGTGATTGGGCCACGTCAGCCCAAGTTGCGACAAAACAAAATTCTTATTCAAAAATAAACAGTTTAAAAATATTAAATGATTTTATTAATTTTTTGATATAAAAAATGTTTATTATTTTATGTAGTATTTTAATATGATTTTGATTTATTTTTTCGAGTTTATTTATTACAAGTTATTTTAAAGGTATATTTATAGGTATATTCATCTATGTTTTGGGTATTTTTATTATTTATTATTTATTTTATTTTTTTATTCTCATATTTTATATTTTTATAACTTATTTTTGTATATGCAAATATATTTTTATTGTATTTTTCTAATATTATTTGTATATTTATATTAATAGAGGTATTTATTATGTAGGTATAAGTATAGGTATTTCATCTATGTATTTAGCTATATTATTTGTTTTAGAGTATTTTTCTTGGTTTCATTTTTATCTTTATATTGTTAATGTAATATAAATATTATTTACAAGTGTATAAAAATATTAGGGAATAAAAGAATAAATTAAATTTTATTTATATACATATATAAGAATAGGTAATTCATATATATATATATAGTATAGTTATTTCCTTTTTATTATTTTCTTTGTGATTTTATTTTATTCTAGATATGTACATATAATATAAATAACATTTATAAAATTATGAAAATATAATATTGTAAAAATAATAAATAATAGATAAAATGAATATTTTATTTAGGTATTCTATACAATATGGGTCCAAAATCTAACTTTTACACCTTAACTCCAAAAAATATGAAACTACCTTCATTATATATCTTATTAAAAGTTATATACAATTAAAGTAATTTTGATACATTTTGAGTTTTATTTAGGAGATATGGATCTGGAAAGTTGAGATTTTGGATTCTTGTTTTGAGTATAACTTGTACACTATATATTATTTTTTTATAAACTCAATTTTGTATTTTTCTATGTATTATTATCTACAACTTTTATGTATGAAGTTTGTTGATTTGATGAATAAAGAATAAAGAATATAATTGGACCCAAAAATCTTTTGTTGATGAATGACTAAATATGCTTTTTGTTGTATTTTTGGCCCTTATCTCCCCCTACTTTATTCCTTGTCGACCAAATCAATTCTTAACTTGGTCTCGGGGTTCAGGGTCATAAAATACGTTTGGTATTTTATTTTTTTTCTTTTCTTTCCTTTATTCTATAATGTTGGCATTAAAAATTGTCTTTTATACACAAAAAATGGAACAAATAATGAATGTTAATTTGTACAAGATAATGTCATTTACATGCATTAGCAGGTTTTTAAGGCCAAAAGAATAGAATAAAGGTGATGAAATGGAGATTCATCATCCCCCTATACTAGCGTTTGCTAGTCCCTAGACAAACACTTATGCAATAAGTGCTGAAAATGAAAAATGAAAAATAAAAAAAGAAAAAGAAATAACTTGGAATAACTGGCGACTTTTAAGCTAGTCTCTAATATAGTCAAGTTTAGAGCTTAGAGGAGGCATATCGATTAATGGTGTGTTCGGAACCATATTGAAGTCAGGAAGTGTGACATAACATCCCTCAGATTCCATACTCCTATCATTCAATCACATTCACATCTAGGTCAGAACCATCCTCCCAGTCACATACTCTTGCTACCTTGAAATGATAAAACCATGTGTGCACTTTTTTAGCTCTTCCCAAACAAAACCGTTGAACCATCAACACGTCTACTCTTCTAGTAACTCATCCTCGTGGAGGCAGATATTCCCTTCTAAGGTCAGGAACTCCCAGTCTTTACAACTGAATGAGGGAGAGAAGTTAGAAGAATGGGAAGAGAAGTGGGAATGGACCAATGTAGTCTTCATTCCCTTGTGAAGTTGGTCAGTGTAACCGATTCTTCACTAAGAAGCAGGCTTTCTCCGAAGCTCAAATTTTTGGTATAATTTTTGGCATATGCTTGTTTGGATATTTTCTTTGACTTTGTAAAACTTCTACATTCTTGTTTATGCCCTGATGGATATAGTATCTTTTGTTCCACCCACTGTTTTGGGGTCTTGAAAAAGTTGCGTCGGTAGACCATTCCTCATCTGAAGCATTGTCTCAATCCATCTCCAGTCTTTAGATATCATTGTTACCAAAAGTCGGTGTAGGCAACCCCAAGAATGGTTCCTGAGCCACCCTTGACGAAGTGGCCTTACATCGTTCCGACTTAGACTCCAAGATTTTTCAACAGTCCATCTGGGTTGAGCTAAGTGCTAGGTTTGAGGTTTCCAATCAAGTCACTGTCTCAAGAGTCATACGGATGATATGAAGGGTTCTATTTAAGCACATTGAGTTGACTCATGAACATAGTCTTATGGAACCCAAAGAATTAAGCCAAGGTGACCTGAAACATCTCCACTTCCAGTCCTCAACGGGTTCCTCTGAAATAGGTGTATTAAGGTCTATTCCAGGCTCCAATCTCTGGACTTTATTTTGACTTGTTCAATTGTCTATACCATTCCAAGAAAATATTAATGTTATGTATAATGTAAAAAAATATTTTTGTGATGCCATTTTCTAATTTTGAACTATTTATGGATTTTTCCTTTTTTCTTTTTTGAAAAAGTTTTGCAATTTTTTATGTAATTTTTGAAGAAGATTTTTGCAAGTGTTTTTGGAATTTTCAGATTTTGCAAAAAATTTAGGGATTTTTAAAACAAAAAGTCTTTTGGCACAAAAAGGAAGTATGCACAGATATTTACACAAGCCTTCCTCTTTTTATTTACAAGAATTGAGGTTGGAGGATTTACAGATCGAATGTCAATTATTTTTATAGGTACTTATAGACAATTTGTAATGGATTTATTTGAAGGATGTATATATTCCTCAAACTTGTTTGAACATGGTTTACAAACAGTTTTGAAAACTATAGTGCAAAATATTTTTTGCAGATAATCATTATAAACATTTACAAATATTTAAAAACCATTTTGCAAAGATTTTTTAAATAGTATATATAATTTTTTCCAAATAGTTTTCAACCATTTTCCAAACCATTTACAAATAGGGTTTGAAGGCATTTTTATTTCACAAAAGAAGAGAAAATTCTACAAACCAAACATTGTACAAAGGCTGAAAACATTTTACAAAATATTTTTCATACAATTTTCAAAAGATTTTTCAAATAGATTTTCGAACTATTTTTCAAATATTTTGCAAAATATTTTTACCTGACTTATTATTTAGTATATATAAAAATAATTGGAGTAATATGCATGTTTTTATTAATTAATTTAATGAATTGTATGTTTATATATATATATATTAATTCAACGATACTCATTAAAAATATAAAAGTACGAGTAATGAGTAAAGTATATACAGAGTATATACGACCCCCCTATGCTTAACTTGAGTTATGTCCTCATATATCGAAGAGAGAAGGGAAGACATAACTTGTAATGGGTAGAGAAAAAACTATACTATAACGATTGAAGAATAATAAACGAAAGAATGAGAAGTTGACGTCCCCCCATACTTAGGATCAAATAATCCTAAGTATAGCAGACTGTATCTACACTCAGGGAGGGTCGAAGGTGGGAATGAACGACTCAACGATTCATCCTGTCTCTCCCTATACTTAGGGTAATATTTCCCTAAGTATATACAAGAATATTAGTAAGAGAGGATATAGGTGGCACAACAAAGAATGGACAAGTTGCATCACTCATCCCCTCTATACTTAGGATGAAGCATATCCTAAGTATAGAAGCAATGAATGTGGAAAACATAGCAGGAAATATGAAATACAACAGAAAAAGATGAAACGAAGAGAAAAAGAAAATAAGAAGACTTAAATGAAGAGTTTCTGAGTGACATTATCTGAATCGTGCGATGCTGCTAAGGTTATGGATGCTATTTCATTGCATATCTCTTGGACAGAATCGACAATGATCAAGAACATGTCATACTCGAGGTAAGGCTTCAGTAACTGACCGTTGACGATAAATGTTTGTGCGTCAGGAGACAATTCTGATATCACAATGCTTCCATTGTCATGCACTGCTTACACTCTGAATGACCCTCTCCATTTACTCTTTAACTTGCGCAGGAATATCTTCAACTTTACATCAAATAGCCACACTTTCTGTCCGGTCTCAAAGGTTTTTCGTCTGATGTGCCGGTCATGCCAGCGTTTGACCTTCTCTTTGTACATTATTATGTTATCATATGAATAGTCTCGGAATTCCAAGAGCATGTTCAGATCCTCTTTTCTTTTCTGACCACCCTTTTGCGAGTCCAAATTGCTAATATTGACTAGCCACAATGATTTATGAATTAACTCCATGGGTAGATGGCATGGTTTTCCATATACAAGACAGTACGATGACATGCCCAAGGGAGACTTGTAAGCAGTTCTGTATGCCTGAATGATGGAGTCGAAGAGTTGGGACCAGTTCTTTCTGTCCGGCTTCACAAGCTTATGCAAGATTATCTTGATTTCCCTGTTTGATAATTTAACAATGCCATTGATCCGAGGATGATAAGAAGAGGTGACACTGTGCTTGATGCCGTTCTCCCTAGTTAATTTCTTGACCTCTCTGTTAATGAAGTGACTACCCCCATATGATATCAGTATCTTTGGAATCCCAAATCGTGATATGATGTCTCTCTCAGAAAGTGACAATCTGTACGTCTGTTCATGGCTTGAGAGGATATTGCTTCAACCTAGCAACTCACATAATCAACAACAAGAAGGATGTGCTCGTATCCCTGATTGTTGGGGTAGGGTCCCATGAAGTCGATGCCCCAAGCATCGAATAAATCTGCAGTCTGAATGAACTTCAAGGGCATGGAGTCTTTGGCTGTAAGGGTTCCTCCCAATATCTGTCAGTCAGTGCAGCACTTGATGTATACTGCAACATCCTTAAATAGTGGAGGCCACCGGAGGCCACACTGTAATACTGTCGTTGTCATTCTATCTCTAGAGTAGTGTCCATCAGATTCGAGCGAATGATAATGCTCGAGGACACTGTGATGCTCTTCCTCAACGATACACCTACGCTAAATGCAGTCCGCTCATTCTATGAATAAGAGAGGATCTTCCCATTGGTAGAAATGGATAGTGGACAGAAACTTGTCCTTCTTGATCTTCGTTCAATCTTGTGGAACTACACCAGAGATGAGGTAGTTCACAATATCGGCATACTAAGGGAGTGAATCCAAAGCTAGAATCAATTCATCAGGAAAGGTGTCTGTGATGGGTGCACTGCTTAGTGGAGGCTCTTGTTGCTCAATTATGGAGAGGTGATCTGCTACCACGTTTTGAACCCCATGCTTGTCTTTTATCTCCAAATCAAATTCCGGAGGAAAAGGAACCATCTGATGAGTCTAGGCTTGGCATCCTTCTTCTGCTGTAAGTATTGGATAATAGAGTGGTCGGTAAAAATGGTGACTTTTGATCCTAGCAGATAGGATCTGAACATCTCTAGGGCGAATACCACGACTAGCAATTCTTTCTCTGTGACAATGTAATTTATTTGCACTTCATCTAGTGTTTTGCTGGCATAGTGAATGGCATAAGGCATCTTGTCTTTTTCTCTATCCTAGAACGACCCCAACTGCAATGTCGGACACATCTGTCATGATCTCAAAGGGATAGACCGATAAGGTGGTTGTAGGACTGGAGCTTGAGTGATTAGCTCCTTTAACTGATTAAATGAATGAAGAACCTGCTGATTTTTTAACATTAAACTCAGTCTCTTTGCACAATAGTTCTGTGAGAGGTCGACCAATGTGCCTGAAGTCACGAATGGATCTTTTGTAGAAACCCACATGCCCCAGGAATAGCCTCACAATTCTAACAATCTGAGGTGTCTCTAGATTATCAATTACATCCACCGTTGCCTGGTCGACTTCCATGCCACGTTTGGAAATGACATGACCCCACATAATCCCTTCTTTGACCATGAAGTGGCTCTTTTCCCCAAGATAGCACAAGATTGACTTCACGACATTTCTGAAGTACTCTGTCCTGGTGCTCAAGACATGAATCGAAACTGTCACCATAGAATAGAGAAGTCATCCATAAACGCCTCGAGAAAACTACCAACCCATCCTTGGTAATAACTGCAAGCATGCATCTTTGGAATGTAGCAGGTGCGTTGCACAAACCAAAGGAATTATATTGATAGCGTAGGTGCCTTACATGCAAGTGAAGGTAGTCTTCTCTTGATCTTCTGGGGCGATTGCCACTTGGTTGTACCATAGCACCCATCCAGAAAGCAGAAGAACTCCTTGCCGACTAATCTTTCCAACTCTTGATCAATGAACAACAAGGGGAAGTGGTCCTCCTTGGTTGTCGCATTAAGGATCCGGTAGTCAACACATACATGACTCGACGTTGGTACCTGAGTAGAAATCTCCTCTGCTCTGTCATTTGTAATCAAGGTGAGCCCATATTTATTTGGAATAAACATGTAGAGGGCTCATCCATTTCGAATCGAGGATGAGATAAATGAAGCCCATGTCACACCATTTTGTGATTTCTTTCATGACGACGTCTTGCAAATTTGGGTTCAGTCTTATTTGAAACTCCTCGGGATGACTTGGCATCTTCTTACACATATATGTGGGTGTGAGCACATAGCAGGATTTATCTCGCAGAGATCTGAGACGTGCCAATCAAGTGCCTTGCAATTCTTTTCTAGAACCTCGAGAAGTCAAGAATTCTTGATCTGGGGTTAGCCTGCTGCTGATGACCAGATACATGTTCTCTGCACCCACAAGGAACACATACTTAAGGCCTACCACAGTCGCTTTTAATTTTGGTTTTGACCTGGCATGCTTCTCAGTTACTTTAGAAACTGTGCTGGTAGGTTGATGATCTGCCATAGACTAAGAGGTAGTGTTGCTCACCTCAGTGGCTTCTTGTTCAACTGATAATGTGTCGAACAGATCTGCTATGAATTCATCATGTTCGAACTAGCATGAATTTTCTGAATCAAAGAGTTGCATCAGCCCATTGGATTCTCTCCCCAAGTGCCATCAGAGCTTGTGTCGACTATGCTTTCCCTGTCCTCCCTCAAGAGAGAGGATTTCCAGGGTCCATATGTCATTCAAAGAAAGTTTTGTATCTCTAATTTCTGCAATAAAGTCACAGTCTGATTCAAGAGGTGTTGCATAACTTTCATCAGTTACGATCTTTGGCTCACTGACCATGTCTATTGTAACTCTATGATTGATTGAGCTGAACGTGATCTTTTTAGATCCATAGTCTACTACAACCTCTGTAGTGTGCAAGAATGGCTGTCCAAGGATAATGGGGGTCTGAAGTAATGGTACTGGGGAGTCCATATCAAGGATTAGAAAACCAACTAGAACCTGCATGTCCTGCACCTTTACCACAACATTTCTTCCAACAGACCTCGGGGTTGTTTGATGGATCGATCAACAAACTGAAAGATCATGCATGTCTGATTCAGTGGACCTAGCCTGAAATATTGCAATAATGATAAGGGAAAGAAAGTTGATGGAATAAACACTGTCAAGAAGGGTTCACTTGAAGACTTGGTTGAAAATCTCGCATCTAATCAAATGTGCTCCTTTGTCTTGCTTCTTCTGCGGGAGATTACTGATGGTCGCAGCTATGGCCATGGTGAGGACGTGCCTCTCGATGTGCTGGCGTCTGTTGTTACGGTTTGACCGATGCTTGTTGTGCATGCCTCCTTTAAGCCTTTCTTTACAACAGACATGTATTCCATGGCTTTAATAATTCGTATTTCTAGAGTTAAATGGCTAAGAATATCCACAACTCCTGGATCAGACTGCACTTTTTTTTGCATATTTTGGGGTTTTTCTATTGCATCAGGTAAAGGAATATTTACAGAGCTGAAATGAAAAGTAGAGTTCTTATTTATAACAAAATTCATATCCACAATATTCTGTACATCCAGATCACAAAAAAGTGTACATGATGGAGGTGAAAGTGCTGCTGCTAGTGGACACGCTAAAAGTGAAATCTCTACTCTGTCGACTGGTGTCAAATCGACTGCTAGTGCTTGTTCCTCCGTGGCTGGCGTGTATTCATGTTGATTGTGCTCATTGGTCTTTTTGCTCTTTTTCTGATTTTTTTTGTTCTTTTTGTTGGTGGAGATGGTGGTGGGTGATGGCTGGCATGGCTCCTCTTTCTTCCTCACACGAACCTGTAGCAGATACAGTTGATGCAGAAGATGACGATTCACTTGTCCAAACATTTATTCTTCCCTTCACTGATAGCAGATGGAGGAAACATCCTACCACTCCTGAGAGTGACAACATTAGATAAAAGAAAATTATGATCATTCAACTCTACAGGTACAGACTGTACGTCATATTCTACCTGCTCTTTCTTTTTGAAATTACTGGGATTTGCTTCGACCTGAGCTGGGATAGGAGTTTTTGTGGCTGTCAGGTCATCTAGATTCTTGGTCATCTCTGCTAGACCCTTCACGAGTTGGAACAAGCAATCCAGGATGGGGTTCACTGGAACCGCCTCATAAGTTTCAACCATGTAGACCACGCTGTGGCTGATGGTTGGGAGGTTGAGACTGGGACTGTTGATGTTGATGTGGAAGAGGAGGAAGCTGATACTGTTGATACAAAGGAGAGGGATAAAGCTGTTGTCCAGCCACATACTGATGATACGACTGTGGATGACGGTACTGCGATTGTGGGTACTGATGAGATTCTCTCAATTTATCATACCGTGGAGACAGATGGTGCTAGTACTAAGGCTGATGTTGAAAGGACTGAGCAAAATGACCACCCTGAGATTAGTGGAAAAGGCCAGTTGGCTGGTGGCTGGCCCTGGTGTTGTTCCCCAAGATGGGTTAGTTGTGCACACTCCAAACACCATTGACTTCTTGGATCAGTGGTGGTTGGTAGAAATGCTGGATTAGAAGATGGGAAGTAGTCTGACTGGTAGACCGCCATTTGTTGCTGTGGTGGGGCCTGTTCGGGTGCCTGCACGTAGTACACGTGCTGGATCGCTGGCAGATGCAGACATGACTGAGGCTATTGTGGCGGTGAGGGCTCTTCCTTCTTCTCAGCGGGAGTCTCTAATGATGGTGTCACCAACTGACATGAATTGATGGTGCTCACCAACAATTCCAACTGTTTGGTGATTTGGTCCCAGCTTGTCTAAATTCTACGCCCTTTGTTTGATCACAACGATCTTTTTCGATATCTTGTGACTACTTCTCTATAATATCAACCTTAGATATATGGCCCCAATGATACTGAGGATGGAGATCGCATATTTCTTTGCCTCTCGGGAGCTGCCATGTAAACTGGCTTGTGGAGGACCTGGGGTTGTCTCTGGTACGCACGTGATGAGGAGAGGTCGACCTCTCCCTCGACCATTTCTTCAAAGATCTGCCATACCACATCTTCATCCTTGTTAAAGTGGGGTTCTATTGAAGAGGATTTTTATGGGTGTAAAATATGTCCCACACAAGGCAGAGACACAGTGCTGTGGCGACTCGCAAGGAATCTGATCTTCAAACAACATTAACCCATAATTAATGATCAAGCAATGAAAAGCAATATGCGGGAGTTAAAAATTTATAAATGGATGTGTATAGTGCAAGTATGTAGAGTGTTGAACTCATGGAACAAACTAGACGTATTGGGCTATGAAGCACATAAATGTGATTATGACTCTTTGCTCTATATTTCTTTTTGTGGGTTTTTTTTAATTTTTTTAATTTTTAATTTTTTTGATTTTATATTTTTGTATTTTGATTTTTGATTTTATATTTTCTTTTTATGTTTTTATATTTTATATTTTATTTTCTATTAAATATATAAAAAACTATATAGAGTATATATACAATGTAAGATAATATAGTTATAAATACTAATAAAAATAACTAAAATTAAGTAAATAAAAATATTTTTGGATTTTTAAGTATTTTTTTACTATTTTTTGATTTTTAATGAATTTTACTAATTTTTACATAGGGATAAAATAAATAATCGAGATTGAAATGGAAATTAAAAATATAATTTCAAATCCAAAATTTTCCAAATCAATTTTAATAATAATATATACAAAATTCAGTGACAAAAAAATATTTTTGGAGTTTTTAATTTTTTTAGATTTTTATAAAGGTTTTTGCATTTTTTAAACTTTTACGTATTTTCTTTTTAGATTTTAACATTTTTAATTATGGAGTTATATATTAATTAGATAAATATAGCTATTTTTTTGGATTTTTTCAAAAACTTTTATATTTTTTTAGGTATTTTCTGCTGTAGACAAGAATTTAAATGCTCTTTTGATTTTTAATAAATAATAAAAGGGTCCAAAATTGCAAAATAAAATTAGGACGAATCTAGAGGCAATCGAGAACCTACACGTATTTTTTTGGGAATTTTTGGAGTATAATTGCTAATTAAAAAATAGAGAAAATAAAGAGAATCTTCATTACTAGTAGGGGCATTTTTGTAATTAAAATAAAACTGGAGGGCTTCCCTGTAATTTTTACAAAATTATAAAACTATAATAAAAAGTTCCCCTACTAATAAAAAAATCCAAGACCTACGAGGGGTCCTCTGCAAAATGCCTGCACCTCACGCGCGTAGGCACGTGAAGTGACGTGGCCTGTACCTATTAGCATATACCAAAAGTTCGGGGGTGGGGGGGTGGTGGGGGGCTCGGGTGCAATTACTAGAAACATATTTCAACGGCCAAGGATAGTTTAAGTATTAAACTCTAAATACAAAGAGTGATGGGGTAGAAATGCAAAATACCCACAGCGGGCAGGAGCGGATGCCCTGGATCAATCACTTAAGCCATGTGTCCGCACACACGTAACATTGCCCCTTCATGTCAGACGGTTGGGATTAGAACTTCAGATTTCTATCCAACGTCAAGAGTACAACGCATCCAACGACTCTGACTTGATCTGGAGGCGAGGATCGATTTGACGGCTGTTGCTCCTCGTGAAGAACAACGAAGAACAACAAACCTCCTTGGCTTTGATTTGCAGAATCTCACAATCCCTGGCCGCTCCACCACTGTAGAAGTGCTCCACGCACACGTGACGTGATTCTTCGACTGAGAGGCCCCGCAGAGTGTCCGGGCACCATTGGAAATGGTCCGGCAACGCACGACACCTAGGGATCCTCCTTGAGCCTAAAAAACTCTACAGTAAGATCACTCCTTGATGTTTCCTGCAGGGAAAGGTTAGAGACCAGCAAGGAAGACTGAGAAGGCTTCAGACATGTGGATGGGCATGTAGGTGACTTGGATGAGGGTGCTCCGGCGAAGCGACGGAGTGGAGCACAAGATCTCCAGATCCACACTGATCTGGGAGAATGGGGGCATAGGGCGTGTGAAGAATGTGTAAGTGAAGGAAGGTGAGGTGGAAGGCATGTAGGAGAACAAGCTACAATCGATGGAACGCTCGCTGGAGCTCAGCTCTGGTGAACTACGGGCTAGGGGTACGAGCTAAATGATGCGATTAAATGATAAACCAAAGGCAAGAAATAAATGTACGGATTAAACTATGCTAAAAAGACAATGATATAGAGTTCCTCACTGGATTAGACAAGGAAGAATGGACCTCACGGCCAAGATGACCGGAGATGGTTGGAGACGACCTTCGACTCGCCTGACCACGCCTCCAAGGAGTTGAAGAGAGACCTGTCACATACCTCGATCCGGAAATCGAAGAAGGAGGGCCAAACAAGGACAAAAGAGGTTCAAAATTGAATGGAGGATCGAATGGAGGTTTTGTACTGACGGTTAAGCAGGCTACAAAGAATGAGGCGCAACATCGATGCAACCCTCCTCATCCAAGAGATTCATGCCCATGTGATGGAGGGTAGATTGAGGAAAAAATTCACACTGATTGGTGAAAGGATTGGTGTGTAAAAAAATCAAGAAAACAGGGCTAGGACCTATATCTAACACAGGCTGCAGGGAGTCAGAGGGAGTTGACCGCTGGTCAACTCCATACTCAACCTGGTTGGTCCACGTGGACCAACCAAGAAAAACTGACCTAAAAAAACTTATTAAATCTAAAATAATTATTAAATAATTTTTATTATTTTTAGTTTATAAAATAAAATTTGTTATTATTTTATTATGATTTCTATTTATTTTTAGAGGTATTTAATTAGAAGTTAGTTTTTAGGGTTTAATATATAGGTATATTTATCTATGTTTGAATATTTTTATTTTTATTTAGTATTTAGTATTTTTGATTTTATTATTTTATTTTATTATTTTTAAAAAAAATAACTTATTTTTATATACATAAATATATTTTTATAATATTTTAATATAAAATATATACAGTAAATAAATAAGTATATTAAAGATATAGGTATAAGTATAGGTATTTTACCTATGTATTTTATATGCACATTTTTTTAATTTTTTCTTTTTGTTTTATTTTAGTTTTAACATGTAAATATATTACAAATAATATTTACAAAATTATAAAATTAAAAAATTATAAAAATAATGAATAATCAATAAAATAAATATTTTATTAGTATATACTATACAATAGGGGTTCGAAACCTAACTTTCACAGCTCAACTCCATAAAATATGAAAACATACTTCAATAAATAGCTTATTAAAAGTTGTATACAATTAAAGGTGATTTTGATATGTTTTTAGTTTTTATTTAGGAGAAATGGGTTTGGGAAGTTGAGTTTTTGGATTTTTTATTTAGAGTATAACTTTTACATTGTGTATTAATTTTGTATGAAATCAATTTTATCTTTTTCTATATTTTAATATCTACAACTTTCATGTTCAAAGTTTCTTTATTTGAAGTATAAAAAGTGGAAATAAAACTAGGTCCCAAAAAATGAATAAATACATAATTATTAAATGGGAATTTTGTTGTATTAATGGCCCTTATCTCCCCCTTCTTTATTCCTTGTCGATCTAGTCATCAAGATGCCCAGATCTAGGGGTTTAGGGTCATAAAATATCTTTGATATTTATTCTTTTATTCTTTTTTCTTTATTATATAATTTTGGCATTAAAAATAGTATTTTATACAATATTTATACAACAAAGCATGAATGTTAATTTATGCAAATTAAGGGTATTTACATGGATTTACTAGGGGTTTTAAGGCTAAAATGATAGAATAAAGGTGATGAAATGGAGATTCATCACCCCCTATATTTGCCTTTGCTAGTCCCTAGCAAACACTTACGCAATAAGTGCATAAAATAAAAACAAATAAAAGAAAAAGAAAGAAAGTGAATTGAATTTAATTCTCGAACTTGTCTTCACAAAATCAATGTTTGGACCTTTGGAATTTTACTGTGGGCAGAACCTTATTGAGAATCAGATTTGAAATCCAACAGCCTTCAAGAATCCCAAAACTCTGCTTAAGTTTCCTCAATAGACAGATCAGAATACTTCAACTCATACGCAAACCCTTATGACTATGAATCTGACTTGCACAGTGTATGTGATAGTGGCTCCCTCCAACTGAAATGACAAAGAGAGTGACTTCTCCTGCATGACAACCCAATGATTCCCCAATCCGGCAACTCTTTCCTCAAGGAGCGAGGTATTCCCTTCTAAGTTCAAGTGGCAACCAGCTCAAGAGGAGGGGTTGAAGAAGAGAATGGACGGTAGCTAGTATAGCTACCTATCCTAGGATGCATGACCAGTGTAGTCAAGTCATCCAATTGCAGGCTCACATGATTTGACCTTCAAGCTCAAGCTTGCTTATTGACTATACAAATATGTACACTCTGGCATGCATTTTATTTTCAATCAGGCCTGTCCATTTTTTTGGAGTTTTTGCTTTTTTTTTGAAATACTAATACAACAACATTTATATAAGGAATTTTTCCTCTTGAGCCAGTAGACTATCCCTCTTTTGAAGCATTATGGCAACCCGCACTCTCATGTATTTAAACGTCACTGTCACTGGACGGATTGGGGTGCACTTCCCTCCCTAGATGAGGAAAAATGTTTCCACTTGTGTGTGTCTCATACCAACAAATCCAATCTCCTCACCATTCCAAATGAGTTGAGCCAAGTGAAAGGTGCATGTGTCCAAGTTAGGATATTATCAACAAGAGCATATGCGTGCTCTGAAATATTCTACTTAGGCAGTCATGAATCCATTGAACCAAGTCTCACAATTCTCAAAGAATTAAGTCAACTAGACCTGAAGTACCTCAATTCCAGCTCCTATAAGGTTCTTGTGATTAGGTAGCTTTAAGGTCCAACCAAGCTCCAATCTTCAGATTTTACTTAAACTTGTCCAATTATCAAACTCAATCAAAAAAATATGAATGCTATGCAAATTCTATAAAGGAAATATTTTTTTGTGATGCAATTTTCAATTTAAACTTTTTATGGATTTCTGAAAAAGATGATACAAATGCATTTTTGGTATTTTTTCAAAAGGATTTTGCAAATGTTTTTGATATTTTTGGTTTTTGAAAATATTTTTGTGATTTTGAAAACAGATGGTTTTGGGTAAAAACTTGGTACACATATTTACACGGGGATGCATCTTATATTTACAAGAGATAGGTTTTTAAGAATTTACAAGGGATATGTGATCAAATTTATAGATTAATAAAGAATTTTGGTGTGAAGTATACATTCCTCAAACTTATTTGAAAATGATTTTACAACCGATTTTTGAAAACTATAGTCCAAAATAATTTTTACAAATATTTTTTTGCAAATATTTACAAACATTTGAAAATCATTTTGCAATGGTTTTTCAAACTGTATATATAGATTTTTAAAAATGTTTTTTCAACCATTTTCCAAGCCTTTTATAAATCATTTTTGAAACATTTTTATTTCACACAAAGAAAATAATTTTATAAACAAAATGTTTTTAGGAAGGTTGAAAATATTGAATAAAATGTTTTCCAAATAGTTTTCAAAAGATTTTTCAAAAAGATTTTCAGTCTATTTTTCAAACATTTTACAAAAAATATTTTAACATGATTTATTAATAAGTAAATACAAAAAGAATTGGAGAAATAATATGCATCTTTCTTTTAAGTGTTTTTAATGAGTTTAATGGTATATTATATAGTATTTTAGCTATAATTATTATTAAAAATATGAAAGTACGAGTTATGGCTAAAGTATAGACGCAATATATACGATTCCCCTATACTTAGTTTGAGCTATGTCCTCATAGATCAGAGAGAAAAAGAGAAGACATAACTCGTACTAAGTATAGAAAAGTCTAATGAATAAATGAATAAGGAATGAATGAAGAATGAGAAGTCGAGCATCCCTCCTATACTTAGGATCAAATAATCCTAAGTATAGTAGACTGTACACAAAGCAGGGAGGGTCAAGGGTGGGAATGAACAGATACTACTCAGATTGTCTCCCCCTATACTTAAGGTAAGATATCCCTAAGTATAGACAATAAGAGGAGACAATGGAGAAGATGAAGGAACGAAAGAACTCAAGGTGCACACCCCCGATACTTAGGACACATTACGCCCTAAGTATAGAAAACTGACAAAAAGGGGCGACACTTTTTTGGGAAGAAAAGAGAAATGAAGATAGAAGAAGATAACGAAGAGAATGTACGCATCACTTCCCCTATACTTAGGGTAAAGTAGCCGTAAGTATATGCAATGATAAGAGTGATGAAACTGAACGAA
This sequence comes from Ottelia alismoides, assembly GCA_037367405.1. Classification (NCBI taxonomy): domain Eukaryota; kingdom Viridiplantae; phylum Streptophyta; class Magnoliopsida; order Alismatales; family Hydrocharitaceae; genus Ottelia; species Ottelia alismoides. The sequence goes on along the minus strand of JAZKJV010009768.1, from coordinate 428,169 downwards.
GAAAGAACACTTTGCTCATCCACCCCCATACTTAGGATAAAGTACTTCCTAAGCAAGGCATACACGAGAATGAGGTGGATGAGCGATACCGTGGATTGATGGAGGTAAACGAAAATGGATATACAACAGAGATGGATGTATAAAAGTCAAGAAGGTTGAAAGCGAACCTTCTTGCGGGACTAGCTGAGGAATGGATCTTACAAGATGCAAGTTGATATCGGGGTCCTCAGTAGACAAGTGCTAATTAGGATCGACCTAGTGAAGATCCTCAGTGGTCCTAGGGTGAGAAAGCACATACGGGGTATTGAAAGAAGTGCGGCTACGTCTAGGGTGTCTCAACTAGGTCAAACTGAAACGGGACGAACTCTTCCATGGAAGAAGTAAGGTCAAGGTCGTCCTGTGAGGTATCTCCTAGGTCAAAACCAAAAGGAACGAAATCATCTATGGAAGTAGTCGAATCATGTTAGTCCTCTAAAGTCTCAACCAGATCATCATTCTCATCAAAAGGCCTGAATTCCTGGATAAAAGCAACAAGATCAAATTCGACCTTAACAATCTCATCAGGATCTGCCCTCCTCTTTAAGGTGTCAATCATATAAATTCCGCAGATGTCATCAACACATCGCCATGTAATAGAATAAGGAACTCCGAGGTCTATGATTTCCCAGTCTTCCTCCATGGGGATGAATTCCTGGGTGTCAGTGGAATCCAACATACAACAAAATCTCTAATGGTCTCATCAAGGTCATAGTCCTCGAGGTTAGCCAAAATAGGTGTATTCATATCAGTTGCAAGTCTTTGGTCGGTAATGGGTGCAGTGACGATCACATCGCTTTCTCAATAGGGCAGAAGCGAATCTTTCCTGATCCGTAATCAATGATGACTATCGTAGACAAGAGAAAGGGTCACCCCATGATGATTGGAGAGTGCTCCCCAGCGGAGGTCTCCATTTGCAATACGACAAAATCAACGGTATATCTTATGCCCTGAATCAAAATGACAGCATTTTCTAGGATACCCTTTGGCCTCTTTATTGATCCATCGACAAACTTAACGATCATCCTGGCTTTGAGAGGCCCTAAGTTAAGAGATTGTACCACTGAGAAGGGTATGATGCTAATCGAAGCACCGCCGTCAAGGAGAGTGTGATCATAGGTATGGTCAGAGATAGTGCATCTAATGAATGGAGTAGTCGTGTTCCTTTTCCTAGAGATTGGATGGTGTGTGATGGCGTGCGTAGTGGACATGGTTAAGATATGACATTCAGATCTGTTCCTCCACTTTCTCTTATTGGATTGAGGAGTAGATAATTGGGTCATGGCCTGGTGAAGTGGGGCTTTAATGATCTCATGAATAGTGGCCACCACTTCAGGGTCAGTCAATATTTTTTGAATTTTGGGATCTCCTCCATACAAGGGAGGAGTGTTGTCCTCGGGGTCAAGGATGTGACATGATGTGAATGAATGTGTGGGTATATGATCTGACAGGTGTGCCCTCTCCTCATAAGATGACTGAACAAAGTGTCTCCCAAAATCATTTTGTGTTTTTTAATTTGTCTATTTTTTTGTATTTTTGGCGATTGCAAGCTCTCATGGAAATCCTCTAATGAATCCAAGTCATCAGATCGTGAAGCATCAAAATGGCTCTTATTTAGACAAGTGAGGTTGTCAATCCTCGAGTTCATATGCTCCATGAACTGCGTCAAGGTCTCAAGTGTGGATGCCATCAATGGTGACTCCAACAGATCAGTCTCGGGTGGATGTGAAGATGGAGAATGTGGAGGTGGTGGTGGATAAAAATTCGAGGGCTGATACTGTGGCTGAGGCAGATATGTACAAAAATCAGGAGCAAAGTCCACCTAGAAAAATAGAGGTGGACTGGCTGGAGGGTAGGAGGGATCCGTAAAGTCCGGATAAAATACACTCCAGCTGGCCATCTCGAAACGAAAGAAAAATGATTGGGAGATCACTATAATCAAGTCAAAAGATATGAGAAGAAAGACGCAAATGCGCAGAGGGATTGATTATGCACACAAATAAACACAAACAAACTCACATAAAACAAACACGACCCCTCAATTCACCTACTCAACTCAGTGAAGACTGTGAAAGTTCGGTCTTATTATCTTGTCTGTTTTAGAGTTAGGTGAGAAGTAAAGAATTTTACAAATACTTAGGAAGGCTTGATAGGATTTGGGCACTACTCCTTAGTGTGTACGTGGGCAATTTAAAATGAAGACATTGAGGGGATTACTCGCCCTAAAACAATGATTTCTTTTTTTGGTTTTTTTAGGGTCAAGTAATTTTACCACTCCCAATTTTATAATTATCACGTTTTTTGGATTTTTAATAGAAATGCACGAACCTAATGAGGAGTCGATTCCTTTTAGCTCCTAGGTGATCAAATAAGAGGGAGAGAGTCAGAAAGGCAATACAAGCATCATATCGATGATGAATGCTAAAGAGAGGTGCTCACCTTGCCTCTTGCTCTCTTCATGCAAGGATGCTAAGCAGAATTGAAACCTACAAAATATGCAAATGTAACCGATGAAATCACCCTAGGTGCAGAAATTGCTATTAACATGAAGCACAAAATGTCAAATACTCTGAAATGAGATCCAAAAGTCCACTCTTTGAAGTGCATCGGTATCCTCCATGACGGATCCTACTAGCGCTATATAGCACTTCTCTTGGTGCTCGATCTCAAGTCTAAATAACTGACAATTTAAATTTGACGAGATCCGGACGTAGACTATAGACATATGCAATGGTAATATGTGTTTGGACCTAATTCTATCGTAAAGAAACTCCTACCACTTGGGCTCAATCACACAAAAGAAAGAAAATCGAAAACCAGAAAACCAAATAAAAAATACGATGAAAACAACGACAAACCGACAGGGCCCCCAAGGGAATAATCCCTCGGGTAGTGGACCTCGTGAAGTGTGTAGAGTCCTGAGAGTCATGTTTATTACAATAGTAGTCTCTCTCTCTCTCTCAAATAGCTAAAATAAATGCACAAAAATTTGCCTTCGAAATTCCCTCCAAGTCCTCCTCTGTTGCTTCCTCCTAGCAGTTAGGTCAGAGATGTGACATCGCCATCATGTGTGTGCGCATGTGCTTCGAGTAAAGAGCCTCCCTCGATCCGCAGTACCTCGCAGCAAAGTCAACAAGAGAGGGTTATTAAACAAGTTGCAATAATGTAAAATAAATAAGAAAATAAATAAAGGAAAATGTAGACAAATAAATCACATTCTGTCAAAACCAATCTATGCAGCGTTGCTCCTGGCAATGGCGCCATTTGTTGAAAAGGATTTTTCATGTGTCTAAAATATGTCTCACACAAGGTGGAGACACAATCGCTGCGGCGACCCGCAAGGAATCCGATCTTCAAACAACAATTAACCCAAAATTAATGATCAAGCAATGAAAAGCAAATGTGGAATTAAAATTTATTATAACTCTATAATGGATGTGTATAGTGCAAGTATGTAGAGTGTCGAACTCAGGGAACAAACTAGATAGATTGGGCTATGAAGCACAGAAATGTGATTGCGACTCTTTTATCTATATTTCTTTTTGTGGGTTTTTAATTTTTCATATTTTCATTTTATTTTTCATTATATATTTTTTTATTTTGATTTTTAATTTTATATTTTTATATTTTCTTTTTATGTTTTTATATTTTGTATTTAATTTTTCTATTAAATATATAATAAACTATATAGAATATATATACAATGTAGGATAATATGGATATAAATACTAATAAAAATGATCAAAATTTAGAAAATAAAAATGTTTTGGGTTTTTAAGTATTTTTTTACCATTTTAGTAGTTTTTTAGTGAATTTTGCTATATTTTATATATTTTTAAAGTTAAAATACCATAAATCAGGGATAAAATAAATACGCGAAATTGAAATGGAAATTACAAATATAATTTCAAGTCCAAAATTTTCTAAATCATATTTAATAATAATATATACAAAATTCAGAGACAAAAACTAATTTTTTTGGAGTTTTTAATGATTTTTTAGATTTTTATAAAGGTTTTTGATTTTTTAATTTTTAGGTATTTTCTTTTTATATTTTTTTGTTTTTAGTTTCTGGAGTTATATAATAATTAGATAAATACAAAACTATTTCTTGGAATTTTTCAAAAGCTTTTTATATTTTTAGGCATTTTCTACAGTAGATAGGAATTAAAAATGTTTTTATTGATTTTTCATAAATAATAAAAGGTCCAAAATTGGAAAATAAAATTAGAGCAAAAATCTAAAGGCAATAAAAAACCTACACGTATTTTTTTGGGAATTTTTGGAGCAAAAATGCTAATTCAAATACATAGAGAAAACAAAGAGAAAGTACATTACTAGCAAGGGAATTTTTGTAATTATAATAAAAGCGGAGGGATTCCTACAATTTTTCCAAAATTATAACACGATAATAAAAAGTTCCTAAACTAACTACAATATCCAAGACCCGTAAGTGGTCCTATGCAAAATGCTCGCACCTCACGCGTGTAGGCACGTGAGGTGACATGGCTTGGGCCTATTAGCACATACCAAAGGTTCAGGGGGCTTGAGTGAAATTATTACAAAAATATTTCAACGGTCGAGTAAAGTTTAAGTATTAAACTCTAAATACAAAAAAGTGCTGCGGTAGAAATGCAAAATACCCACAGCGAGCGCGAGCGCACAGCCTGGGTCAATCACTTAAGTCACATGTTCGCACCACACGCAAGATTCCCCTTCACGTTGGACGGTTGGGTTTGAAACTTCAAATCTAAATCCAACCATAGGAGTACAACGCATCTATCGACTTTTACTTGATCTGGAGGCGAGGATTGATCTGATGACTGCTGCTCCTCGTGAAGAACAATGAAGAACAACTGCCCTCCTTTGCTTTAATCCATAGAATCTCGCAATTCTTAGCAACACCACCACTGCAGAAGCGTTCTGCGCATGCCTGATATGATTCCTCAGCTGAGAGGCCCCGTAAAATGGCTGGGAACCACCATAAGTGGTCTGACGACACACGACATCTAGGGCTCCTCCTTGAGCCTTGAAAACCCTTGCAAGAAGATCTCTCCTCGATGTTTCATGCATGGAACCGTTAGAGACCAAAAAACGAAGACTAGAAAGGCTTCAGACGAGTGGACGACGGTGTAGGCGACTTGGATGAGGTTGCTCCGATGAAGCGGCGGAGTGGAGCACCGGATCTCTAGATCCACACTGATATGGGTGAATGTAGGCATAGGGAGTGCGAAGAATGCATAAGGTAATGAAGGTGGCGTGGAAGACATGTAGGAGAGAAAGCAACGATCGATGGAACACTCGTCAGAGCTCAGCTCCGGTGAACTATGGGCTGGGGGAACGAGCTAAATGTTGCGATTTAACGATAAACCAAAGGCAAGAAATAAACGTACAGATTAAACTAAGCTATAAAGACAATGAAATATAGTTCCTCACCAGACTAGACCAGGAAGAACGGACCTGACGACCAAGATTATCGGAGATGGTTGGAGACGACCTTCGACTTGCCTGACCATGCCTCCAAGGAGTTGGAGAGGGACCTGTCACATCCCTCGATCCAGAGTTCGAAGAAGGAGGGCCAAACAATGTCAAGAGAGGTTTAAAATTGAATGGAGGATCGGATGTAGGTTTTGTACAAGCGGTCAAGCAGGCTACAAAGAATGAGGCGCAACATCGATGCAACGCTCCTCGTCCAAGAGATTCATGTCCGCGTGATGGAGGGTAGATCGAGGAAGAAATTCATAGAAGGAAGCCACACTGATTGGTGAAAGGATTGGTGTGAAAAAAATCGAGAAAATAGGGATAGGACCTATATCTAACACGGGCTACAGGGAGTCAGAGGAGTTGACCGCCGATCAACTCCAAACTCAACCCGGTTGGTCCACATGGACGAACCAGGAAAAACCTGACCTAAAAAATCTTATTAAATCTAAAATAATTATTAAATGATTTTATTATTTTTAGTTTATAAAATAAAAAATGTTTATTATTTTATAAATTATTTATTATGATTTTTATTTTTTAGCAGTATTTAATTAGAAGTTAGTTTTAGGGTTTAATATATATGTATATTTTAATATGTTTTGTATACTTTTATTTTTATTTTGTATTTTTGATCTTATTATTTTATTTTATTATTTTATAAAAATATAACTTATTTTTATATACATTAATATATTTTTATTATATTTTTCTGATATAATATATACAACTAAATAAATAAGTATATTAAATATATGGGTATAAGTTTATGTATTTAACCTATGTATTTTATATGCATATTTTATTTTAATGTTTTGTTTATATTTTTATTTAGTTTTAACATGTAAATATATTATAAAAATATTTATAAATTCTAAAAATATAAAAATATAAAATAATGAATAATAAATAAAATGACTATTTTATTCAGGTATACTATAGGGGTCCAAACCTTACTTTCACACCTCAACTCCAAAAAATATGAAACCACCTTCAATAAATAGCTTATTAAAAGTTATATACCATTAAAGTGATTTTGATACATTTTGAGTTTTTATTTAGGAGATATGGTCTGGGAAGTTAGGATTTTGGATTTTTATTTAGAGTATAACTTTTATACTGTGTATTATTTTTGTATAAAATCAATATTGTATTTTTCTATATTTTATTATCTACATATTCATGTTCAAAGTTTCTTTATTTGAAGTATAAAAAGTGGAAAATAAAATATGTCCCAAAAATGAATAAATAAGGAATTATTAAATGGGAATTTTGTTGTATTAATGGCCCTTGTCTCCCCCTACTTTATTCCTTATCGACCTAGACATCAAGACGCCTACGTCTCGGGGTTTAGATTCATAAAATATCTTTGATATTTTATTCTTTTTTATTTTCTTTATTCTGTAATTTTGGCATTATAAACATTATTTTATACAATATTTATACAACTAAGCATGGATGTTAATTTGTGTAAATTAAGGGTATTTACAAGTATTTACAAGGGTTTTTAAGGCCAAAATGATAGAATAAAGGTGATGAAATGGAGATTCATCAGATCTCCCACAGGTAGCATCGACTAGTCTCTAGCTCTCGAAATTCAGGCCCCCAAAAAAATGTTGGACCGGACTAGTCCTCGATATATCATGGTGGGGGCATTATTCATGCAGATCTGTAAATCACTCCCAGGCTTTATGAATCAACTCGTGGGTATTAGGGTATCTTGGGAGAAGTTGCTGATCTTGGCTCGCATCTACTTGAGCCAATCGAGAGGGTAGAACTTGTGAAGGAACGCATATTGGAGTTCGTCACAGGACGCCACGATCTTTCCCGAATGATTGATCTAATAGAGGGCCTTGTCTTGGAAGCTGAAGGGGAACACAGTCATCTTCACTACATCTAATGAGATGTTAGGGTTTTGGGAAATCGTGCAAATGAGAGAAAACTGTTGTAGGTGAATGTACAACTCCTTGTTAGCATTCCAGTGAAATGACAAGGATTTCCACGAGGGTCGCACGATCTCACAAGGTGAGACCACAATCGATTCATTGACCGCTCAAGAGACCCAAGTCAATTAATAATTTACCCACATGATTAATTAATTAATGAATAGCAAAAACATGGAGTTAAAATTTTATTCTCTACAACACAAGTATGTAGAGGTCGAATCACAAAGAGCAAGCCATGTAGCCTATGATTATTTCTAATCAAGGTATATTATCTACATGTGTATCTATATTCATTATGCGGGTTTTTTATGTTTATATTTATTATTTATTTTTTTTGAAATTAATAATGGATGTCTAGATGTATTTAATAGAAATAAAATCTATATATATTAGATTAATACACACACACACACTAAAGTGAAGATGTATATATAAGGTATTTACACATTTTTATAAAATATAGATTTTTTAATATGTATTAACATTATCAGTAATATGTTTTTATATTTTCTAATTTAAAATTATTTTCCTTTCTAATTATGTATATAATATGGATGTATATATATAGTTATACATACAATATATGATAAGGTAGTTATGAATACTAATAGAAATGAACAAAATACAGAAAATGAAATGTTTTTGGATTTTATATAATTTTATAATATTTTAGTTATTTTCTGGAATTTTTTCTAATTTTTATGTATTTTAAAAATCAAAAGTACCAAAAATTAGAGATTAATTAAATAAGTTGAATTGAAAATAGAGAATACAGACCAAAATTCTTCAAATCAATTTTAATAAAAAGATAATAATACAAAGAAAATTCAGAAATGAAAATAAATAATTTCGAGATTTTTGAGATTTTTTAGATTTTTATAAATGATTTTGGAGATTTTTGATTTTTTGTGTTTTCTTTTCTATTTTAGGGGTTTTTGGTCTAGAATGAAAACATGCCAAAATAGATAACATACTTTTTTTTTGGAATTTTTCAAAAACTTTTTCCATTTTTTGATATTTTCTAAGCTAAATAGGGGCAAAAACGTGCTCATTTAAATTTCAATAATAAGTTAAAATGCCTAAAAGTCCAAAAAATTAAAATAGGGTGTGAAAATACATGCTAGCAGACATGTAATCCTATTTTTGCATAATTTTGGAATACATGTGCTATTTTTAATAAATGAAATTCAAGCACCAAAAATACATAAAGGGCATATCTGCAATTATAATAAATGTCAAGGGTTCATCTATAAATGTGCCAAAAATATACAACTAGTATTCATATTTAATGGATTAAATTTGAATAAAAAGTCTACAAAGGTTATACATGCAATTTGACCAGCTCACGTGGGACTACACGTGAGCTGAGCTGGACTGGACCTCTGTATAATATCCATAAACACTAAGGGCCTCTATGCAAAATATTCACATTTATTTATGCTGTATATTTTATATACATGACCAATAAATAAATACAAAAAATGAGGTTTTAAGTTTGCAATTTACCCCTATACACGCACGAGCTGACAATGCAGATCTCTCCACCTAACCACGTGGCGGCTCCTCCTCACACAATGACGCTTTATCTACAACATAGGGATTAGATATCTGAGCGTGGATCTGACGGTCGAATACATCACCGTCGGACGATAACTGCTTCATCTAGAGCGTGGTTCTTGATCAGACGGTGGAGAGGCTCAATGGATGAACTAGGAAGAATAGTGCCTCTCCTCTCCTTTGATTTCTCGAATCTGACGCTCCAAACCTCTTCTCTCATTGCTGTGATAGGGAAATGCATCTTTGGGATGATCCGCAGCTAGGAGACCCTTCAAATGAGTCTGGGCCACAAAGATAGGGGCCTGGAGAGCATGAGTACCTGGGTTGCTTTTGAACTTCGAAGGCCCCTCAGATAGGGTCCTCCGGACTTGAAAGTTATATAAGAAACTTCACCATGCAAGGGCGATCAGGTCGGGGCCATTGTCCATGAGTTTCGAGGTGAAATGTGAGGGAATGGATGTACTCCGGTGTGAGATGGATAATGGAGCACGGGTGGACTGATCTGGGCAAGATCAGGTGATCTGGATGGGTCGACGAGGAAGAAGATGGAATGGGCTGCGTGGTCAGAATGATGTGATTTCACTGTGAAATGGTGGGAGCCCTAATGGCTTTGACAAACGAACAAATTGGAATCCTAGCTATCCTAATGCCATAAAACTTAATCTAATTGTGGAATGAAAAGGTGAACAACAAATATATCTAGAAATGAGAAGGGGCACGACTCTTATACATGTGATGAAGTAGGGAGCAGGGTGGCTAGAGAAGCATTGTGGATTCGCTCCTCTCCTTACTCCTCCGAATCCAAGGTCGAGGAAGATGTCCTCTATCACCGGAGACTTCACTCACTCACACAGGAACATGGCCGAGGCTCTAAGAGGGATCAAAAATTTATTGAAGGAGGAGGAGGTTTATTTATAGGCAGAGCTGAAGATCCTTATTGTCTAGTGATTTAGCATGAATCTCGATATGATCAAGGGTTTAGAGGGCATGGCGTGGATTAGAGATGATCATAGAGGTGTTTGGTGAAAGATCCCTTTGGATTTAAGTGATGAGATGCTCGTGAGAAAGGACATAAAATCAGGGGAAATGATATTTGCGTCAAGTGAGATGCTAGAGGAGCCAATTGATGAGAGGTCAACGAACGACGCGATGCGATTGGGCTACGTCAACCAAGTCGCGACAAAAAGAATTTTTATTCAAAAAATAAATAGTGTAAAAATAGTAAATGATTTTATTTTTTTTGGGTATAAAATAAAAAATGTTTATTATTTTATACAATATTTTAATATGATTTTTATTTATTTTTTGAGTAGTCTTATTACAAGTTAATTTTTAAGGGTATATTTATAGGTATATTCATCTATGTTTTGCATATTTTTATTTTGTATTTGTATTTTATTATTTATTCTCATATTTTATATTTTTATAGCTTATTTTTATATACACAAATATATTTTTATTGTATTTTTGTAATGTTATTTGTATACTTAAATAAATAGAGATATTTATTATATATGTATAAGTATAGGTATTTTGTCTATGTATTTAGCTATATTATTTGTTTTAGAGTATTTTTCTTGGTTTCATTTTATCTTTATATTTTTAATAGAATAAAAATTATTTAAAAGATTATAAAAATATAAGGGAACAAAATGTTGAATTTCACTTTTATTTATATACAGGTATAAGAATAGGTAATTCATCTATATATTTAGTATACTTATTTCATTTTATTATTTTCTTTGTGATTTTATTATATTATAAATATGTACATATATTATAAATGATATTTACAAAATTATGAAAATATAAGATTGTAAAAATAATAAAGAATTAATAAAATGAATATTTTATTTAGGTATACTATACAATACGGGTCCAAACCCAAGTTTTACACCTTAACTCCAAAAAATATGAAACAAACTTAATTAAATTGCTTATCAAAAGTTATATACAATTAAAATGGTTTAATACATTTTGAATTTTTATTTATGAGATATGAGTGTAGGAATTTGAGATTTTGGATTCTTGTTTTGAGTATAACTTGTACACTGTATTTTAATTTTGTATATACTCAATTTTGTATTTTTGTATGTATTCTACAACTTTTATTTACAAAGTTTATTGATTTAATGAATAAAGAATACAATGTTTCCCAAAAATGCTTTGTTGATGAATGAATAAATATATTTTTTATTGTATTATTGGCCCTTATCTCCCCCTACTTTATTCCTTGTCGACCAAATCAATTCTTGACTTGGTCTCGAGGTTTACGGTCATAAAATACCTTTGATATTTTATTCCTTTTCTTTTCTTTCCTTTATTATGTAATTTATGCAATAAAACTTTCCTTATGCACAATAAATGGCACAAATAATGAATGTTAATTTATACAAAATAATGTTATTTACATACATTAGATAGGTTTTTAAGGCCAAATGATAGAATAAAGGTGATGAACTGGAAATTCATCAACTAGTCATTGGAAGAAGTGTAGCTAGGTCCGGCCTGTGATGTCTCACATATATCAAAGTAAAAAGGCTCGAACTCATCAATGGAAGTAGTAAGGTCAAATCCAACCTGCCGAGTCTCAACTGGATCATCGTCCTCATCAAAAGGCCCAAATTTATTGATGAAAGCGATAGGATCAAATTCGGCCTCATCAGTCTCTACAATTTTCGTCCTCCGCTCAAAGGCAACAAGTATGTAATCCCGCGTATGTCATCAACACAATGCTAATCACAAGAAGATGGAACTCCAAGGTCTATGCTTTTTGAGTCTTCCTCCCTGCGGAGGAATTCTCAGGTCTCATCATCAGTGATAAAACAAACCTCTTTGATATCAACAGATAGGTCATAAGCCTCGGGATCATCTAAGACAGGTGTAGTCACATCAGGTGCATGTCTCTAGTCCGTAGTAGGTGCAACAATGACCATTGTTCTCCCGTCATCAGGACAGAAGCAAATCTCTCCTGATCCGTAATCAATAACGACTCTAGCAGAGGCGAGAAAGGGTAGTTCCAGGATGATTGGAGAGTGCTCTCCAATGGTAGGGGTCTCCATGGGTAGTATGACAAAATCAACAGTGTAGCTCATGCCCTGAATCCAGATAATAACATTTTCTAAAATACCTTTCGACCTCTTTATTGATCCATCAGCAAATATAATGATCACCATGGTTTTCCTAAGAGGCCTAAGTGAAGAGATTGTACCAACAAAAGGGTATTATTCTAATTGAAACACCATCGTCAAGGAGAGTATGATCACATGAATGGTCAAAGATGGTGCATCTAATGAACGGTGTAGCAGTGTTCCCTTTCCTAGAAGAAGGGCAGTGGGTGATGGTGTGGGCAGTGGCCATGGTCAAGATATGACACTCAGATCTGCTCCTTCGCTTTCTCTTATTGGTATGAGGAGCAACTAAATGGGTCATGGCATGGTGAAGTGGGGCTTCAATGATCTCATGAATAATGACCACCACTTTAGGTTCAGTTAATAATTTTTTTGAATTTTAGGATCTCCTCCATACAAAGAAGGAGATTGGAATCAACATCTACACAAGGATGACTAAGAGCAGTCTATACATTGTCATCCTTGGGGTCAAAGGTGGGACATGGGTGAGTGAATGTGTGGTCAAAGAATCTGGCAGGTGGGCTCTCTCCCCACAGTCTGAATCAACAACGTGTCTCCCAAAATCTTTTTGTATTTTTGATTTTTTTCTCGATTTTTGTATTTTGGTGATTTCAGACTCTCATAAGAATCCTCGAGTGAAACCATATCATCAAATGGTGAAGCGTCATGGTGGTTCTTATTTATACTAGTGAGGTCATCAATCCTCTGTCTCATATGGTCCATCATCTAGGTCAAGTGCTCAAGGGTGGACTCCATAAGAGGTGACTCCAACTGGTTAGTCTCGAGTGAGTGGAATGGTTGAAGATGTGAGGTTGGAGATGGTGGGTAAAAATCTGAGGTCTCACACTGTGGTTGAGGCAGATATGTACAAAAAGAAAAATCAGGAGCAAAGTCCTCCTGATAAAAGGAAGGTAGACCGGCTGGAGGGTAGGAGGGATCCACAAAGTCTGGATAAAAAGTGCTCCAGTCGGTCATCTCTGAAGCAAAAGAAAATGATTAGGAGAGCATGAAGGTCAAGTCAAGAGATGTGAGAAAAAGGCACAAAAGCGTAGTGACGATCAAGTATACACACAAGCAATCACAAACCACTATACACAAAACAAACCTCTCAATTCACCTACTCAACAAGGTGAAGACCGGTAAAGTTTGATCTTTTTATCTTTTCTGTTTTAGAGTTAGGTGAGAATACCAAATTGTACAAGCACTTAGGAGGCCTGGGATTGGGGCACTGACCTTAGTGTGTACGTAAGCAAATTAAATGGATACATTGAGCGGGTTACTCTCTCCAAGACAAATGTTTTTCTTTTTGATTTATTTTAGGGTCGAGTAAGATTGGCAGTACCAACTTTATTTGTTATCATTTTTTTCTGGATTTCTAATGAAAATGCACGAGTCTAACGAGGGATCAATTCCTTTATCGCCGAGGGGATCAAAATCAGAGGGAGAGAGTTGAAAAAGCAATGCAAGCGAAATCAATGGTGCATGCTAAGTAGAAATGCATACCTTTCCTCCAGCTCTCTTCATGCAAGGATGCTAAATAGAATCGAAACCTATCTTTATGAAAATGCAAAGCCGATGAAATCTTAATAGGATAATAACTACTATCAATGTGGAGAATAAAATGCTAATTATTCAGAAATGAGACGTAGATCCGGTCTTCTATGCCACTCGGTGCCTGCCACAAAAGGTCCTACACGTGCTGTATGTGACCTCTCTCGGCACGCGGTCTCAAGTCCAAATAAATAGCAATTCAAAATTTGATTAAGTCCAAACAGGAACTATAGATGCATGTAATGATAATTTAGGTGTTTGGCTTTAATCTATCATCAAGCAGATCGTAAGCTGGGGATCAATCACACAAATTAATGAAAACAAAATCATGAAATAAATAAAAAGAAAATTTACAAAAATGCAAAAAAACCGACGAGGCCCCTAAGGGAACAATCCCTCGAGCAGTGGACCTCGTGAAGTAGGGCAAATTCATGAGTCCTAAATTATTACAATTAATAGTCTCTCTCTCTCACTTGAATTACAAAGACAAATCAAATGAAAGAAAATGTGCTATTGTCTTCAAAATTTCCTCCAAGGTCTCCTTTGTCGCTTTCCTGTAGTCTAGGTCAGGAACCCGACGATGCTTCACATGGGTGCATAGGCTCTCTTAGGAGTACCTCCCTCGATCTACGTTCCTCACAACAAATTAAACAAAGAGAATGGTTAGACAATTCAACAAATAATACCAAATAAAAATAAAAGAAATAAAGTGGCAAATAGAAAAACTAGAAGACGGGTAAAAATCCAATCTACTCAATGTTCCTCCCGACAAGGATGCCATTTGAAATAACAAAGATCTAGAGGGTCGTGATAATCCACTAGGCAGATCAACACTCGATGCACTGATCGCTCATGAACCTCGTTAAATTCAAAAATTAACCGATAATAAATAATCAAGGAATGAAAATAAATATGTGGAGTTAAAATTTATTATAACTCAACAAAAGATGTGTATTGGTGCAAGTATTGTACACAAGGAACAACCGAGAGAATGGTGCAAATAAATGCACAAATGTATACTTCTTATTGTCTATGTGTTTTTGTGGCTTTTGAATTTTATATTTTAAGTTTTTATTTTTATATTATTTTTAATTGTTTTAAATCTATTTTTTATATTTTCTGATTTTTAATTTCTTTTTTTAAAGTATATAATATATAATATATAAGACTATATATAAAATATATAAATATAAAAACAACTAAAAATAAATTAAAATTGTAGAATTAAATATTTTTACGTTTTAAATATTTTTTTACTATTATGTGATTTTTAAGTATTTTCTATTATTTTTATAGATTTTTTTTAAAAAATCCCAAATTAGGGAAATAATAAATAATCCGCATTAATTTGGAAATTAAAAATAACAAATAATGTCCAAAACTTTCCAAATCAATTTTAATATGTAATTATAATATAAATAAAATTATAGAATAGAAAATGATATTTTAGGATTTTTTGACAACTTTTTAGATTTTTATAAAGGATTTTGGGTTTTAAAATTTTTATGTTTTTTCTTTTTCCATTTTTAGGGTTTTTTTGGTTCTAGAGTTGCAAAATAACTAGACAAACAAAATAAATATTTTTTTTGGAATTTTTTGAGATATTTTTATATTTTTATATATTTTGTAAGTCAAATAGGAAGTTTTTGTGCTCTTTTGATTTTTGTAAATATTAAAGTGCCTAAAAATGAAATCCAAATTATATCATCAATCTTCAAGCACCTAATCATATTTTGGGGATTTTTTTAGCATAGAGACTATTTTTAATAAATAGAAAAAACACACTAAAAATCAATGAACTAGCAAGGGCATATTTGTAATTTAAAATAAAAGTGAGGGTCATTATGTAATTTTTCCAAATATATAATTGGAATAAAAATTTAATGTACTAAAAAGAATTATAAAAAGATGCATGGGTATTAGTGCAAAAATGCCACCTCACGTGGGATGGTACATGAGGTGACGTCGACTAGACTTAACTACAAATAATAGAAGTATGAGGGTTTTTATGCAGATATTACAAAAATATAATAAAGGCAAATGAAAGTTTATAGATTAAATAATAAATAGAAAAACTAAGTGGGTGAAAGCTGCAAAATACCCTTAAAGAGGACATGATCCAACGGTTCTGATCGATCCATTAAGGGACATGTCACCTCCAAAATGCGCGATGATGGTTGGTCTTGAATGGTATAGATCAGATGCTCGAGCGCGAGATCTGTGAATCAAATATGACGGCGGCTGTACTTTCTGGAAGATGAAGGTGATTGGACGACTCAAGAGTAGCTTGGAAGAACGGGGAACAACCCCCGTTCCTTCAAGCTTCAATCAACTAGGGCATGGACCTCTGACCTCCTCCTTCCCTGTAAAGGTGCTCCTCAGGTTCCTGATGTCCTTCCGCAGTTGCGGAGCTCCCCAAAATAGTTAGGCACCACTGAAAATGCTCCGACGAAGCCCGACACATGAATCTCTTGTTCGAACCATGAAGAGCTCTACAAAGGGGTGTTCTGGTGCTGGATCCTACAGGGATAGGTTAGAGACAAAAAAGCGAAGCCTTGGAAGGCCTCAGATGGCTAAAATAAGACGTAGGTGGCTCATATGGGGGTTCTCTGGTGAGGTGGCAAAGTAGGAGCACCCAACTCCAGATCCTAGTGAGATCTGGTTGAATGGAAGGTAGCTGGGTGAAGAGAAGTGAAAGGTGAAAGACGTGAGGGCGGTAGGCAGGTAAGCAAACATTTGGTTCACAGTAGAGGGCTCGTCGGAGTCCTAGCTCCGACAAACTACAAAGTGGGTCGATTACGCTACTGTGGTGAATTAAATGTTAAACTAATTGCAAGAAATGAAATCTACACCTAAAAATTATCTAAAAAGCAATAAGACAATGCCTCGATCGGCGAGAACCAGAAGATGTACCTCGACGGTAGTGATTCGTCGGAGGTTGCTGGAATCAACCCTAAGCCACACCTATCTTCACTGCATCTGGCTGGAGAGCGCTCCTGTCACGAGGCTCAATCCAGAGGATAAGAGAAGGTGTCAAAGCGATGCCAAGAGGATTCAAAAAATTAGAGAAGATTGAGGGGGTGGTTTTGTACAGGTGACTGGAGCAGGGCCAAAGAATGAGGAGGCATGATCGATTCAGAACTCCATTCCTCGAGGAATCATTCTCGTGTGATGGAGGGAAGATCGAGCAAGAAAAATAGTGAAGAAATCAACCCAAAAGGATGCATAGATCCTCGGGGAAAAAATCAAGAAAAATAGGTCAAATGCTAGGTGTGTCAGAGTGGCATGGCTAGGTCAGCTAGTTGACCAAGGTCAACTAGCAGAGCTACCTAGTTGGTCCACGTGGACCAACAAGGAAAAACAAACAATTTTTTTTTGTAAATTTGAAATTAAATAATAAAAGATTTTATTAATTTTAAGTTATAAAATAAAAAAATGTTTATTATTTTTTGTAGATTTTATCATGATTTTTATTTATTTTTTTGAATTAACTTATTACAAGTTTATTTTTAGGGTTTTATTTATAGGTATATTCATATATGTTTTGTACATTTTATTTTTATTTTATATCTTTGTTTTTATTATTTTATTTTCTTAATTTATATAATTATAACTTATTTTTATATACATAAATATATTTTTATTATTAATATTTACACTTCAATAAATAGGGATGTATATTATATAGGTATAAGTATAGGTATTTCATCTATGTATTTTGTATAGCAGATAAACTCACAGTGGTTAAGAGGATCGATAGAAGGATGGATGAGTTGGACAACAACTTATCCAAACTGCCGAAGGATATGACCGAACTTTCTGAGAAGGTGTCAAAGATTAGGATTCCTATCGTGATTGCATCTGCTGCTCCTATGTACCATGTTCATATTATTCAGGAGCAACGGTTGTCAGGTCCACCCCAGCTGTGGGTAGAGGACAAACCTCTTATCCATTCTTGTCAGCAGTAGCCACCTTCTATAGAGACAGTCATTGAGGAGCCTTCCCTGGTATGGGAGGTAAATGGTGTGTGGTACAACCATGGCCCTGCTAGGCACGTGAGCTCTGGGATCGTTTCTCTTACCAGCGTCCCTAGACATTCTACTACAAATCATTTACTCCTACACCTCTTCTAGAGCCATAGAGCTCTGGAGCCTATCTTTCCCTGGCACCAAAGCAGCAACAACAACAATACATTTTTCAGTAGACATACCGATCGGGTCAACAAGGCCTACATGTTTAACATTCTACTCAGCAACAACAATACCATGGCCGTTCGGGACAGTCTTCACGTTCTTTCTTCCCTTCTTCACAATAGTGGCATTCATCTTTAGGTCCCACAGATTTCAGAGGCAGATTCTTAAGGAGTTGCATTCCTAGGGGAACAAAGTACTGGTTTTACGAGTTGATTTCAATCGTCTATCCTGTATACATGACGAGCATTCTGCCCCTTCTACATCCATTCCTTCCCAAGTTCAGGTTAATCCCCTGACCATGACACAACAACAGCATTCTTTTGATTAGGTATACTACTCAGATTCACACAAATATGAGCATGTGATCTTTCGATTTGATTGCGTCAACCATGTGTCTCTCAAGAGCAGACTGATCGTGATTGTACCTGATCGAGAGAGGGATATGGTGAGGACCAGTTCTAGAGCTCTTCCTGAGGAGTCTTCAGAAGATGACGAGGCTAGGCATCTGCAACAACATTTTCATCAAGAGGCAGAGACGTCGAAGAGAGGAATGAAAAGATTCAGAGTACGAGATTACCACGATAGAATGAGGAAGATTAAAAGTCTACAGAGGACCTTGTGCGTCAGTTTAGGAGAATGCATATTCAACAGGCATTCCCCAGCCTCTAGTAGATGATTCGATTTTAAATTCCAAATTTGATGTAAAAGATTCAATTATGAGAACTCAGTTTCTCGTAATAAAAAGCAAGTTTCTGTTTATGATTCTGATTCCTCGCATTCTTTACCTACTTGTGTTATCCCTATCCCCTGTTCTCTTACGAAAGGAAAGCACAGTGTGAGAAAGATTCAAATAGATGATCTTGAAATGGCATGGTTATGCAAAGATAATACTATTGTTAAGGTGCCATTTGATGAGTACGTGGCCAACAATCCTGCATTCCAAAAATATTTGAAGGTGAGATGCACACCTACCAGAGTTAGTAGGAAGAAACTTAATACTTATGTCAAGACACATGTTTTATCAGCAACCACTGTTTTTTGTCTTATGAACCAACAGTTGCTGAGAAAGAAGAGAGACTTGGGTGCACATTATGTGGTGAGTCATATCGATGACATCGCGTTTGCACACACTCTTCTTGATAATGGTTCTTCGATCAATATTTTACCTTATGCCTTATATGAGAAACTGAAGTTGGGGTCCCTCTGAATCGTGTGCCCTACTTCAGTTCACAGACAAATCGATGGCTAAGGGAGAGATGAAGAACTTTATTATTTTGATTGAGGACAAAAGTACAAAGTGGACTTCACTTCCCTTGATATTGATATCCCCAATCATTGGAGAGACTCGTAGATCATCCATGGACAACCTTTCCTTAGGACTTCTAATGCTTCTTTTGACTATCAAACGGGGATGATGATGTTCCACTCTCCTGGTGGAGAAGTGGAGCTACAGATGAAGTAGATGAAATGGCAATCACCTGATTTAGAATCAAGCACATATTTCTCTTCATCATATGAGGTAGACTGCAGATTTATTTGTACAGTTGGGGTATGGAAATAGAACCCAATGGCACTCAGACCCTCTCATCTAGAGAGGACAATGTACACGATGTAGTCTGCAAGGAGTTGTCAAGTTTCTTAAGTTATGGATCATCTATCTATTCCTTTGATAACTTGTCTTTGTCGGTTCCTACTCCTATGGAATAGTCAAAAGAATTAAATGTAGAGTCAGACGTGACTTTAGCCGAATTACCGCATATCTTTGGTGATCCAACTCCTTCTTCTTCAGTTTAATTGGTGGCTTGCACTATAGAGTTATAACCATCTTCATGCAACACAGAACCTTATTCAACATCTGTTCGACCAGTCTTGATTGATGATACGACTTTGCCATAACTAAAGCCATTAACTCCTACATTGAAGTATTCATTTCTTGTAGGACCTAAGAATATATTTCCTGTCATAATTAGTTTTAGGTTGATTGTAGAACACAAGACTAGGTTGCTTGAAGTGTTAGAGAAGAATCACAAGGCAATAGGTTGGACTGCGTCGGATCTCGTGGGTATAAACCCCGAACTCTGTTCACACCACGTATATGTTGAGGATAATGCTAGGCATTCCCGTGAGTTCTAGAGGAGACTTAATCCAAATCTTCGAGAAGTAGTAAAGAAAGATATTGAGAAGTGGTGTGGAACGAGATTTATTTACCTGATCCCTAACTCCAAGGGGGTGCCTCCCTACATGGTGTCCAGAAGAAGTCAGGAATTCAGATGATCACCAATGAGGAGGGAGTTGAGATTGCGACATGAGTACCCATGTGATGAATCTGTGATTCATCACTTCAAAAGTAAAAAATAGAGCCTTGTTCCCGAGAAAATAGAGGCATATTTCCTTTTATATTGCATAAATAACATTCATGCATGCAGTCATAAATCATACATTTTAGCAGCTCATTTTGCATTTAAATAAGAAGCCAAAATCCCTTGTAAAATACCCAATCCCTAAAATAACCTCTTCTCTATAATATATACTCCTTAGTTGATAATATAGGGAAGAATGCCAAAAATCACCCTTGTAAAATAACCAATATAGCCTGAGAACCCTTGTACACTAAAATACACATAAAGCCCTCATACAAACTCCGAATTAGGTCTACTCACTCTTAGAATACTACATATTAAAAGACCTTCAAAATGAGACTAATTTCATTGAATTTGGAGCTTGTATGAGAAACTTGGGTTTCTGGGCCACTTTGTATACTACATATGTATATTTATGTATCCTTGTATTTACGTATCATATTTGACCTCATCTCCGTCTTTGGTCAACATGAAACTTGTATATCTCATCGAGATCTACAACTTTCATGTTTTGAGTTTTTCCAAATTCGGCTCCCTCTTCTCTCTACACGTGCCTCTTACTCCAGCCACTCACAGCAGGCCACGTGGCACCCTCTGGTTGCGCCATGCGGCCCGCCTCCCATCGCCTCATCCGCCTGCGCCCTCAGCCGTTGGATCTCGCTTCAGATCCAACGGTCCAGCCTTTTCCAGGCGCGTTTAAATCCATGGCCGTCAGATCTTCTCTTGCCTTGATCTGCACCGCACATAAGCGCCTTCACCAGGGCCAGCCACGTGGCAGCATTTACGCCGCTTGATCGCATCCCCGATCCTCTCATCGCAGCCGCCCTTCTTCCAGCGAATCGTGGCCCTCTGATTAACCCTATCTCCTCATCCAGGCCGTTCGCGTGCGCTTCGCCCTCATCTCACCACGTGGCTCCACCACAGCCCGTCATCTCCGCGCCCCAGATCAAATCCTACCCGACCAGATCCCCCTTGATCCCCACCGTTGGATCACAAGATCCAACGGTGGAGACCTCGTCTCCTACCTCTGGGCGCCCCTCTCCCCCACGTCCCTTGCCTTGCGGGAGGGGCGCCCCCTTCCTATTCTTGGACGCACGTCAGCCACCCTCGCCCACCGCTGACACCCCCACGACGTCACCCACTCATCCCTCTCCCTCGCCAGCTCCCTCACGCTCCACCATCTCCACCATAGTCGTCCCACGTCGACCTCAAACCTCGCCCCGTCGCCAACCCTGCCACCAACTTCGCCTTATAAATACGCCAACTCCGGCCAACATCACCCCCATCCGCCACTCCAGTGAGCTTCCCTGAGCTCCGACCTACTAGTTGGTGACAGCAATTAGGTAAATCGTTGAGCGAAGAAGGAGAATCGACTCCGGCGAGATCCACGGCCGCCACCGCCGTGCTGCAGCCTCCCACGAGCAGCTGCACGAGCTCGGGACCCTACCGATCCCTCGAGCGAAGACATGGAGCTCAAATTTGAGCTCCATTCCCCAGGTAACCCCCTCCATCATCGTCTGATCTTCTCTCTAGTTTTTCCTTTGATTTCTCCTAATTTATTCGTCGTCCACCGTCATTTTCTCGCTCCACCTTCATCCCTCCGAGCTCCACGACGGAGCTCCGGTCCTCGCGCAGTCATTATCTTCGTCCATCACCTTGGACCACCTTCGCTCGACTCCAGCTCCGCCACCTCGGCGGAGCTCGCTCGCCGGACACCCACACTCCGCCTTAGGCCTCGCCGTTCACGCTACAGACCTCCACGCGCACACACGTGCTTCAGCTATACACCTAACTCCTTGCAGGTCCTCACTTCTTCACTGAACGGGAGCTCGCCGGAGACGCCATCGAGCTTCATCGATAGAGACATCTGGCACTCTCCGACGCTCCTGAGACCGCCATCATCTCCGCCTCCACGCCGCGAAGCTCTAGGGCTATCTCCGACAAAGCGGAGAGCGTCAGCATCTCGAGGAAAGGCGGGCGGAGCTACAGCCCGATCGCCGGAGCCCCGCCTCCTCCTCCGCAGGTGGCGGAGGACCGGTGGAGACGACGTACAACCACCGTTCGATCATCTTGATCGAACGGTCCAAAGTATGCCACGTCGCTCGCTCACCGGACTCGCCTTCGACCGTAGGATCAGCATCGATCCGACGCCTTAGGACACGCCACACGTCAGCACCAACAACCCTCGGATCCATCTTGATCCGAGGGCCTTCAGCACGCCACGTAGCCTCGGCCCGAGCCTAGGTTCGGGTCGCACGAACCTAGCTCCGGGCCTCCAGAGCGCCCGAGCCTCGCTCCGAGCCGCCGCTGCCCTCCGAGCCTAGGCCGCCCACGTGAGGAGCACGTGCGGCCTGGGTAAATTGCACTGAGGCCCCTGGAACTTTCCAAAATTGCAAAGAGGTCCCTGTGAAGCAGACCCCACGTGAGGAGCACGTGTCCTGTGGAGAATTTGCATAAGAGTCCACCATATTATCGGTAATTGCATTTTAGTCCCTGTCAGCATATTTGTTTATTGAAATTTTAATTTTCCGGTATTGCATTTACACCCCTGTGTTTGCACGCATCCCTAGAGTGCATTTTTCATTATTTTGAAATTCTAAAAATTGCATTTTGTTGGAAATTTTGTCCTCTGTCTATTGGTACACGTGTCTTATTTTTGTAAGCTCCTTTGAATTATTAATGAATTAATTGGTTAATTGTTGACAAATTTTGCCCAGTGACACCTTTTGATTTTTAATTAATTCTCTGTGCCTTAAAAAATTATCAAAAATTTAAAGTAGCTTAAGGACATCATTTTTAACACACCATAAAAATTTCATAACATTTGCACGCGTATCGAGGCCTAAATAAATTGTTTAGTAATTTCCTTAAATTAATTTTAATTAATTCATTTCACAGTGAAATTAAGTTCTGTTAATTTTCCTAGGTCCCTTATCATTAGAGCCACCTAGGATAATTTTAGTTCTTGAAAAAATTGTGGTTTGATATTTATTAAAAATTAAATACTGGAAATCACTCTGTCTGTTCAGTTAATTCACAGTAAATTTATTTAGTGTCGAAAAATTCCAAAAAAATTACAGTAGGTTATTTCTATCATAATTAACCATCTGGCCAATTTTCATGATTTTTGGACTTCATCTGATACCATAATTAAATAGAACGTTAAATTGGCCTGCATTGTCTGCATAAGTCTGCATAACTATTAAAAAGACCAAAAAATTACTCCTCGAAAGTCAACACTTGAATAATTGCTCAAATTTATCTAAGGAGACAGATGCCTCCCTGAGATCGACCTTGGACTTCCACCAAGTAAAAAAAATTGCCGCTTAGAATTAACTTCACATTAATCGTTAAGTGGTTTTTGATTAACCCCTCGTATCCGACTACAACGAATCACTTTAATTAATTTGGACATTAAATTGACCGAATTAACATAGGGTGCAGGAGCGTTATCAAAATGGCGCCGTTGCCGGGGAGGCACGACTTAGGTTAATTTGTAGCACATTTTTGAGTGTCTGATTTTCAATCCCCGGGTAGTCTGACCCCCGGTTTTCTTGTAATTATTTTCTCTCATTTATTTTTTGCATTATTTTATTTTTGTGTCACTCTCTGACCTCCATTTAATTTTTGTGCGAGGACCGCGAGGAGTCGGCGACACTTCGAGGAACCAGCATTTAAATTTTTATTGAGTGAAAGAGAGGCATTGTATTTTTTATTTAATTTCTTTTTCTTTTGCATCATTTCCAGCGGTTCCCGTTTGGGATCTCGCGCGTGTAAAGATAGTGGAACTGTGCCCCGTGTGCTGTGTGGGTGATTGTAACTTAGCTTGCACTAGCGGCTCCTCAAGCCAATCTAGGAATTGTTTGTGCTCGTAATCAATAGGACCACATATCACACATAAAAGACGCACCTAGACCGTAGGACTTAGTCAAACTTAAACTGTTCTTCACGCTAATAGAACTGCTTGTCTAGGACCGGCTTTTCATCGCTTGCATTTGCATGTAGAGTAAAAAGATTTCAATTCTGTTCTGCATCCTGCATCAAAAAGCGAAGGGATCACTGTAAGTATTCTCTACTCAGCATACCATCATCGATTTTTCGTGCATCGGCTTTTCTCGATTTCCCCCTCTGATTTTCTCACTTAAATTAAAAAGGAAATTGGGACTGTCCGATAGGCGTGCTTTATGGTGGACTAATTAAAGTGATAACTTAACTTTAAAATCGGGACTGCTAACAGTATTGACCATAAAAAAGAATAAAAACTGAAAATTGTTTGCGGGAGATTAATCCCTGACCTTGTATTCTGGCTGAGTGAGGGTACCTGAGTGTGTGTGAACACCCTAAGGTAGAGCCCAAATCCCCGTCTTCCATATCACGTTCTAACTAATCCTAGCAAATATCACAAGCCGAATAATTTCAGATTCTGTGACTAGTACCAAGTAGCCTCCGCCTGTCTCAGGTAGATAGGGGCGAAATTGCGGTACTTCGCGACAAGCTGCCAGTAACCCCCTGGGGTGAAGTTCCGGCCTTGTCAGCCTCCGCCTGCTTGCAGGTAGATAGGGGCGTGGTCACTGAATCCATCGGCTTGGGATAGGAGCGAAGAAAGGAAGGAGCGGCGGTATCTTAGACGACAGGATAAACAGGGAAGACGCATCCGGCTCTGAGCCGACTTCCCTCTAGGCCGCGTAATCCTTGCTATTCTTGCTAGAATATCACACTTAAAAACTACAAGATTAATTGGACTAAACTTTGAGTCCTTCACTGTGTTGAGTGTGAACCCAGGGTCTTGGATTTGTCTTGTTGCTTGCTTCAGGTAGGAGTAAAACCCTATCTCCTTCTCGCTTCATCAAGATGAGTGAATGGGGAGATCTCGACGTGCTATTCACTGATCTCTCTATGAGTCCCCCAAGTAACTCGTCTTTCTCGGTCCGAGTGCACCTTGGACCACCCAGGACTCATGACCCTCTTGAGTCCTGGTTCCCTCATGCTCAGGGTGGTTACTCTCAAACCAACCCTTTTATCTCCCCTGAGATCACCGAGGAAGACCATTGCCTCGGTAATCCCTTCCTTGATTCACCCTCTAACACCGATCTTATTTTCCAATCCCCAGAACTAGAGGGAGAAATGCCGCCAAGGATGTCGCCAGATGAGGACCAGATGCGACAAATTCCTAGACGCCTCGCCGAAGCCGAACAGAAAAATGTAGATCTCACGGCGCGGATGGGACAGATCATTGTAGCTGAAGGGATCGACCGACCAATGGTTGATACCTATAACCCGGCGGAGAACGAGATCCAAAACTGGTTAGCACCTGCAGTTCCCGACCAGGCATTCGAGCTGAAGCCCCACTTCCTTAGCCTGCTGCCGAAGTTTAACGGAAACCTCATTGAAGAACCATACACCTTCCTCCGTGACTTCGAACTAGTGTGCAACAATCTTAGCCATCCCAATGTTGGCCAAGATTATATCCGGCTGAAGGCCACCCCGTTTGCCTTAGGAGATAAGGCTGCTCATTGGTTGAAAAACTTAGGGGTGGTATGTACTACCTGGATGCAGTTCAAGGACCTTTTCTTAAAGAAGTTCTACCCTCTCAGTAGAACTAATCAGATGAGAACAAAGATCGCCAGCTTCGCTCAAGGACCCAGCGAACCTTTCCATGAGGCTTGGGATAGGTTCAATGACTTAGTACATAAATGCCCATGCCATGGCATTTCTAAGGCGATCTTAGTCCAGACCTTGTTCTGTGGTCTAACCCCGGAGATGCAGGGGTTAGTCAGCGCCACCTGTGGAGGAAGCTATCTGAACAAGAACGAGCACGCTGTGTGGAAAATCCTAGAACAGATGGCAGAAACCGGCAGGTCACAGGCCACAAGGGCCTATCAGTTGTCTCCCTCGATCTTATCCAATGAGACAACTAGAAGGACTGTTGCAGATCTGACTGAGGACCTCATCCCCAGCATGGGGATGATAGCCGACAAGCTTACCATGGTCGAGCAGATCCACAAGAGAGTCGCGGAGATGGAGTCTCTTTCGAGCCTTCCCAAGAAAGTGGAGGAACTCTCTGAAAAGGTAGCTAAGATCAAGCTACCCACCCCTTCTGCACCACCTGTACCTGTACACCGAGTCCATCTTGTACAGGAACATGCACCGGGGTCTCAGAGCAGCTGGGATCAAACTTATACCCAGCAGAACCATCATGCACCCCCACCAGTGGAGACGGAATACGAGGAGCCTCCGCCTGTATATGAGATCAACGGGCTTTGGTATAGCCGTGACCCGCTAGTCCGGCAAATCGAGATGGGGAAGGATCAGGCACACCGCCCAACCTCAGTCTACCAAGAGACCAGGCCCATCACAGTCCCGCGATACCAGTCCAGGCCAGACCAGGGGTACCAGCCACAGCAGCGCACCTACCAGCAGGGGCCAGCACCATCCCATCAGCAGCAGTATCGGCACGGCCAGCAGGGCCAGTACAGGACCGCATCCACTCAGCAGCCAGCCCAGCCCACCGAATTGGAGTCCCTCACCCTGGCGATCCAGACCCTGTCTGATAGGGTCCAACAAATGCAGAATGACTACCTGGACATGAGAACCGACATCAATCGGGTCTCTCGTGCCCAGGACCAACAAATGTCGCCAAGGACCCCAATTCCCGCACAGGTTCAGGCCAACCCGAACAGCTTACACCAGGGCCAGAACCGACCTCGAGATCAGGTATATTATTCAGATAATTATCTATCTGAACATGAGATCCTTTCGTACGATAATGTTAATCATATGTCCCTCAGGAGCGGAAGGACCGTGACCATACCTGATCGGGCACGGGCACAAAAGGAAGGAACCTCCGAAACTCTACCTGAGGAGAATTCGGAGGAAGAAGAGGAGGAGCATCACCACCACCATCGCCAGCGGAAGAAGAGGACATCTGAGTCCTCGAAGCAGCACTCTCGCATCCACCTAGAGTCAGCCGACACCGATGAGCCCGCACCTCCATCTGAGGAGGATCGTCCAGAAGAAGCGGAAGAAGTGTCACCGGTCTCGCCTCAGCATTTTCTTTTTGGTCAGAGTCCAAGTCCGAGTCTGTATCAGAGTCAGAGTCAGAGTCATGTCAAAAACTCAGTTCCAGAAGTTAATAAGAATATTTCAGTTCCAGAACCTGAGTTGGAGTCAATAATCCCTTTCCCCCGAGCTCTCAAGGGTGGAAAGAAGAAAATCAAAAAAATCCAAAAAGATGACCCTGAGATGGCTGAATTTTGCAATAAACACATCAAGGTCACAATCCCTTTTGACAAGTTCGTGGAAATGACACCTGCATTCCAAAAATACCTTAAGGTGAGATGCACACCTACTAGGGTTAGCAGGAAGACTAAAAGCCGTGTTGAGAAACACGTTTTATCAGTAGCCACGACTTGTGCAATAAAGAACTTGTTTCCTCGAGAACGAAGAGACATGGGTTCACACTATGTAGTGAGTCATGTTGATGACATCGCGTTTGCACGCACTCTCCTGGATAATGGTTCCTCAATCAACTTGATGCCCACAACCCTCTATGAGCGGCTTGATCTCAGACCTCTTAGGAAATCTAGAGCTATTCTGCAGTTTGCTGACAAATCCACTAAGAGGTCCCATGGAGAGTTAAGGAACATTGTGATCAAGGTCGAGGGGCAAGAATACATGGTGGACTTCACTGTCCTAGATATGGAAACCCCTCGTAATTGGAGAGATTCCCAGATCATTTTAGGTAGGCCCTTCCTCAGAACAGCGGGGGCCTTATTTGATTATAAGAATGGGAAGATTCAGTTCCAAACTCCAGGCGGAGATGAGGAACTTGAGATGAAGCAGACGAGATGGCAGAGACCGGACTCCGAATCCAGCACCGAGTACTCTTCTACCGGAACAGACTGTGAGCATGTAGACGTAGTTGGGCCATGGAGACAGAACCCAGCCAGCATCGATGTATCCATCTCCTTTGAAGATGATCCTGTGCATGAGTCAGTCTGCGAGATCCTCAGGAATGAGTACAGCTCTGAGCCTGCATCGCCCTACATCTTCGATGACGTAGAGGCCCAGTTGGGCCTGTCAGTCCTTACATCCTTAGGACAATCAGAAGATGAGGATGACGAGTCGGACGAGGCATTTGCCGATTGCATGGAGACCTTTGACGATCCGACTCCAGAGCCGAGTTTGGTGGCAGCTACTACAGAACATGATCCAGCCACTTCCAACACCGAACCAGATCAGATTGAGCCAGACTTTCTAGACGATCACACTATTCCTGAGCTCAAACCTTTACCCACAACCCTGAAGTATGCCTTCCTTGCGGGCCAAGACAAGAAATTTTCGATCATTATCAGTTCGCAATTGACCGAGGAGCAGGAATCTCGCTTGCTAGAGATCCTGGAGAAGAACCGCAAGGCAATAGGCTGGAGCATTTCCGATCTCCACGGAATAAGTCCCGCTCTGTGTTCGCACCATATATACTTGGAGAACGAAGCCAAACCCTCTCGTGAATTCCAACGCCGGTTGAATCCAAATTTACGAGAGGTTGTGAAGAAAGAGATAGAAAAATGGTGCGACGCGGGTTTTATTTACCCAATCTCCGACTCTAAGTGGGTGGCCCCAATCCATGTTGTCCCGAAAAAGTCGGGAATTCAGACGACCACCAACGAGGATGGAGAAGAGATCGTGACGAGAGTACCCACGTCGTGGCACGTCTGTGTGGATTACAGACGCCTGAATGCCGCGACAAAGAAGGATCATTTCCCCCTACCGTTCATTGATCAGATCCTAGAAAGTTTAGCAGGGAAAGAATTCTTCTGCTTCCTTGATGGGTTCTCGGGCTACAATCAAGTAGCCATAGCTCCGGAGGACCAGGAAAAGACCACGTTCACATGCCCCTTTGGTACCTATGCTTTCAGGCGCATGCCTTTTGGGCTATGCAATGCTCCAGGTACTTTTCAAAGGTGCATGATTGCTGTATTCGCCGAAATGGTCGGCGAATTCCTGGAAGTCTTCATGGATGACTTCTCGGTCCACGGTGACTCTTTTGATTCCTGTCTTAGGAATCTGGACCGAGTCCTCAAAAGATGTTGTGAGGTCAATCTGGTGCTCTCCTGGGAGAAAAGTCACTTCATGGTGACGGAGGGCATAGTGTTGGGGCATGTCATCTCCAAGAGAGGAATGGAGGTTGACCCTGCCAAGGTGGACGTGATCAGACAACTCCAGCCACCAACCAACGTAAGGCAGTTGCGGTCGTTCCTCGGGCATGTCGGATTTTATCGAAGATTTACCAAGGATTTTTCTAAGATTGCCCGACCGCTAACTGAGCTTTTAGGCAAAGACACGGAGTTTATTGTAGATCACAAATGTCTTGAGGCCTTTAAGCTGTTACAAGGAATGATCATGGACGCACCCATCTTACAAGCCCCAGATTGGTCTCTACCTTTTGAGATCATGACGGACGCCTCAGATTATGCTGTCGGGGCTGTATTGGGACAAAGAAGAGACGGCGTCCCATTTGCAATTCACTACGCAAGCAAAGTGCTTGATTCTGCTCAGCGTAACTATACAGTTACAGAAAAGGAAATGCTTGCGGTAGTGTTTGCCTTGGACAAATTCAGATCCCACTTAATCGGATCCAAGGTAACTGTGTTCACAGACCATACGGCACTACGATACTTGATGGAAAAGAAGGACGCGAAGGTGCGTCTTCTTCGGTGGATTTTACTTATCCAGGAGTTTGATTTGGATATCCGTGATAAACCTGGAAAGAAGAACGTAGTAGCCGATCATCTTTCTCGTCTCGAAGATCTTAATACTTCCGAGGTTTCCCCAATTCGAGACTCCTTCCCTGACGAGTCGATTCTTGTTATCGACTCACTCCCATGGTACGCCAATATCGTGAATTATCTTGTCTCCAAGAAAGTTCCCGAAGATTGGCCCAAGAGCCAAATCGACTGACTAAAGTCGGACGCTAGACACTACCATTGGGAGGATCCGATCCTTTTCTTTGAAGGACCGGATTGTGTCTGGAGACGTTGTATTCCTCAGGAGGAATACCAGAGTGTCCTTTCTTTATGCCATAGCTTAGAGGCAGGAGGACACCACTCCGGGAAGAGGACCGCATGGAAGGTACTTCAGTGTGGCTTCTACTGGCCGACTCTGTTTCGCGATGCCACCGCCTTCGCGAAGTCGTGCCCAGTTTGCCAGAGAATGGGAGGAACCGTTTGTTCCAAAGATGAGATGCCAATGCATCCGGTCATCATTTGTGATGTCTTTGACGCCTGGGGCATCGATTTCATGGGCCCGTTCCCTGTCAGCCACGGGTTCGAATATATCCTCCTTGCGGTAGACTACCTATCCAGATGGGTGGAGGCTATCCCGACCCGAGCCGCAGACAGCAGGACTGTCTGTAAATTCATCAGAGAAAACATAATCTCTAGGTTCGGGATCCCCAAGATGATGATATCAGACGGGGGTAGCCACTTTGTGAATCGGGAGGTGAAGAAACTCCTGAAGGACTACGGCGTCGAACACCGTGTCGCGAGTCCTTACCACCCACAGACCAATGGTATGGCCGAGGTGTAGAATAGGGAGGTGAAAACCATATTGCAAAATCTTGTCCGCCCGGACAGGAAGGACTGGTCTCAGATCTTGGATCAAGTCCTTTGGGCATATAGGACGGCTTACAAGACACCGTTAGGCACCTCCCCATCTCGAATGGTATTCGGAAAGCCGTGCCATTTGCCCGCAGAGTTAGTGCACAAATCAGAATGGGCAATAAAGAAGGTTAACTGGAACACACACCTGGGTCAGAAACAGAGAGACATGGATCTGAATGAGCTTGTGGAAGTCAGAAACCGAGCATACGACAACAGTGTGGTGTACAAGGACAAGGTGAAGCATTGGCACGATAGATATATCAGACGAAAGACCTTTGTTCCTGGACAGAAGGTATGGTTGTTCAATGCTAGACTGAAGACTTTCCAAGGCAAATTAAAGTCTAAGTGGACGGGACCATTCATTGTCCGTACGGTGCATGATAGTGGATGTGTCGAGATCTCGGATCTCGCAGATGACGCACCGACATTCCTAGTAAATGGGTAGCTGTTGAAGCACTTCGTTGAATCCAATGAACAGTTAGTCCATGTGGAAGAGATTGTATTCATGCGCGAGACAAATACAACAGATATACCTCAAGCCGCGTATGAAACCTTGCAACAATGAACTCCAGCCATCAGCAGCATCTGGAAAGATTCAAACCGACTCATCTGTACATATCATTCTTTCTGTATATCCTATCCTTTATCCCCACGATTCTAGTAACCCATCCCCACATCATCGGACCATTATCTTGGACTATACTTAGGATAACAAGATCCTAAGTATAGGGGGAAGGGGTCACCCGAGTTGATTCACTGTACATTCTCCAGATCACATTGGTCCTCATACCCATTTCCTACCGATACTTAGGCTGACCTGAGCCTAAGTATAGGGGGGACCGATGCCCGCACTGATACTCATCCACTTCCCATCTTTCCCTCGTCCGCCCCATTCCCGATCTTCTTCTACACTTAGGCTGCCAGAGCCTAAGTATAAGGGGGCGAGACGACTTCTATACTTTCTGTTCCTTTTGGCTCTCCTACGCTTAGCACGAGCTATGTCTTTTTCCTCGCTCTTCGTGCTCTGAGGACATAGCACACGCTAAGTATAGGGGGGCGTGTATATATTACATATATACTTTACCCATAGCTCGTACTTTCGCGTATTTTTGTATATATTTTACAATAATTACGGGTGGGTAAAAATAAAAAAAATTGAAAAATATAAAAATAGGCTTCTTATTTACTCTTGCATATCATCTCTGCATAGAAAAATAAAAAGAGTCTTGCATTTTCATAGCATGACATCTCATCTCATCTGCATACCTTTGCATATGCAAAGTGAAAAGCTAGTGGGTTCTGAACCAAGTTATGAGTAGATATTGAGGATGGACTTGATTTGACCTTAATCCACCTAATTTCAGAGGAACCTTATAGGAACTGGAGTTAAGATTTCTCAGGTCAAGTGACTTAATTCTTTGAGTCCGCATGTCTATGTTCACATGTCATCTTGATTAGTCTAAGTAGAATATCTCGTGCATACGCAGAATTCTTTTAGATAATGACCTAACTTGGACAAGCACTATGCACGTAGCTCTTCATTGATGAGGTGGTGAGGAGGTAGAATCCTTTAGCTTGGAGTAGCACACGGGTGGAAACATCCGTCCTCCTCTAGGGAGGGTAGTGCATCTCAACCTAGTCTGGTGGTGTTGACATCTAAGGACAAGATGTTGTGGGTTGCAATAATGCTTCAAAAGAGGGATAGTCTACTGGCTCAAGAGGAAAAACTCCTGATGTACATGCTGCTCTTTTCGAAAAAAATGCAAAAACTCCAAAAAAATCAGACAGGTTCAAGGAAAAAAATAAAATACCTGTCGGAGATTGTATACTAGTAAAGAAATGCAGCTGGATGACTTGGCTACACTGGTCAGGCATCCCGGGATAGGTAGCTACACTGGCTACCGTCCATTCTCTTCTCTACCCCCTCCTCTTGAGTTGGTCGCACTTGAACTTAGAAGGGAATACCCCGCTCCTCGAGGAAAGAGTTATTGGACCGGGTTATTGAGTTACCTTGTTAGAGGAGGCTGGTTCCGAGCCATTTCTGATGTGGAGAGTTACAAACCACTTACACAGTACAAGTAAGAATCATAGTCATCAGAAATTTGCGTTTGAGGATTTGTTCTGACCTGACTATTGAGGCGTCTTGAATAGAAGACTTGTGGAACTTGAAGGCTGTTAGGTCGTAAGTTCAGGTCCAAATAAGGTTCCGCCACACAATTAATCCAAAGGTCGAGTCAGGCTCCATTTTTCAACTTTTGTTCATGACCTTGGTTTGGAACCCAAAATCATTTCACTCTTGCATTTCATTTAGTTGCTCGGGGACGAGCAAGGTTTAAGTATAGGGGGTTGATGAATCTGTGATTCATTACTTCAAAAGTCAAAAATAGAGCCTTGTTCCCGAGAAAATAGAGGCATATTTCCTTTTATATTGCATAAATAGCATTCATGCATGCAGTCATAAATCATACATTTTAGCAGCTCATTTTGCATTTAAATAAGAAGCCAAAATCCCTTGTAAAATACCCAATCCCTAAAATAACCTCTTCTCTATAATATATACTCCTTAGTTGATAATATAGGAAAGAATGCCAAAAATCACCCTTGTAAAATAACCAATATAGCCTGAGAACCCTTGTACACTAAAATACACATAAAGCCCTCATACAAACTCCGAATTAGGTCTACTCACTCTTAGAATACTACATATTAAAAGACCTTCAAAATGAGACTAATTTCATTGAATTTGGAGCTTGTATGAGAAACTTGGGTTTTTGGGCCACTTTGTATACTACATATGTATATTTATGTATCCTTGTATTTATGTATCATATTTGACCTCATCTCCGTCTTTGGTCAACATGAAACTTGTAGATCTCATCGAGATCTACAACTTTCATGTTTTGAGTTTTTCCAAATTCGGCTCCCTCTTCTCTCTACACGTGCCTATTACTCCAGCCACTCACAGCAGGCCACGTGGCGCCCTCTGGTTGCGCCACGCGGCCCGCCTCCCATCGCCTCATCCGCCTGCGCCCTCAGCCGTTGGATCTCGCTTCAGATCCAACGGTCCAGCCTTTTCCATGCACGTTTAAATCCATGGCCGTCAGATCTTCTCTTGCCTTGATCTGCACCGCACATAAGCGCCTTCACCAGGGCCAGCCACGTGGCAGCATTTACGCCGCTTGATCGCATCCCCGATCCTCTCATCGCAGCCGCCCTTCTTCCAGCGAATCGTGGCCCTCTGATCAACCCTATCTCCTCATCCATGCCGTTCGCGTGCGCTTCGCCCTCATCTCGCCACGTAGCTCCACCACAACCCGTCATCTCCGCGCCCCAGATCAAATCCTACCCGACCAGATCCCCCTTGATCCCCACCGTTGGATCACAAGATCCAACGGTGGAGACCTCGTCTCCTACCTCTGGGCGCCCCTCTCCCCCACGTCCCTTGCCTTGCGGGAGGGGCGCCCCCTTCCTATTCTTGGATGCACGTCAGCCACCCTCGCCCACCGCTGACACCCCCACGACGTCACCCACTCATCCCTCTCCCTCGCCAGCTCCCTCGCGCTCCACCATCTCCACCATAGTCGTCCCACGTCGACCTCAAACCTCACCCCGTCGCCAACCCTGCCACCAACTTCGCCTTATAAATATGCCAACTCCGGCCAACGTCACCCCCATCCACCACTCCAGTGAGCTTCCCTGAGCTCCGACCTACCAGTTGGTGACAGCAATTAGGTAAATCGTTGAGCGAAGAAGGAGAATCGACTCCGGCGAGATCCACGGCCGCCACCGCCGTGCTGCAGCCTCCCACGAGCAGCTGCACGAGCTCGGGACCCTACCGATCCCTCGAGCGAAGACCTGGAGCTCAAATCTGAGCTCCATTCCCCAGGTAACCCCCTCTATCATCGTCTGATCTTCTCTCTAGTTTTTCCTTTGATTTCTCCTAATTTATTCGTTGTCCACCATCATTTTCTCGCTCCACCTTCATCCCTCCGAGCTCCACGACGGAGCTCCGGTCCTCGCACAGTCATTATCTTCGTCCATCACCTTGGACCACCTTCGCTCGACTCCAGCTCCGCCACCTCGGCAGAGCTCGCTCGCCGGACACCCACACTCCACCTTAGGCCTCGCCGTTCACGCTACAGACCTCCACGCGCACACACGTGCTTCGGCTATACACCTAACTCCTTGTAGGTCCTCACTTCTTCACTGAACGGGAGATCGCCGGAGACGCCATCGAGCTTCATCGACAGAGACACCTGGGCACTCTCCGACGCTCCTGAGACCGCCATCATCTCCGCCTCCACGCCGCGAAGCTCCAGGGCTATCTCCGACAAAGCGGAGAGCGTCAGCATCTCGAGGAAAGGCAGGCGGAGCTACAACCCGATCACCGGAGCCCCGCCTCCTCCTCCGCAGGTGGCGGAGGACCGGTGGAGACGACGTACAGCCACCGTTCGATCATCTTGATCGAACGGTCCAAAGTACGCCACGTCGCTCGCTCACCGGACTCGCCTTCGACCGTAGGATCAGCATCGATCCGACGCCTTAGGACACGCCACGCGTCAGCACCGACAACCCTCGGATCCATCTTGATATGAGGGCCTTCAGCACGCTACGTAGCCTCGGCCCGAGCCTCCTCTCCGAGCCTAGGTTCGGGTCGCACGAACCTAGCTCCGGACCTCCAGAGCGCCCAAGCCTCGCTCCGAGCCGCCGCTGCCCTCCGAGCCTAGGCCGCCCACGTGAGGAGCACGTGCGGCCTGGGTAAATTGCACTGAGGCCCCTGGAACTTTCCAAAATTGCAAAGAGATCTCTGTGAAGCAGACCCCACGTGAGGAGCACGTGTCCTGTGGAGAATTTGCATAAGAGTCCACCATATTATCGGTAATTGCATTTTAGTCCCTGTCCGCATATTTGTTTATTGAAATTTTAATTTTCCGGTATTGCATTTACACCCCTGTGTTTGCACGCATCCCTAGAGTGCATTTTTCATCATTTTGAAATTCTAAAAATTGCATTTTGTTGGAAATTTTGTCCTCTGTCTATTGGTACACGTGTCTTAGTTTTGTAAGCTCCTTTGAATTATTAATGAATTAATTGGTTAATTGTTGACAAATTTTGCCCTGTGACACCTTTTGATTTTTAATTAATTCTCTGTGCCTTAAAAAATTATCAAAAATTCACAGTAGCTTAAGGACATCATTTTTAACACACCATAAAAATTTCATAACATTTGCACGCGTATCGAGGCCTAAATAAATTGTTTAGTGATTTCCTTAAATTAATCATAATTAATTCATTTCACAGTGAAATTAAGTTCTATTAATTTTCCTAGGTCCCTTATCATTAGAGCCACCTAGGATAATTTTAGTTCTTGAAAAAATTGTGGTTTGATATTTATTAAAAATTAAATACTGAAAATCACTCTGTCTGTTCATTTAATTCACAGTAAATTTATTTAGTGTCGAAAAATTCCAAAAAAATTAGAGTAGGTTATTTCCATCATAATTAACCATCTGGCCAATTTTCATGATTTTTGGACTTCATCTGATACCATAATTAAATAGAACGTTAAATTGGCCTGCATTGTCTGCATAAGTCTGCATAACTATTAAAAAGACCAAAAAATTACTCCTCGAAAGTCAACACTTGAATAATTGCTCAAATTTATCTAAGGAGACAGATGCCTCCCTGAGATCGACCTTGGACTTCCACCAAGTAAAAAAAATTGCCGCTTAGAATTAACTTCACATTAATCGTTAAGTGGTTTTTGATTAACCCCTCGTATCCGACTACAACGAATCACTTTAATTAATTTGGACATTAAATTGACCGAATTAACATAGGGTGCGGGAGCGTTATCACCATGCCTTGGCATGTCTCTATCGATTACAAACATCTAAATACCGTGACAAGAAATATAACTTTCCCCTAGCTTTTATTGATAAAATTTTGGAGAGATTAGCGGGGAAGGAGTTCTTCTCTTTTCTTGACAGGTACTCTGGCTACAATCAAGTAGCCATTGCCCTTGAAGACCAGGAAAAGACTACTTTCACTTGTCTTTTCAGCACATACACATTCAGGTGCATGCCTTTTGGGATATGCAATGCCCCTTGTACTTTTCAACGGTGCATGATTGCCGTATTTGCCAAGATGGTAGGGGATTTCCTAGAGGTCTTCATGGATGATTTCTCGATCCATGACCATTCTTTTGATTCTTGTTTAACACACTTAGACTGAGTTCTTCAGAGGTTAAAGAAGTGAATCTGGTACTCTCATGGAAAAAGAGTCATTTTATGGTTAAGGAGGGTATCGCGTTTGGGCATGTCATCTCCAAGAAGGGAATGGAGGTTGACCCTACCAAGGTGGATGTGATCAAGAAAATTGATCCACCAACCACCATCAAGTCGATGAGGTCATTTCTGGGGCATGTGAGATTTTATAGATGATTTATTCAGGATTTTTTAAGATTGCTCAACCACTAACCAAGCTCTTAGGGAAAGACACCGAGTTCATTGTAGATCACTAATGTCTAGAGGCCTTTGAGCTCCTTAAGAGAAAAATCCGCGACTCATTGATTCTGCAGGCTCTTGATTGGTCTTTTCTCTTTGAGATCATGACTAATGCATTGGATTTGGCTATAGGAACCGTATTGGGGCAACAACGAGATCGGATTCCATTTGCGATTCACTACGCGAGCAAGGTTTAGGATTCTGCATAGAAAAATTATACAATGACCGAAAAGGAAATGCTCGTCATAGTTTGGAGAGAAGTTTAGATCTTATTTCTT
The DNA here is from genome assembly GCA_037367405.1 of Ottelia alismoides. Lineage (NCBI taxonomy): Eukaryota > Viridiplantae > Streptophyta > Magnoliopsida > Alismatales > Hydrocharitaceae > Ottelia > Ottelia alismoides. Next base: position 390,469 of record JAZKJV010009768.1, on the reverse strand, counting down.
GGTATCAAAGGGGACAAATTACATGTTGGATCATTCAACCATTAGGTATCTTATGGAAAAGAAGGACGCAAAGGCACATCTTAGGTGGATTTTGTTACTCCAGGAGTTTGATTTGGAGATTAAGGATAATGAAGTCAAGAATGTAGTGACTGATCATATATCTAGACTAGAATTATAGGATTCCTCTGACTCAGAGACGACCAGAGAGACCTTTCCAGATGAGTCGATTTGAGTTGTCGATTCACTCCCTTGGTATACCAACATGGTGAACTATCTTGTCTCCAAGCAGATTTCCCATGGTTGGACTAGGAGCAACATTGACCGATTACGGTCGGATTTGAGGTTATACCATTGGGAGGATCCGTTCCTTTTCTTTGAAGGACTAGATTGTGTCTGGAGGAGGTGTATTCATTAGGATAAATACTAGAGTGTCCTCATGTATTGTCATTCACTTGAGGCTGGAGGACACTGTTCAGGAAAGAGAACCGCACACAAGGTACTTCAATGTGGTTTCTTTCAGTGACCTTGTTTAGAGATGCTAGTGATTTTGTACGGTTGTTCCCTGTGTGTCAATGGATGGGAGGGACAATTGGTTATTGAGATGAGATGTCCATGCAACCTGTGCTTTTCTGTGATGTTTTTGATGCATTGGGAATAAATTTCATCGATCCCTTTCCCAATAGTCATGGATTTGAGTGCATGTTGTTAGTGGTGGATTATTTGTGGAGGTGGGTGGAGGCTATCCCAACCCGAGCCACATATAGTAGGACTGTTTGTAAGTTCATCAAAGATCATATCATTTCAAGGTTCAGGGTTCCTAAGGTTTTAATTTTTGGTGGGGGTAGCCATTTTTGTGAATAGAGAGAAGAAATCATTAGCCGAAGACTACATGTTTGAGCATAGAGTTTATAGTCCTTACCACCCACAATTGAACGACATGTCAGATGTTTCAAATATGGAGGTGAAGAGCATTCTTCAGAAATTAGTTCATCCTGATAGGAATAATTTGTCTCATTTGTTGGACAAAGTTCCATGGGCCTATAGGACGACCTATAAGACCCCTCTTAGTACTTCACCTTTTAGGATGATTTATGGAAATCCATGCCAATTGCCTGCTAAATTAATTCACATGTCTGAGCGGGCAATCAAGAAAATTAATTGGAGTTGTCACCTTGGGAACTTTGTAGAGACCAAAACCTCAATGAGTTGGTGGAGATTCTTAATAGAGCATATGCCAATAACTTGATCTACAAGGACAAAGTTAAGAAGTGGTGTGATTGACATATTAGATGCAAGATCTTTATCTCGGGACAAAAGGTATGGTTATTTATTGATAAGTTATGAATTATTCGTGGGAAATTGAAATCTAAATGGACGGGTCCTTATATTTAAGGAAGTGCATGGAAATGGCAGTGTAGAGATTGGAGATCTTTCAGATGGTGCACCTTCCTTTCTAGTCAATGGGCAGCTGTTGAAGCACTTTGTAGAATTCAATGAATGACTGGTTCCTATTGAGGTTATTGACTTCATGCCAGTTGAGTCCTTTACAGATATTTCTAATACAACATGAAGTTATTGCTTAAAGATTCACATCAGCCAGATTCAACATCATACCGATTCTAATTTTTTCTAACTCTATTCTTTTAGGGTTTAATTTCTCTTATCTATAGATTCTTACTCTTATCTTAGGCTATTTTCAGCCTAAGTATATGGGAACTCGCCTCCATCTTGTGTATTCTTCACGTTCCTATCTGTTGGTATCTCTATTTTAATTTTCCTTTCTTCTTCATACTTAGGCTATTTTCAGCCAAAGTATCTGGAGGCCATTTCATTCTATCTGTCATTGATTTATTTTTCTCACTTTTCCATACACCTTACTTATTGATTCAATTGTTGTACATTTCTTTATGTTTCCGTGAAAGAAAAACCTCCTTCCTCTTCTATCTCAGTCCGACTGCCTTGGGCCCTGGAAGCGAAGGGACTCAGCACCCCCACACTTTTTTCTCTTCGTCTTTTCTTTCACTTTTGCTTTTTTAGTCTTTTCTCACCTTTCTCTCGGTTGTTTTCATTTCTTTCGTCAACTATCTGCCTCCGCTTCTTCTTCCAATAGAAAATGCCCTCATTCGTCGCATTTAGAGTTGGCTGCTGGTAGATGCCCAATGGGTTCTAGCGGAAGGAGGAGTCTCGGAGAAAGGCTAGACTAGAATCAGAAGCTCTTCCTAGCCCGAATATCTAGCTGGGGCTCTCTTGTTTCCATGAGGAGTATGGGTGCATGTGCACGCCGTGAGGAGATGAAGGAGTGAGAGAGAGAGGCGAACCTATCACTCTAACCTGAGGTGCCTGCCTTGTCTTCCCCGACCTGCACACATAGTAGTCAATCTTTCTTCACCATAAGGGATCCTTTTCTACTCACTATCTAATCTCTAGCCGTCGACTTTTTTCCTCGAGCTCTAACTGCTTCTAACCTCGTCTATGCTGCTTATAGACTCCTCCCTCTACCTCGCTTCCTAGATCTACAGATATGGTGATATGGTAGCTTTATGAGACCTCCCACTAGCCTTTGCCATCTCGACCTCGCTTCTTTTTCTGAGGTCATTTCTATGATGAATGCGCTAACTATGTATATGATGAAGAAAATCGACCGATTTGATATCACCCTTCATTTCGAATTAGCAAAAGCAATGTCTCCTTGCATAATATGGATTCAAAACATTCATGATCTGTATGTGAATGAGTTGAGTTTTTTATCCCTCGGTCTATTAGTGAACTATCTCTCCAGAGATTACGAAAGGTGTTCCACTAGAAAGATTCTTGTTATTGCTTCGACTCATATTCCCCAAAAAGTTGATCCTGGCCCGAGGAAATGAAATACTTGCATTAAGATACGAAGGCTTCTGATTCTGAAAGCACTTTTTCATTCGATCATATACTAGGGGATTTGACATGGAAAAGCAAATGTTCCATACTAACAAATTCGACCCATAACCGTGGTTTCCAATTCACTTATCAATGAGGCTCTATCAATTAGTATTACACTGAAGAAAGACATTATAGAAACTAATACAATTAGATCAGCTCGTCATAGACAAACTTGGGATTTGCGTAAGATCAGTTGAGGATTATGGGAGACTTTTCTATCAGATAGGAAGGGCTGTTGCACAAAATGTACTTCTAAGTGATTTCCCTTTAGATCCTATATATCTATATGAAGAAGAAAGAATGTCAGGAAAGGGATCAAAGAAGAGGTTTGATAAATGCTTGATCATAGGGAGAGGGATGATGAAGCGCAGAAGGCCATTTTCCTATGCCGTATTGTCTCTCTTCCACCCTTATAATGACGTCTTTCTTTTCCGCTGCTCTATGCTATGAGCTATGAGCAAAGGAAGAGATCCCAGTCACTGACTCCGATTTTGTCCCAGTCCATTATGATATACACCTAGATGACCGGGGATGACTACACCCTGAGGTCAGGGAACTAGTCAAAGGTCAAATCAAAGTAGAGGAGATCCCCCCGAACCCCCCCCCCAAACCAATCCACCCTAGTCAAACTTCTCCTGCAAAGCCCTCATGGCCTTCCAACTAGTAATGAAAACTCCTGCATTTTCCAAGACGAGTGGAGTGCATGCGAGACTAGATGAGAGCAGTGCGAGAAATATTCGATTTGAGCAACCCGTTATTCTTTCTATCACGTAGATATTTAATTTCAAATATATTAGAAGGTCTTATAAAGGGGTCTTTTCTCGGTTTGAGTTGGGGTTGGTTGGCTGGTTCAGGAATCTATGTGTTCACTGCTTGAGAGGTAGGTTGCGTTATGGGTCGGACCTACCCTTGCTTGTTGTGCTTCAGAATCAAAGAGTAGTACATTGGAGAAAATGCTTCATAAATCAAACTGACAAGTTCATAGGCCTGTTTACAAGTGTACTTCCGCCTGAAGGCTTTCTTCCTCCCCCACTGCCTAATCATGTCCAAAACTACTGCTTTGACTAAGTGGAAATCCTTTTCTCTACCTCCTTCTGATTCCCACACTATATCAACATAGATGTATAGACAATATAAAAGTACCAAGTAACAAGGTCCAATGCATCGTAGCCGACGTCTCAATAGGCCTATCCCATATTTGATTTCTGTGCCCAGTGATAGTGAGATAGTTTTTCTTCCTCTATGCTAATCAAACCTATTAGCTACCCATATATCTCAAATGGAAAGGAGTAGTCAAAAGCCCAAGCTATTCTAGTCCAGCTTCATAGTCGCAGGCTCTATCCCTTTTTTCGGTACGACTCGCACCCTTCGTCGAACTTAGACCTTACACAACCTAGGATGACCGACAGGTCCCGTATGTAGAGTGCTTATGTACCTATGTTGCCCAGAGGCTTTGTTATGAATCATCAATCCATCTTTGTTCTATTGACGAAAGGCCTCTCTGAGACGATTGAACTGAAGTCGACAATAGATTGTCTATATACGTCATTTCGTTATTAGAGTTTTGGTCTTGAGAACATCAGTTTGTAGGGTACCATGCAATTTAGTATAGGCGTGTGGAATGAGAAGCTTAATAGAACTGCCGTCAACCTTGACGCTCACCTTCGCTGTTGATAAGAACTCATTCAACCACTGCTTAACATCTCCCTCTCTACTCTCATTCTTCCTTGACAGTTAACTGCTGATAATCACCCTCAACTCGAGACTCTCTGACACTGCTTGGGAAAGCGAGAAAAGACTGAACCCTGTCTATCACTCAATCGACTGTCAACTCTACCCGATACCACACTCAAGTCATTGAATTATGCCTCACTATATATTCAGCTCCTTCCCGTATAAACTCTCCACTGTAATGAGTAGCTACTTTATTAATAGTCGCGAATGTGGTTGAGAGTTGATTGCTCTTTCATAGGCTGTTTCATGACAGTTGACTGTGAAAGCTGTAGAAGGAGTTCTTTCCAGGCGAGCTAAGTCTGAGTTGAGTATTCTACTACTTTGCGCGGGAAAACTGCTCTACTACCGCTGGCTAGTTATAGGACATTGAGACCAACATCGAAAGAGCCCAACTAGATATAAGCTTCCTAGCCTCTCTTCATTCAACTGCTCTTAGCCTTTGAACTCTCCTTTTGGAATTGGCATGTGAGACGCATCACCTATCTATCTTCTCCTTATCGCTTCGAGAGAGAATTCCCAAGGCTGAGTGAAAGGATCAACAGAGCCCGAGCGCTTTCTCTGGTATTGATAGTTGGATAGAGGAGTGGGTGAGTGAACAATAGACAACCCCGACTGAGGGTAAGCAGTTAGCTTAGTCGGTGAGCGAGCGAGGAGGCGAAGCGGAGTAGAGAGGGAAGAGTGAACTGTGGGATCAAAGTAGGTGAGAGAGTCCACATTTCTCATAATTGCCTTTAAAAACCAGTTTCGAAACAATATAATAATTGGTGCGATGAATATATAATCTATAAACTCTAGTGGAAAAGAGAAACCTGTTAAACTAATCTCAAACAAAGTCCTCTTTATTTATAATAGTCAAGTCTCATATCTCGCTTACGCTTTCTTTACCGCAACTTCTACCTCACCTCTTGACAGCCTATTATATATTAAGCAGCTCGCACTACAAGCTGCTCTTCCTTACTTGCGGTAACCTGAGAGTGGGGTTCCCGGGCTTCTAAGAGAACTATCAATTCCAACTCGTTTCAGAGAAGTAGAGTCGAGGAGGCAAGAGAAAGCGAGAGGGCAACCCGGGCTCTCTCTCCACTGTGAAATCTAATGAAATCGCGACTAGAATATCTAATAGTAGAAATCTCCACTAGAATATATTAGCTAAGTCTTTCCGTTTACGCTGCAGTAGGCTCAAGTCAAGCTGATGATGCTGGGAGAAAAAGCACTGACCAAGTTAGGAAAACAAAAAAAAAGGCTTTTTTCCTTTCAAGATAGTTCAACATAAAATCAGTTCTTTGTTTTTCCGGAGAAGATGCAAAACTGATGAGAACAGTCAGCGGTGAAGCAGAATCCTATAGGCTTTCCCAAGAGTGAGTGGGCTTAAACTCAGAATTATGGATTAAAGCGAGCCAACTTGTCTATAAGCCTCGGAAGTTGAAAAAGAAGCTGCATCAAAATCAGGGTGCGACATGTATATATTCTAGTGAGATTTAGGGGATTAGAAGTCTCAGAAGCAGCCGCACATGCTCCCTTTGACCTGGAAATTGGCAAACGGGGAAGAGAAGGATTTAGTTAACATCCGAGCTAGGTATAAAGATAGAAAGTCAAGAGTCGAAGCCACATCAAAGCCATCAATCAAATCTACATCCGAGGAAGCAAATCCTTGACCTCGAGAGCTGATTTCTAGATAGTACCAATTTGCATATTAGAGGGGCCTTATCAAAGATTAGTGTAGACGAAGCAGCAGAGTCTCAAGCTAGCGGGAAGGTGGGGCATTTTCAATTATATATAACAATTTAGCTTATATATGAAGATCGGTGATTCTCTATATATAGTGGAGTCAAGCGTACTAACTAGATATATTGGAAGGCCTTGTTTTCCAAGCCGATCCGACCTTCCCTAGTGAAATATGCATCCAACTCCATCTGAGACGATACCTCTTCAGCCCAGTTGATCAAGTGTCAAAGATTGTTGGGCCTTTCTAGCTTCACCTGCTGCATCCTTAACTTGTAGCTGAAGAAGCTGAACTAAAAGGCAAGCAAACTGATATACGATGGGACATAAAGGCAGAAATGAAAGCGTACAAGGGACAACAAATGCAGAAAGAAGGAACCCGACACCTGTAAGTCAAAAGCGCAGACTCAATCAGCTGGTGGCTTGATGAATCCACATTTCATCGTCTTTATTCTATCATTTTGGCACCAAAAACCCTAGCAAATGCCTGTAAATACCCTTAAACAGAGCATCTTAGCATTCATGCATGTGCACTCAGATAGTGTATAAAACACTGTAATTAAGGCCAAAATTATAGAATAAATAAAGAAAAGAAAAAGAATAAAATATTGTAAATATTTTATGACCCAAAACCCCCGAGACCTAGGCATCTTGATGAATAGGTCGACAAGGAATAAAGTAGGGGGAGATAAGGGCCAAAACACAGATAAAATACCTATACATTTTATTCATTCTTTATTCATTTTGGGACCTATTTTTGGTTCCACTTTTTATACATCAAATAAAGAAACTTTGTACATGAAAGTTGTAGATAATTTAATAAAGAAAAATACAAAATTGATTTCACAGAAAAATAATGCACAGATAAAAAGTTATGGTCTGAATAAAAATCTAGAATGCCAACTTCCCAGACCCGTATCTCACAAATAAAAACTCCAAATGCAGCGTACTAACCTTTAATTGTATATAGAAGAAAATAATCTAATTAATGGTGGTGGTTTCGCATTTGGCGGAGCTACGGTTTGAAAGTTGACTTTTGGACCCTCATTGTATACTTGTACATATTAAAATATTCAATTTATTATTTATTCATTATTTTTATATTTTTATATTTTTATAATGTTGTAAATATTACTTATAATAATTATGTGCATTTAAATCAGAAAAAAAATAAATAAAATACAAATAAAAATATTTGTATATATTTAACACATTGGTACATTACCTATATATATACCTATACAAAACATACTTGTATTTTATTAAATATACAAAACATATCAGAAAAATAAAATAAAAATATATTTGTATACATAAAAGTATTTTATAATTTTATAAAATCACAAATAAAAATAATAACAATAAAATACACAAAATAAAATTAAAATACTAAAATACATAGGTAATATACCTATATAAGGCTAAAAAGTAAACTTGTAAAAATATGTACCATAAAAATAAATAAAAATCATAATTAAATACTACATAAAATAACGAACAGTTTTTATTTTATAATCATAATTTAATCCTATTTATTTCTATTTTTAAATGAATTAACAAAGCATTTTCTTTATCTTTTCCCTGGTTGGTCCACGTGGACCAACCAGGCGCCTCGGACTGTTGACCGGCGGGTCAACAGTCCATTCTTCACCCTTCAGGAGTTAGTACACCTCGTTTTTCGCCCGATTTCACCCTTTTTTCGAGGTCGCGCCGCTCGTCCTTCGCCGTCGCTTCCTTCTTGGAAGTTGATCACTGTAGATCCACCTACCTCGCCGCCCTCCTAGATCTCATTAGATCTGCTCGTCTCGCCCGTGACTCCCCCTCGAAGTCACGCCCTCAACCCCCTTCAAATACAAACCCCCATATCCCTTTCTCGATTTTGAACCGCAAATCATCCAGCTCCTTCCCCCCTTGGAGTTGCTCTAGCACCGTGGAGGTGACAGCTCCAGGTCTACACCTTCGAGAGGCGGATTCGAGCGAGTTGGGCGTGTTCCATCCCCACCTCCGGCGGGTGTCCCCGTGAGGTATTCACCCTCTGGCCCTTGGCCATCGAGGCAGCCATTCTTCCCATTTTTATCTCCATCTCGTTCCTGTTAATGTTAGGATCTTTTCGCTCTTAATCCCTCGTCAAATCCCTCATCGAATCGTTCCATAGATCACCTCGCCGGAGTGCAACTCCGGCGAGCCCCTATCTCGCCTTCCCTTCCATTTCGAGAGCCACCTGAGGTCGAGGCATTTTGCCCTCGACCTCCTTAACTTTTTTGTGCAGATACTGAAGCCCAACGAAGCGTCTGGAGCAATTTTGCCCTCTCGCCGGAGCACCTGGGACCTTGCAGCTCCGCCACCTCCGTGCGAGAGCACCGGCGAACGCCGGTGGCTTTTGAGGCTTCCAGACGTCAGCTGACACCTGCAGGAGCACCCTCGACCGGTTTGCAAGCTCAATCGTCGCCGTAGCCGGACGGAGGAGCTCGGAGAACTTCGTCCAACCGGAGCTCCTCCGTGTTCTTCCCTCTGCCTCCGGGACCGTCGGATCAACGAGGAGCGCCCCAGATCATCCAGCAGCCGTCCGATCAGGACGTCCCTCAGCCGTTCATCGCGCGAAGATCTTCTTATCTGAACCGCTGGATTGCGAAGCGTCATCGTGAGCCCGCGAGCCGCCACGTGGCAAGTGGGAGAAGGAGAACCGTCGGATCGCCCGCCTTTGACTGGGTATTTTGCATGCAACCCCCGGTCATTTTTGTAATATTCTATTAGCACTGAAACTTTCGTCCGCCTTTATTAAGTTTTTGTAATATTTGCAGTGAAGTCCCTGGTAGTTTTTGATATTACATTCCGGTCCTTCCCAGGCGCGTGCAAGCCACGCGCCTTGGTGGACATTTTGCATCTATATACCTCCGGGTTTAGCTACTTAGCTTTAATCCATTAAATATTATATTAAGTATAAACTTTTGTGGGAAATTGCATGTACGCTCCTGGATGTTTTAATATTTTCACTTATGCCCTTGCCAGGACTGTTTAATGTTTGGATGCTTGTTCTAATTGTTTAAAATATCATTTCAAGCCCAAAAATTCCACAAAAATAGGGATAAGCTCCTGGACAGGTGTACCTTAACGCCATAATTTTAGTTTTTGATTTTATTTTATTTTCATATTTATTAAAAATCAAAAACATGCTATTTGTGCACTGTCTAGCTTAGAAAATACCAAAAAAATATTAAAACCTCTCCAAAAATTCCAAAAAATTACCTAGTGTCTATTTTATCCTATTTTAGTGTCAATCCAAAAAGCATTAAAAATCTCAAAAGAAAAACACTAAAAATTTAAAAACACTCAAAAACTTCAAAAATATATATAAAATAGTAGAAAACTCCAAAAATCAAAAACGCAGTTCCTGTTTGCTCCTTATTTTGTCCTTTTTATTTGAAAAAATAGTGTGAGAATTGTTAGCTACTGGTTGCTAATTTTAAATCCCATTTTATTCACAGCCAGCCCTATTTCCACTGTTTTGCCTTATTTCAGCATTTAAAAATATCAAAAACACCTTAAAAAATCCCCAAAAACCACAAAAATAGTAAAAAACCCTAAAAATACCAAAAATATTTAATTTCTGAATTTTTGGTTATTTTTGTACCTTTTTATAAATACTTCATCTTGTCTTTTATTAAATTGTCTTTACTTTCCAATATTGAAAAAGAAATAAAAAAAATATAAAATATAAAATATAAAAATCAGAAAATTAAAAATCAAATACAAAATTAAAAATTAAAAAAAAATTAAAAACTAGAAACCCACAAAAAAAAAATTTCCCTTTGCTTGATTGCTTAGTGTAGACACACACACACACACACACACACACACTTTAGCACATTTGCTTGAACTACCCTGCTTGTTCCCTGTGTTCGAACTCTCTGCATACTTGACACTATGCACCATTTGTGCAGAGTTAAAAATAAATTTGACTCCACATTTGCTTGTCATTGTTTGATATTTGATTGTGGGTTCATTGTTGATTAATCACAGTTTATTGTGGGTCGCCACAGCGACGTATTTAGACCCTCGATAAATTGTGGTTATCATGGCTCTCACTGAAATCTTGCCCATATAATAAAAGCATCCAAGGGATTTGCTTTTCCTAGATGAGCAGCTAGTTCAGGGAAGCAAGAAAGAGGGGACCCGTCTTGTCGAGACGTTAGATATATAGTTGCGGGGCCGACCATACTCGATTTGATAGGATTCTCCTATCGATTCAGAGGGAGAGGCAGAGTACTTTCCAGCTAGGAGGGAGCTTTCCCATTTCAAAAGCTATAGCGGCGAGAAAGGCAGGTGCAAAAGAAGAAGCTGCAGATATATGCATCTTCATCCTAGAAGCTGGAATCGCGAAGAAGAGCTAGTGTGAGGGAGAGATGAGCCAGATGAGTCAGAGAGAGAGAGGAGTCAAAGTGTGGGAGTGTAGGACTCAGCAGAGGAGTCAGATCGAGAGAGGGAAAAGCTTGAAAAAGAGATTTGATAACATCTTTATATAATCACGAAGGGATCGTGAGATGTCTAACCTCAGGCCCCTGACGCCCTCCCTTTCTTCCCATCCATCAAACGTTATCCCATAAGCAGGAATCGACGACGAGAAAGAGAAAGTCAAGTAGGGAATTAGACATAAGCAAGATAGTAGCTACTTTGGATATATTAGTGGGCCTTAAGCCATTGAGCCATCCACCTACGGATCATAGTCCGCTCCAGGATTTAAACCAACCAAAATCGGGAGGTAGCCTGAGGCGAGGGAGTAGATAGAACGACCTACTTATACCGATCCCTCCCATAGCTATTTCCATGTGCATAGATGGAGATATATCTCTACCCCTCTACCCTACAAGAACTGCCTTTCTGATATCTGTTGTTCTACGTGCCCGATTGGGAAATGCGACTGAAGGGGTGCCGTGTCTACATTAAAAAACCTAACTCCTCAACCCTCGAAGACCCAGAACTATAGAAAGTGATCCTGCTGAATCGCTCCACCATAAGTCGACAAATCAGACCCGAAAAGCCTTTCTCATTCTGTATATTATTGCAAGCCTCGACGAAATTCTATATGACGACGTCAGGTTGCAAGTCTCTTTGGTTCGACGAGTGGCCATATTAATACACCACACTGGGAAATCCTGTTCTTTCCCCTACCTTGATTGTATTTCCATCAAACGTTATCCCATAAGCCCTCTCGTATGTCCTCAGGGTAGGTGAGTCTTTCTCTTTGGGCCCCCTAACCCCCCAAACCCCAACCCTTCGAGTTGCAAAGCTCAAGTGGCATTGTACGAGAAAGGGTGTGGTGAAAGATGCCTCCCAGTATGCTCTTAGAGAAAATGTTTAGGTATGATAGCCCTTGCAAACTAGATATCTGGGTCTTGTAATCAGATGGGCATCGATCCCTTTCCAAATAGAAAGACGTCATTACCAGGGTTCGGTTATAATTGAGTATTCATTGGAAATAGAATCAAGCTCCAGTCTTGAAGAAAGTTCTCAATGAGGGATTTAGCCGGATGCCAGCCATCTTGCCTCTTCCTTGGGGGGGATCAGGGGGGGAGTTTAGACCTACTAAGATCAAGTCAGGGTCTTTCAAAAGATCAAAAACGATTGCCAAGGCCCTATTATATATTAGGGGGGCCTTTACCAATCTATCTAAAGGTAGGCAACGTGGCTTACCAGTGATAGCTGCCCCAAAGGTGGAAGCAACAGCTACACGCCGTAGTCCATGTAAGCCAGTTAAAGCCTGATCGTTCAGACCCTAGAAGAAAATCAGGAATGTGCCTACACGAGCACCTCCAAACATCCAGATGGGCGGGCGTGTTGATAAAGAGGTCAGATGGGTGAGGTGGTTGGGGGTTTGGAAGGGGGATCAATCTTTTCTCGTAGTTTTTGGCACTGACTTCTTTCTTATTAGATGATCTTAATAGAGGAAGAACTTGCCAGAGTGTGAAGTGACATGGGAATGCGAACTAAGCGGGTCCAATGTTGTGGCAATTTGAAGACAAAGTGAAAGAAGACCATTAAAGAAAAGAAAGTGATGAGCCATTGAATAATAGAGAGATGTGGTTGGTGGAGCTTAGTTATTAATAGTTGGTCGTGGAAGGCTCGACGAGCTCCTCACAAGAGGTCTTTCCCACGAGATTGTACATAGCAAAGAGCCAGAAAGAATTGTGTAGTAGACACAGGAAGGGACTAGACCCAACATTATGGAGAGCTAGACACTGCACTATGCATCTTCAAAGAACCTGGTTTTTGGAAGACTAGACTATAAGCATCGAGAAGATGCTTGCAAAGTGGGAGAATGACATCGAAGGCCCTGAGCCAGGATGGAGATCAGCCTTGTCGGCTTTTGAAGAGTTGGAGGCCTCATCTATGGGGCATCCAGAAAAGCCATCCCTAATCTCACTATAATATCTAATAGTAGAAATTGACAATGAGATATTCTTGTTATATTTATAGTAACTAATATAAATCGAGAGGACTTTGGTTTATATTAGTGGAACAGATATAGTGTCTCGAGTGCCAAAGAGGGATCGATCGGAAGGGAAGAAGACTGACTTCACACGCAACTGCTTTGCTTGGAGTGCTACATGGGAGAGAAGAGGAGGTAGGAGCAAAGGTCGAAGAAATAAAAGAAGGTTGGTCTGATCAATAGGAATAGGAGGAAAAAAAATGTCATGATGAGCTTCTGTCGATCATTTCAAAGATCTAATTCCAGTTTCCTCTCCTATAATGGAAATGCCTTTTTCTATTCCGTTTTATGCTTATGCCGGATGACAAAAATCTTCTTGGTGGATGCAGGACTTGGTACACCCAGAATTAGTATGCAAGATGAGCCTACATGAGTGCCAATCAACCGAGCCACCAGGTTTGAGAATAAGGTGGGATCACTGAATGTAGGAGACGGTAAATCACTGATCAAAGAGCGTACATCCACCGGATTTCATTCATTTTTTGGATCCCTGGAGGCTGGCAATTCTAATATTCTTCTTCCATGAAAATTCAGATTTTTCCACGCTTGGATGAAATTGAAGAAGATTCGGAGAACGAACAAAAATTTAAAGGATTGATCCTTGATAAAGTCAAAGGAGGTTATTCAGTAGCAATCGCAGGTTTCATTACTTTTCTTCCATTCCGTTCTCTAAAAAAAGGGAGGGAGAATGATCGATTCAACCCCCTAATATATAGTAGCCTCCACCCCCAAAAAAATCTTGTGGAGTTATTGGAAGTGGGGGGGGGGGGGTGGGGGTTCTGTGTGAGCAGTTCATCTAGAGTCTCAAGCTAGCTGGGAAGTGAGTGAGGCAATGATCAAGTGGTCGGATTGGAAAGCTGAAGAGAGAGGGATTCCCGAGGTACGAGAGGACTATAGGATGGATCGAGATCGGAAAAGCGGAAGTTTCAGTCCTGCAGAAAGCTGCTGAAGTCGAGCCCCGGATATATAGGCGTCAATCTAGAAATCAGTCTAGATTTAAAGCCGCCTCTAATATCTACGATATATATAAATCTCAAAGAATGCGTAAATAGGTCGACGATAGATTTAGTTGACTATCCGCACTATCCTAGCTTGAGGTGGGATCCGCGTTGCAATCCTTAATAGGTGGGTCACTGAGGTAGGTGAGTTTTGACAAGCGAATTCCGGAAGTCAGAGAACTTAGGAAAATGAAATGAAAGAAAGCACTTTCCAGTGTCCTCACAGTTCTGTGAAAAAGTGTAAATGGTAGTAAGTTGTTGGTAGGAACTGACCCTTGATAGCGACTCTTGCCCTTCATCGGGGCCGGGTTTTGTCACTTTCCACCCTGGGTCACCAGACGTCCAACCTACGATCGGCTCACCTCCATCCACCTATGTCTACTGCTTCGTTCTGAAAGATGTCATTATTAGGTGCCTTTCCCTCTTATCCTCTCCTATGCCTCACTGCTTCGGGTCCTAGCTTCACTAGACTAGAGTATCTGACCTCCTCAGAATAGGATCTATGTGCTTGGAACCATGCTTTGACTATTTCCCGAGACTTTCAGGTCTAACCCCAATACCACCCCCTTGCTTCTCCTTTCCCCCCTCTTCTAGGCTTTGTTGCTTCTCTGATGTTTGTGACACTCTTCATTCATCGTGCGAAGGCTACAGCTCCTTCTTCTGAGGGCGAGGTGGAAAGCACTGTGGACTAGTGATTTTCCATTATCCTACTTCTCCTCTCTGCTTCTCTAAGTAGAGCAAGGAAGACTTTTTTGACCACTCCATCCTCTTCCACCCATAGGCTTCAGCAGAAAGGCGTACCTGACTCCCAAATATTTAGTTCTACTGCCCTCTGAACTCTCTGCCTTGGATCCATATTAGATCTTTGATCTCTTCGAGGTGGATGATAGTGAAAGCGGACCAACAAGTGCTATAGCGACTGCTTGTCTCACTAGAATGATCTGCTTTTAACGTAGACTATGCCATGCAGTAGTTTTTTCCTCCCTCTCATACTCTCTCCCTAAAGCAGGTGTGAGGCTTCCGTTTAGTAAGAAAAATGAGATGTCGACCGTTACTAAGATTCTAGGATTCCCGCCTTTTTCTCAATACCTCGCAAACAAACTCTCGTTACACTATGAAAATCACGTCCCCTATGTGCGTATCGTCCACATTCCTCGCCCCCATAATGACGTCCTCTTAGACAGCGTAATCTGAGTCGACCTCCGAGGGTGGGGCCCGTTGGATGTACCATCGTTGGCTTTCCAATTCAGTAGTGTACCTGTCACCCCCCATAAACAACTGCCTCAGATCAAAGTGAGGGATGTACGGGAAAGTCAAAGGCTAATATATAGTGGAGTCTGAAGATCGGGAAATGGATGAACAAAAGTACATATATAAATATATATAGATATATATTTCCTTTGAGAATCGCGATAGTTTTTTTCATCTCTATAACTATATCAAAAAGTCACTATATAAAGTAAGAAACAATATCAATATAATCAAATCTAAACCATAGAAAATCACGGTGCGAGATATTTTCACTATCAAAAAATGAATGAAAATCTAGTGGCAAAATTCGCTATTATATAAATTTGTTATTAAAAGTCTGAGATGCTAGACTAGGGGGAGGCAATAGACGAAGGGGAGTCAAAAGAAAATTGCCAAAGAAAATGCGTCCCAAGCCGAAATTCACAAGTACCGCCCCACCCTGGACCGTCACAAGGAAAACGATAGCTGAAATTTTCTTGGAACCGCGCGCATCTAAAGCACCTTTAACTAAAATCTATGTAGTTGTATGTCACCCTAGAGCAATAGCATGATGAACCAAGAAATCCCTAGAACCTATCGTTAAGAAGAGTGAATTACTATTCTCATTAACTGCATTCAACCACCCCACATATGCTTCGACCCACCTTTTCTAATCCAATATATTCTAAGCTGCGAACATTGAGGATAAGAGTACATCAAATACATATGAAGTCTGACCGTGCGCGGATTGTATCCATTGGGAGAAAATGGGTTCGATCGATGATTTCTTTCCCGAACACGAGCATGACGTCGTTATGAACATCAAGTCCTAAGATATGGACCCCAAGAAACAGGCTGGCCCAACAGAAATGATATATGATTGCTTCTTTTCCCACGAACAAAACAACATTCTTGCCAATACATTCTATTAAGTTAATTCGTCTGATTGTAATCTCTAATGAAAAATATAACTCCATGAGCAAAGGCTCATGAACTGACAACTTTAAGGAGAACCCAGCGATGTATTGGTGATGAGAATATAACGCTGCTTGAGTAGTCCAGTCTTGTGCTATGAATGCATAAGCAGGTCAAGAGTACATATGTGAGCCCCTTCCGAGTAGACTAGTGTGTCAGAACCCACTAGGGTAAGACCTAATTGAAAATGAATCAAAGTGTCATAAAGAACTTGATGTCCACATCCTAATCGACCCCCCGGAGGAATATGTGCTTCTAAAAGATCTTTTATACTGTGCCCAATCCCGAAGTCAATTCTATACATATGGCCGGCTATTATACTAAAGCTAAGTGGAGTGCATTGTACTAGCGGCATTCGACCTTGTACATTGGAGGAAGGCAAGACTAGAAAGAGGTGGGGGGAGGAAGCCTACTGGTGCAGATTCAGTTCCCATTGAATTGAGTAGCTTTGCTTTCGCTGACTCTTCAACTTGTGCTTTGATGCTCTTCCTCCAGCAACTGAACTTGGCTTTGCTCGAACAACAGAGCAAGGGTGGTGTTCAGTGTCTGGGCTCTGAGAATGACAAGAAAGAAATGCCGTGAATCTCGCATATCTCTAAATGCTGCTCTGGAGAGAATGTCGTTGTGCCCTATCCTGGACCGCTCACCGGCTTAGGAAATCATGCTATATTTCACCGGTTCATCTCCCATAAGGTTTTGATGCATATTTCAAATGTATATCTAGTTCTCTGGAGGTTCTACCTGAAAGCCTTTTTTGAGATCTTCTGCCATTAGATATATTGCTCGTTGAAACCTGTATCAAGAAAGTCACAACCCTCCCTATGAATTGTTAAGACATGGCTGGCTAATAGGACTAGAACTATCAGGCTTCTCCCCAACATCCAACTTGAGAGCTTCTGCTCGGGACATACTAGATGAGGAAAGAGGGAGGTGCAAGCTTTGTTATGACAAAACCTACCCGAATATGTCGAACCTACCCAAATCAATAGAATCAGCTTTTATAAGTTTCTTCGACCCTCATTCTCACTCCCTAGCTCGAAGGCACCCCTGATATATGAAGTTCCCCTCACTACAGCATTCGCTGGCCCCCTCCGTCACACTACACTTCAACCCCGGCAGAACGCGATAGTAAATAGGGGTTCGTGCCTATTATCTTATTTCAAGAAGCTCTTTGAGAGATATAACATGTTATCGAAAGTCCGCTCCTTACGCATGGACAAGCGAAGTAGGGTTTGTTTATACGTCAGTAACATATATAGTCGAGTGGAAGTGCATTCATCTTGTCATGCCCAGCAACTTACTCTAGTTGCTGAGTCTGGATTGGGATCGATGTGCCACTTCTTCCTTAAGCAATCGAGGAATGACCTTGCTGCCTGTGCAAAAAAGTGCATTTTTCCTCCACTCTAATATCTAGGTGGCTTCTTTCTACTATCTACTAGAAGCTCCTTTCCTTGGAATGCTTAGTTAGCAAGAGACCTTAGGACCAGTCTCAAAAGGCCTTCGAAGCCAGAACAAGTCCTCTGATTTCTCACTTCTGGGACCATCTCATGACGTGAAAACCACAGTCGACCCACTTTCCTCTGCTAGTCCCCTATCATCTGCTCTTCTTAGCATCTCGTGTCTGTCTTGCTTGTGCTTCCCATGGCCTCTTCTCGTGTCAACGATAGGACTCCTTCTCCCAGCATTAACCTAAAGCACATCAACTGATATTTGAATATTATAGAAGAAATGTGGATCAAAGCATTTGGAGAATCAAGCTAGTTCTTCATAGTGGTGAGATCATACTTCTCTTTCCTTCTCACTTCTCAATGAGGTATAGCCCTATAGTCTAGTTAAGGGAGAAAGATTGGCTCGACGCTTGCAGAGAGGGAAGAGAGAAAGCTTGGCTCGACTGAATAAAAAGGAGTAGGTCAAGTCGTTTCAAAGGTTTTGACGCTCTGTTTGGTTCCAGAAAGAGAATAGGTATCTCATCTAATGGGTTGAGTTTCAGTGCAAGATAAGTCAGCGAACCTAGGAATCCACCTGTGACACCGCATTTGATTATCAACTTCAGCTAACTATATAATACAAGAAAAATAAAAGAATTCAGGGCCTCTCGACAATGAGTAATATCAAGTCACATGAAGATGCAGAAAGCTCATTGGCTTCTAGCCCGGGGTCGGTCTCCACTGGTGCGACGGGAAGAGGAGAGTTATGGGATAGGGTGAAGGATATGGTTAGATCCTCAAGCGCATCATGGAAGCGTGAGTGTCATATCGAATACGACGAGGAACGACTAGTTGCACTAGTTGTTCTATGCAGCGGAATTTAAAAACAATTCATGCGACGAAACCACATGATCCAAGAACACTTCTCGGATCGTTTCGTCTAAACCATAAACAAGTAATAGGATTACCTCTTGAAGCATGGTTGCGATCGAGTCTCTAAACGAAGAGACCTCCTGTCTCAAGTCCTATCCGACGGAGGAGACGCTTGCGAGCGCGGGTATGAATCGCGTGCTTCTCGCAATCCATGTTGATGATCCAAGCGGTGGAACTCCAGATCTCGATACACGAGACCCAACGTCTTCTTCACGAGCACGACGCACCGAAGGAGACATAGATCCTCGAGCAGACGGTCGGGTAGCATAAAGACGACGCTGCGGTAATGGAGACTCTCTCTAGGGCATCCATGATGGACGTCCATGAGAGAGGATGAGAGAGTAGGCATGTAGAGAGATAGAGAGAGAGAGAGAGACGTACTTCAAAAGCATGTGTAAAGAGAGCATGGTATGCCTCTCTATTTATAGGGTTTTGGGATCCATGGATCTCAATCCATGGGACTCATAAAATCAATGGTTGAGATTGATTTATGATCAATCCAATGGTCAAGATTGTTGTTGGTAAAAGCCAACAACTTATGATTTAATTTAGATCAAATATATTTGAAAAATCAAATATACATCAATCCTAAAATTAAACCAATCAAATAAGGAGACAAATTCCATGTAGATCTCAATCCCATTGGAATATAGTGGACGACCACTTATTTCCAAGTGGGGCAATCTCATGAGATCTCATGAGATTGCATATCTCCATGAAATTCTCCATTATTTAATTCAACAACTTTTGTTGTGATTTATTCTTCAAAATAATTCATAATTAATTTTGAGAATATTGCAATCTTGCCATTGGAAAATTGTGAATCACATTCACAACCCAAAAACAAAATATAATTTACATTTTCAATTAATTATACAATGTGCATCCAATACACATCAATAATTAATTAACAAATATAAATTATAATTAGCTCTCTCTAATACATTATAAATCACATTTACAATATATTATGAATAATATGGATAGTGCTATCCATATTATTCATATCCATGATAATTAAATCACATTTAGTCATCTCGGATCTCTATTCTCACGTGCGCAAATTATATGAATCACATTCACATTATTCACATCTTTGATAATCAAATCATATTTAATTATCTAAGATAACTCTCCTTATAATATGGATCAAATTCATATTATTCATGATAATTAAATCACCTTTAATTATCCATTTTCTCAATGTTCGGATACTTATATCAATAATAGAATTATCCATGAACACCTTCAAGGATAATGCGCTTTCTCCACGAATACTTGGAGATAAGGACAGGGCGATTATATTGTTCCACGTATAGTGACTTGGATATTGAGATCACATCTCAAATCCAGATCTCGAGCCTCCCATAGATGCTTGATTAAATCAAGACCGTAAATCTAATCTTCTCATTGAATCTGAATCACATTCAGATCAATGTCCAATATTTGGACTAAGATTAGATTACTTCTCTACTGAGAGGAGTCACTAAAATCCATACCCGTTTCATCACTCCCTAGGAATGGGAGCATCATGGTTATACAATCGTTTATGATCACATCACCCTCAGGTATTCCCAATACCTGTACATCCTACATACTGGAAGACTCAGAATAAAGCTGAAGTATAAGATCAATTTTACACTGTCTACTTCAGAGTTTTATCATTAAGTTTCTCAATCGATCATTGGGAGTTGGTATAGATCATATACTTTCCAAAAGCATATATCATACCTAGGTCTTGATCATATACTTTCCAAAAGCATATATCAAACCTACAAATTCAGTCAAGCTTCCAAAGTAAGACGACTGTGCACGGAATTTGATCTTCCCAACATCTCATGAGTGAGCTCATGTATTCCGGTTCAGTAATGAACCTGTATGATCCCATTGAGAGATCGTATTACTCATATGCCCTTGCATGCACACCAGCGCGCCGGTATATAGACCTTGATTAGGTCACAACCTATTGGTCTGCCAAATGTACATACTCAGACATATAGTAACACATCTGTCTCCGGTCAGAGAATGCGTGCCTATACATGACAACATACGATATAGGACTTTGGTTATCTCGATCTCGTTAAGTCAACTCTTTGACCTCACTAATCTGACACCTCCGAATCTCTATTCCTATGCAAAGGACCTACATCAAAAGGTCAGTCAGATATCAGCCTAACTGAGAAAGGATTGCCATCTCCTACTCAGGATGGAGATCATCTCTTAATAATCATTTGATGATGCTTGATGAGTCCTCAATCTAACTCATTAGATGTTCATCCAAGCACCAGCCTTTATGATTCAATATTTGAATCAACAGCTGTACGATCATCAAGATGGCCATGGTACATAACCCTAATTGTACTAAGGGACCTATTATGCAAATTATTTATTCTTCATTTCAGATCAGGGAATGATATTCACAATAATATTTATTGCATAATGGCTTGCCGTGGGCTCGCATGTCCAACAATCTCCCACTAGCCCAAAGAACCATTAATGGGGTAATCATTTAAACCCACACTCATGTGATAATCATAGGCTATTTAGAAAACAGCTGGGTAAGCTGATCATTCACTCTGTTCCTAAGAGACTACGCCAAGTCCTTTTACGGTACTTGCATATCTTCTAGTTACAGTGCTCACATCCAATGCGAATGTTGCATCTCATGCAACCAATACTCAATATTGTTATAGTGTCCTTGAAACTATAGCTTGATAATTATTATAACCACTATGCCCATAATCCTTATCAGAATACCTTTATTTCTAGAGATCTTTATCTCCTAAGGTATCTACAGTTAAGATCCTTATAGATCACTATCTACAAGGTCTTAAACTTTTGAAGATAAAACTTTGAGATCACTATCTCTAAGTTTCATCATCTTTGAAGATATTGTTATTAATGCAATCAAGTGTTTTATTCCATAGTAGGATTAGTAACAGATTACTACTCCCACTGCATGGCAGACATCTGGCGCTTTTGCACATTTAGCATACACTCAGCTTCTCGTAACTAATGCACTAGTGCAAGCAGTTCTAGCATTCACTTCCTCATCTCTCTGAGGTGCTATCCCTTTAGATAGGTCACTACCATATCTTAAGGGAAGGAAGCCTTTCTTGGAATTTTCCAAAAAATGGAATATGTCCAAGTGTACTACTAATGTAATGGTCCCAATATCATCTTCTCTTTACTTCTAAACAACTTCAGAACTAAGATCTAAGAGGTATCCTTGAGATCATATCTCGAGGTATGGGATAACCAGGTTATAAAACACTTATTATTATCATCCTTAGTTCATTCCAAATGATTAGGATAATATCTGCATTTAGCACGATGAACACAATGGAACTCCCACTAAGCTTTACATGGTTCATCACATTTTATCTGAAATCATAACATTTATAATTTCATCAAATGTTATGTTCCAACTACAAGAAGCTTATATGAGTCCAAAGATGGAGTTCTTTAGCTTGCACACCTTGCTTTCCTCAACCATGAAGCCCTGGGGCTACTTCATATGAACATCCTCAGAGAGGTATTCATAGAGGAATGCAATCTTGACTCACATCATGAAGATGTCATAGTCAAGTTGTGTAGCTATAGTTAGTAATATTCTGATGGGTTAAAGCAAGGTCACTGGAGAGCAAGTCTCATCGCAAGCGATGTCTTCTCTTCGATGTGTAGGTCATGGCTACGAACCGTGCTTTGAAGGTCTCTACCTTCCCATCAGGTTCCCTCTTTCTCTTGAAGATCCATTTACACCATAATGGGTCTTACCTATATAGTTGGATCCTCGAGGGTCCACATACAACACTTGTATATGAGGTCTACATTAGACTTTTATTTCTAACATCTATCTTTCCATGTCATGATCCTTAGGAGTTTCATCACATGAAGTCTGATCATTGTCAGATTCAACTGACACATGGAATCCATCCTCAAACTTATTTGAAGAGGTATTAATGTTTCATCTTTAATTGTCTATTTAGTTTCTGATTTCAGGAGCCTCATTATCTTCTCAAGACTAAATGAGTTCATTCACTTCATTTTTATCTTGATTCTTTAAGAGTCTCATCATCTAAAAATCATATTCTCAGAGATGAGATCTTTTAAGAATCTCAAGGTCATAAAGTAGGTATCCAACACCATCCTTTATTTTCCTAATGAAGTAGCACTTTCCAGTGCCAGATTCCATCTTAATCACATGGAACCTTATTAAGGATATATATAATGTAGTCTCTACCACATATATATACCTGGAAACTAAAAGATAATTATGCTAATAATTAATCATTGATCAAATCATGTCACACATGATCAATTGTATCTCCCTACAAATCTATTGAGTTTAGGTTTATTAGGAGGAGCGAGATAGAAATAATATTCATATCTCTATAAGGTATTCCATGAATTCATCTAATAGGTACTGACTACCTAGATTAGATCAAATTCATTTAATCTTCCTTCAAACTTTGGTTCTAAACCAATATTGTGAAGTCTTTGAACATTTCAAAGCTTTCTTAGGTGAAGAGAAGAAATCTCATATCATACATAATCATCAATAGATATCACATATCCATAATGTTTACTATGATATAGATGATTCACATGCATCAATATGTATGAGATCCTGAATACCGTGACATCTTACACCTTTCCCAAAGAAGGGTGTATTAGACATTTTACTTTGAATACAATATTCATAAGTATGCAAGTTTTGAAATTTTTAGACATTCTAAAGTTTCATCTCTTACTTGTCCATTGATCTCATTAACAGACATATGTCCAAAACATGATGCCAGATCATTGTCAAATGATCTTCATCCTCCTATTGATCTTTAAAAGTTTGATTTTCAGTATTAGAAATCTTAATGAACCATTCATTAATTTTCTAATTTAGCGGAGTCCACTAGATGTTAGATTACTATATGAAGTATATCCATCATAACTCTTTATGATAGATTTATTCTAGAATTCATGTTTCTTTCCAACATTTAGAAATAAACTATGAGTGTATTCTAATATCCAGGTCATAGAGACATTCTCTAAGACTAAGGGCTCCCACTGAAAATATGAAGTCTATTGATCCAATAGAGGTTGTTGCAACAATTGCATTAACATCCATGTGGATGACTATTAAACTTTAAGATCAAATTTCTAATATTCTAGTACATATGCAATCAATTACAAGTATCATTAGAAGATTTAGATACAATTATTAGACTATCTTATCAAATAAGTAAGTCAATTTCAATGATTATATGTAGATTATTCTGATGTACTATCCGATTCCTTCTCTAAGGATTCTAGATAGATTTGATAGTCATACTATCAACACATCAACTTATTGCAGTATTGGCATACATCCAACTCTTTGGATGTCATATGGAAGTCACAGAAGTACAGTCAACTCTTTGACTTTCATTCTCACATGGGTCAGACCCACGCTTCCACTGTGCTCCCTTCATCTATAAATATCCATTGCTTAAGATAATGGTCTCTTATGTTAAATTCAAAAGATTTTAATATAAGAGAAATTCAACATGCTTCATTCAATTCATACAATATGAATAGTATGAAGCATCATGAATGATCAGAGTATAGACAATAGAATGATGACACTCATCGTATCTACATACATCTAAACTCTTAAAAACATTGGTTCAGGCAGGTACTCAAACAATTTGAATACATCATGTCTTATAGAGCCACCATTCTGCATGATGCAGAGAACCATGTTATTCATGATTAAATGTCGAGAGCACATATGTATGCCAAAACATCGTCTTAGATTTTATAAGGATTATTTGATAATTACGATCATTATTGACATGTCACTTCAAAAGTACATTCGATGAGATCAAGACTTATAGAGACATACAAACCCTAGGGTTTTAGTCCTATTGTTTATTTAATTATCATTCCTCATTATTATGAGGAAACTTGCACATTGCACCCACATACATTATGTGTTCAATTGCAAGTACAATATCTGGATCATAGGTCCAATCCGTGATATTCTACTGGTTATTATTGAGTATAACATTGAGTGGGATTAAAGAAGGATTATCTGAAATAAGAAATTTGCATAAACATATATAAATATATAATTTACTTTGATTTAGGAATTTTTATATCAAAGTTGTCTTGCCATGTCAACAATGAAAGTTCATTCCCTCAATCACTTTCAATGTAAGAGATATACTTACCATTATATCTCAAGCAAGATCTGGGATCTCCTTCCTTATCTTTGTTACATCCCAATAATATGAGAACCTGTAACTCGGATAAAAAGAAGCGGGAACACATTCTGCCTTGCAAGTCCAACTTGCATCTCCCAATTCGGTCTTTAACACCCAGGCCCACCACCCCTAAGGTGATGTTGACCCGTCATTAATTGAACCAATCATCAACAGGAATACAACTCGCTATGCGCAATCCAATATCGACCCAATAATACGAGGATCCGATATTGGGGTCACTACGCATACGTCCTTACTCTTTCGAGAAGTGACGAGCCCGATCCAAATGGATCGTATGCAGGAGTTGTCACTTCGGACAGGTGTCTCCTACATATAATATCTAGCGACGGAACCCTTCGCCTTGGTGGGAGACCATGGATGTCACTTATGAGATCCTCCATATCATATTCAAATTCTAATTAATTATCATGAATCATATTCACATAATTAATTCTTCCAAGGGAAATGCACATCTATTCATAATTGAGTGTTTTTATTGGATATAATTAACTTAATTATATTAAATTAATTATCAATCCAATTCAATCAACAAACTTGATTTTACTTGAATATATGGTATTATATCAAAATACGTATTAATTCGATATTTAATAATTAGAAAAATACATCATGATCTCTCAGGCATCATTCGTTCCCTACCCGCTATCATGGCCAGTACCAACGGGAGTGGGACGGACCGCATCCGGTGCAACCCGCTACCCCATCGATCCTCGACTAGACACCATATCCGCCTCGGGAAAAAATAATGCTGAGTCAATGATGAATCCATGATTCATTAACTTTTATGTCACATTTTGTATTAAAGCCCTTAACAAATGCATGTAAATATTCATTAATTACCATCTTTTAACAAATTCCCATTCATGTATAAATATTCACTTTTAACCATCAAAATCATGTAAATAAATAAAGAACAAGAAAAAGAACAAAAGTCAGATTGAATATATTTATATATGTACAATATGACTTAAAATATAAATATAACTGTAAGGTATATTTATAGCCTAACCCCCGAGACCAAGTCAGCATGGATTGGTCGACAAACCAAAACGTAGGGGGAGATAAGGAAAGAAAACCCTAAAAATAAATTAATACACACTCCATACACCTTCTACTATTTATAAAATAAATACAAAATTTTAAAGATTTTGAATTAATTCATATGTACATATTTTTCATCAAACTCTTTTCCTAATTATTTTTAAAAATGTATATAAAAAAATAAAAAAAAGTTAAAAATATTACCCTGTATATATGCCAAGAAATCCAGCCTATAAATTGTCAAAATCTCAACTTCCTAACATCATAACTTCCTCATACGAACTCCAATTTCACTCTACTCACCTATAAAGTTCATAAAATAATATTCTCTAATTAACAAAGGTGGTTTCATCGAATTCGGAGTCCGTTTGCAAAAAGTCGATTTTGGGACCAAAAGACAACATGGTTTCTGAGCTATTTATTTTATGTAACACACATTATTTATAATTTTCTTAATTTTATAATTTCTAAATATTTTCATGATATTGAAATTTAACCCTAATTTATTTCATAATTTTTGGAGTTTATTTATTATTTTAATAAAATAAAAAACCCTAAACTATAGGTATAACTGAACTGGCTAACTATTACGTGTATTTATTAATATATGTAAATTAATTTATTAAAATCCATAAAAATTCATACAAGCCTTATTTATTATTCTAATAATTAAGAAAATATAAAATTCAAATAATATTTATTATTTATAAAAGGTAATTATTCCATAATTAATATTATTTATTTATTTACATTTCTTGTATTTATACCTATTTAAAATAACCTTATTTGTTATTTAGTATCGAATTTATAATGGATTTTTGACTTCTGGCCAACTAGGTGCTGACACTTGTCAACACCTGGGTCATCTTCCTCAAGAAGTTGTTCAGCCGGTTTGTTCTGACCGGCCGACTTCACCTAATTATCCAGCTCACCTCTTCACTCCTCCAAGCGATCTAAACCTTTAGATCTATTCTCCTAACAACCACCTATCTCGCCAGCCCTTAGATATTACTCGGGGAGCACGAACCTGATCTGTTTAAAGCCCCAAAGATCGCCATTGCCAAACTAGTTCTTCCTTCACAACCAGCTGAAACCAAGTTCTGTTGGCCGACCCCCTATCTTCCAAGCATTGTACCGGCCATCTGAGGTGGTGACAGAACCTTGGAGAAGCTCAGCGTGGAAGAGGAGTGTTGGAGGAGAAACTCCAATGTGCTCCACAACCCTTGAATCACAGCTACGAGCCGCGCGAAGCTCCGGTGTACCGCCTGTCGAGCCATCACCATGAGGTCATACACCTCCAGTTCACAGGTACTTTCTTCCATTTTCATCATTTTCTTTCTCGATCGTCGAGCCATGATTAGCATGGCTAATTACTGTGATTAGATCGCTTAATCCTTTATCTTATACGCTAGGTCAAATCCCACTTCCAATCATTTCAAATCTACTTCGAATCGCGTCTTAAATTCATCGCCATTCTCACGTTTGTTCATTTTCCGTCTGGGAACCTAATTTTTGATCTTGCAAAACCCAAACCAATTGGCCGATTCTTCTTGAATCGAGCACGAAACTTTGTTGTTTGCAGGATCTACTTCAATCAGGAGCAGCATCACGCATCTCGAAGCTATCATCATCAAATGAATCGCAATTCAAAAGAGGCGCAATAACTCAACTCCAGAACAGATCGTCAAGAACCTTCATCTTCATCGCGCCTCCACCGTCGCTCGGAGCCGCCTCCGACCGCCGCCTACTGCGAGCGAGCTCGAGGGGTGGAGGAGCCACCCCTCTAGCCCTGCCGGAGAGCCAAAGTTGACGACGTTCGCCGGAGAAAAGTCAGAGAAGATGCCTACTTGCAACAGTTGCTCAACCGCTCAAGAACAGATTCAAGAACAGGCGAGGCACAAGTGTGCGACACGTGGCATGCTAGGGCACGTCCGATTCGCCCCATCAACTTCTAATCCTGGCCGCTCAATACGAACCGGTGTGAAAATTGGATCATAAATCCAGAAGCTTTCCAAAATTAAATCCCGCTCCTAAGGTTTCCTATATTTGCATTTAGGTCCCTCCGCTGGGACCTAAATGTAAAAGCACTTTATTTTTCTTTCAGAACAGTACTTTGAGGACCTTTTTACAATAATTTCTAGATATTTTTCTTGCGCTTATGCCCCTGGGCTGTGGGGGATCTTTGGACCTCGTTTTGCCTTATTTCTTGTTGATTTCTTTAGGTAGTTACACAACTACCCCAGCTAGTTTGTATTAAATTTTCGTATCTTTTTCTCGTGTTTTCATTCTTCGAAAATCGACTTCGTCTTGATTTGTTTTCTTGTGTAGTGTGAGCCCGTTGCTCGGTTTCCACCTACTATATAGTATTATCTACATATTTTCCACCTATTATATAATAAATAAATCTTTTGAAAAATATCCCTCTTGAAAATTAAATAAAAATTTGAAAAGAATAAAATCAAATAAAAAAATAAAAATAAAAATAAAATAAAAAGTGTTTCTTTTTCTTTAATCACTTTTAGAAGAGATAAAATAAAATCACAAAAATATTTCCTTAAAAAATCAAAATAGTCTATTCTGCCTCCTTGAGTTCGACCTAGGCACACTTACCTGGTAAAATAAATAGTGTAGGTTTTCTTCCGAAAACCAAATTTGTTTAATTAGAGTTAAGATCTGTTTTCGCGGCTTTTTCTACACCGATACCTTTATTCTCTAAAAAAGCCGCGATCTGATTTTAACGCTTATCAAAATGGCGCCGTTGTCGGGGAGGCGTTAGAATATTTTGATTTCTTTCGAATTTTTGTGATTTTATTTTCTTTCTTCTTTTTGTTTGGTTTTTCGTTACTTTTCGTACGGTTTTTCGTACGTTTTTTTTCGATAGTCTTCTTGTTTCATTTTTGTAGTTTTTCTTTCGGCTTTTCTTACGGTTTTCTCGACTTATCTCTCGATTTTTCCACTAACTAATTTTTGCAAGGCCTGCATGATCAGCCGGCTTCTTAGGAAGCCGAATCAGTTGAAAGAGCAGAGACCGGCTTCTTCTTCACGAGTCGGCTGCAGAGAGCAGATTTAGTTAGTGTACTTTTTGTAAAAGAGAGAAAGGGAGAGAAACTGTAAAAGATAATAAACAAAACCCCCATTCTTTTTCGGGGTCTGATTCGCTGAATACCGTGTATTCGGGGGATCAGAGCATCCACCGCGGTTTTTCTCGCCTTATCGAATTTCCGCGGCTTTTTAGATGTTTGCTTAGATTTTTTTTTACTCTATCTGATTGTGCCTACGTAGTTAGTCTTAGGACTCGTAACCTAGGTGCATGAATTTAGGATATTTATAAAAAGAAAAAAATCGGTAGACGTCTGTTTGAAAAAACCCAAAAAAAATTACAAAATTGCAAAATAAAATTGGGACTGCTAAACATATCTGACTTTAAAAACCGTAAACGATTCATCTGTTTTGGGAGAGTAATCCCCGCACAACTTCTCAGAGTGCGCGAGCGAGAGCCGACTCATAAGGATAGAGCCAAAACCCCGTATTTCAAGCGAAATACTACTTAGTTCATACAACTGATCACTGTTCTTCAGTGGGTACTCTCGGGTAGCCGAAAACGGTCCGGGTTTACTTAGCAGAGTGGGAGGTTTAGAGGACACTGCACAAGGCTCCGTCTTCAAGTAACACGGGTAGCCGGAAACGGTCTGTACTTACTCCCATACTGGCTGAGTGCGAGTGATCTTCTGTAAGGACTCGGGCCAGTGTTTCGAAGAAACCATCGGGCACCTATCAGCTCGCTCAGCCCGCGATAACTGTGATACTTGTTTGCTAATTACAACCCTAAAACCGACAAGATAAAAGACCGAACTTTTACGGTCTTCATCGAGTTGAGTTAGTGAACACAAGGTTTACTTTGTGTTTGCTTGCGGGGCGTGAGTTTCCGTGGATTTCGTATTTTTCCCATCTCCTTTGAATCGTACATCGTGCTCGCCCGATCAAATCTCTTGACATCGAAGATGACGTCTCGACGACTTTTCTGCTCAGACTCCGTGAGCTTTCGACCGTCCACCGTCGAGCGTACTTCTTCACAGGCTCGGGATGACCATCTTCCCGAGCTGGTCCCATCAGATCTCGAGGAGAGTCAGACCCAGACTACCTCTCCTCCTGGCCAGACTATTGAGGCAGACATACATCATCTAGATCTCCAGCCGATTTTTCACTGAGTTCTTATGAAAGCTTCTCTTTCACAGACAATCAGATGGCTCGCGGCAAAGGACCAACGGTAGACGAGAGGCATCCAGCTGAGGAGCAGCACGAAGGAAGACCCGACGTCGAAGATATTACTACTGGGATTCTTGATACACTTCAGCAGATGAATCTACAGATTCGAGAACAATTTCGAGTTCAGACTGAACTGCGGGCTGAAATAGCCGTGCTACGAGCAGGAGCCGGGAACCAGTTCCCACCTACGGTTCCCGTGACTTTATGGGATGAGTATGACCCAGGCGCTAGAATGCTCCACCATTGGATTCGGCTACCGCCGAATCAAGGGCCATACGAGCTGAGACCGTCCTTTATTTCACTGCTTCCCACGTACTATGGGAATGCCACAAAGGAGCTGTTTACCTTCTTACAGCAATTCGAGATGATTTGCGGTACGGCTTGTTATCCAGGAGTTACGCAGGAGGCTGTACGCCTCAAGGGCTTTCCCTTTGCCCTAGCCAATAAGGCTCTATACTAGTTGAGTCATCTGGGGAGGTAAATCTCTACATGGGACGATCTAATGTCCACCTTCCTACGCAAATATTTTCCTCTGGGAAGGACGAACATGATGTGGATCCATATCTCCAACTTCACGCAACTCCCGCACGAATCTTTCAATGAGGCATGGGATAGATTCAAGGACCTTATGGAGAGATGCCCGCATCATGAGATCCCGATGAAGGTGCTAGTTCAGAACTATTTTGGAGGACTCCAGTCGGACATACAAGGGCTCGTCAGTGCCGCATGTGGCGGCAGCTACTTGAACAATGATGCCGAGTCATTCTGGGCCATCTTCGAAGGGATGGCCGAGAACTCGAGAGTCGTGGACTCTACTCGGGCATTTCAGAAAGCCCCACAGCCACCACATCACCGAGAACATCACAAGGTGGCCAATATCTCAGATTCCGAATCCAACACCAACATGGGATACATTAGCGAGAAGCTAATGTTGGTGGATGTGATTCAAAAACAAGTCCAAGACTTACAGCCGCTGCGAGAGTTGGAGAAACTCTCATCTCTATCTCAACAGCTGAGTGATCTGTCGAAGAAGGTGTCTGACCTTCAGCTCCAGTACCAGCAGAACCAGTCTTCTTCGACCACACAACCAGCATGGAGGATCTTACCCGCTCCACCCACCCGTCCGATCCACTTCGTACAGAGCGAGCCAGAGACTCCGCATCTTGATTGGCATGAGGACCAGTCTCACGCCAATCCAGGCCAGATCACCAGCACCGTAGAGATGGAGGTGGAGCCGTAATCCACTCTCGAGATCAACGGGATTTGGTATACTCCGATTCAGCAGTCGAGTATACCAAATTAGCAGCAGCAGCCGTACGGTCATTCACAGCATGGACGTCTGAATTTCCAACACCGCTAGAGCTTCACGCCACAACTGTCTCACCCGAATGTCTATCATCAGAGACCACATTCATATCAGTACCCTACTCATTATTCACAGAATTATCCTTATCAGCAGCAGCAACAGTCTTCCTCCACACCTCAGCTATACTCCCAGCCTTCCACTTCTCAGCATTACACGCCAAGGCAGGAGAGAGGAGCAAGCCAGGGCCACCACACCAAACCAGAGATGTCTTCACAAGCCCATGCACTCAACAAGATCATGGACATGCTGAGTACGCTCCAGATTGCGCACAAAACCGAGATAGAGCAGGTTAACCGTCGTCTGGACGAGTTAACCGCACCGAAGACCAATCTTCCAGCCCAGCCTCAGATGAACCCGAACAACAAGAGGAGGCATCCAGATCAGGTAGACACTACAGGTAAGATCTCGTTTCCTGAATTTTTATCTAACTTCATTTGTCTCAGGAGCGGTAGATAACCAGAAGCACCTACTGGAGTAGAGGAGAGGGCACTAGAGGAGCACGAGTAGATCCATGAGCCGCAAGAATCTGAAGCCGAGGAGGAGAACCAACAAGATGATGAGGATCACCCTGCAGACTCGAGAGACGGGAGCGATGCCGACATAGTAGATATGGACACTAGCGACTCAGACGATGACACCACGCCAGATCAGGCAGAGATTCCCGAGAAAAACATTTCTTTCCCTGTCTTAGAGAGTTTTGTACATAATTCTGAAACTCTCGATGTACAGTTGATTCTGAAATGAATAAAAATTCTGATTTTCTGACTCCTGACTTTGTTCCTTTTCCCGATGCCTTGTTTGGAAAAGGAAATAAAAATACCAAAAAGAATGTTTCTTCT
Source organism: Ottelia alismoides (assembly GCA_037367405.1). Taxonomy (NCBI): domain Eukaryota; kingdom Viridiplantae; phylum Streptophyta; class Magnoliopsida; order Alismatales; family Hydrocharitaceae; genus Ottelia; species Ottelia alismoides. Next base: position 358,272 of record JAZKJV010009768.1, on the reverse strand, counting down.
CCAGAGATCGAAAAACTAATAAAAGATCGCATCTTTATGAAGATCCCGCTTCACGATGCCTTAGATCAGTTTCCTACACTTAAGAATCAATTGAAAAATCGATGCACCACTGATTTACATGAAATTCGAGGGTCGTACGGTTTCACAAGGCGAAACTGCAGTCGGTGTGTTGACCGCTACAAAATCCCGTATAAAATCAACAATTAACCCACACTATAGATATCAAGAAATGACAAGCAGATGTGAAGTTAAAATTTATTTTTAACTACATAAATCATGTATAGAAGCAAGTACGTAGAGAGGTCAAACACAGGGAGCAAGGCATGATAGATCCAGCTAAGTGCAAAATGTGATGTGATTGTGTACACTATGCAAATGCAAATATTTTTGTGGGTTTTTTTTTAATTTTTTATTTTTTTTAATTTTTTTAAATTTTGTATTTTGATTTTTAATTTTCTGATTTTATATTTTCTTTTTATATTTTTTAATTTTCTTTTTCAATATTGGAATATATAAACTATATAATAAAAGAGGTGCTACAATATTTATAAAAATATGCAAAAATGCTCAAAAATTCAAAAATAAAATATTTTTGGTCTTTTTATGATTTTTTTACTGTTTTTGTGATTTTTGGATATTTTTCAGAATATTTTTAAAAGGCAAAATAAATGAAAACAGAGACTTAGCTACTAACTGAAGGTAAAATAGGAATGAAAAATTTCAAACAGCTACAAAAATTTTCCAAACTAATTTTAAAATAAAGATAATAAAATATAGGACCTATAAGAACAGAGTTTGCATTATTTTGATTTTTCTACTATTTTATAGATTTTTTTGAAGTTTTTAAGTATTTTCAAAATTTTAAGGTTTTCTTTTGCAATTTTTAGTGATTTTTGGACTGACACTAAAATATGATAAAATAGATAGTAGGCAATTTTTTTTGGAATTTTTCTAGGTGTTTTAATATTTTTTTGGTATTTTCTAAGTTAGACAGTACTGAAATGGCATGTTTTTGATTTTTTAATAAATATAAAATGAGTCAAAAATAAAATGCAAAAATATAGCGTGCAAGTGCAAGTTAACAGGAGCTTAAGTTAAATTTTTGGGAATTTTTTGAATTAAAATGATGCCTTAAATAAATGGATCAAGCAAGCAAAAATATGTAGCCTGGTAGGGGTATAACTGCAAATATCAAAACATACAGGGGCATACATGCAATTTTCCAAGAAAATATAACTCTGGATATTCGATTTTATGGACCAATCACAAACAACCAAACCCGCACGGGTACAAATGCAAAATGTACACCAGGACTCGTGACTTGCACGCGCTTGGGAAGGACTGGTTCGTAATATCAAAAATGCCCGAGGGCATACATGCAATTCTCCCAAAAATTTAACACTTAATAATTAATTCCCTAGACTGAAATGAAATACAAAGTCGGCCGAGGGCCTCGCTGCAAAAAGGCCACGCTCCTCACGTACACGGGCACGTGAGATGACGTGGCCGAGGACCTTGTTGTAAATAAGAGAAAGTGCGGGGGCTTCTAAGCAAATATTACAACAATATTTAACAGCCGATGAATTTTTTGATGTTAATTAATAAATACAAAAAGGCGCTGGGGAAGATGTGCGAAATACCCAACGGGATCGGATCGAACGACGCTAGAGATTTCACTTGCCACGTGTCATTGCTTGGACGCCCCATACCGCTTCGTCGGCGAAGGCTGCGATTACATCTGGTGGGACTGATCAGACGGCTTAGGAACGACCAAGATCCAATGACAGATGCGCTATCTGGGGGGAACGCCTTGATCGGACGACTGGAGACGTGGGAGGACGAACAAAGAAGAACTCCGGCGAGGCGAAACTCTCTGAGCTCCTCCTCCGATCTCCGGCTGACTTGAAGCTCGCAAAATGGCGCTATCCCTTCCTGGAGGGTTCCTCTCTCTGCTGGAGTGGATAAAAAGCCCTGACGTTGGTCAGAGGGCTTGCAGGAGGACGGCGGAGCTTTAGAGCTCCAAGGCCCTCCGGCGAACCTCCAAAAGCACCCAACTGTTGCTGACTCACGTACCTGCACCAAAAAGTTACTCCCACAAGGGCAAAATGCCTCGAGGGTTGGGGGAACCACTGGGGGCGAAGATGGCGAAGATGGTGGTCGTCGCCGGAGGAGCGCTCCAGCGAAGATGGCTATGATGTGCGTTGATCGATGGAACTTAGCGATTAAGGGTGCAAAAGATTCCTACGATGACAGAGAATAAAAGGAGCAAGAGAAAGAAGGAAATGGATACCTCAAGGGGAAGGACCCGAGGTTGAGATATCTCAAAGGCGAGGCTCGCCGGAGGTGAGGAACGCGCCCAGAACAATCGATGCTCCTCCACTTTGAAGGTGGGAACCTAGAGCTGTCACCTCCAGGCTTCTAACTCGAGCAAAAGGGGGAGCAATTCTGGATGAAGTGTGGTTTAGATTCTCAAAGGAAGGTCGGGTGTTCAATATATTTGGTTTGACCTTGTGACTGAGGCGGTCCAAAGAACGAAGATTATCGAGCGAATCATTGATTCGCGACCCGAGATGATCCATGGGCGTGAATCACCAGTCAACGAGGAAGAAAAGTTGTGTAGATCACAACATCAAAGGGTGCAAGGTGCGCCCTCCAAAAATCCTGGAAGATGGTTGAAACTGACATCTGACAAGAGCTACAGGACCTAGGGCAGACAGTTGACCGAGGTCAACTGCGACTGCCCCCTGGTTGGTCCACGTGGACCAACCATAAAAAAGGTCCTAAAAAGATTTAAAAATTCAATTAAAAATCAAAAATGATTTTATTAGTTTTAGGATATAAAATAAAAAATATTTATTATTTTATGTAGTATTTTATTCCGATTTTTAATTATTTTTATGAGATATATTTTTGCAAGTTTACTTTTATACCCTTTATATGTATAATATCTATATATTTTATTCTTTTACTTTTATTTTGTGTATTTTAATTTTATTATTTTTATTTAGTATTTTATAAAATCATAATATACTTTTATACACTTAAATGTATTTTTATTTTAATTTGCTGATGTAGTTTGTATATTTAATAAAATGAAGTATACTTTATATAGGTATAAGTATAGGTCTGATACCTATGTATTGTATATACATATATTTTTATTTTGTATTTTATTTGAGTTTTTTATTCATGTTTTAATATACATAATTATTATAAATAATATTTAAAAATTATAAAAATATAAAAATATAAAAATAATGAATAAATTGAATATTTTAATCAGTACAATTGTACAATGTGGGTCCAAAACTCAACTTTCAAACTGTAGCTCTGCCAAATGCAAAACCATCGCCATTAAATAGCTTATTTTATTCTATATACAATTAAAGGTGAGTTTGCTGCATTTGGAGTTTTCATTTGTGAGATACGGGTCTGGGAAGTTGGGATTCTGGAATTTTATTCAGACCATAACTTTTTATCTGTACATTATTTTTCAGTGAAATAAATTTTGTATTTTTCTTTATTTAATTATCTACAACTTTCATGTACAAAGTTTCTTTATTTGATGTATAAAAAGTGGAACCAAAAAAAGGTCCCAAAATAAATAAAGAATGAATTAAAAAGTATAGGTATTTGACTGTACTTGACCCTTATCTCCCCCTACTTTATTCCTTGTCGACCTATGCATCAAGATGCCTAGGTCTCGGGGTTTCGGGTCATAAAATATTTACAATATTTTATTCTTTTTCTTTTCTTTTATTTATTCTATAATTTTGGCTTTAATTACAGTATTTTATACACTATTTACATGTACATGCATGAATGCTAATATGCTCTATTTAATGCTATTTACAGGCATTTACTAGGGTTTTTGAGGCCAAAATGATAGAATAAAGATGATGAAATGTGGATTCATCATCCCCCTATACTTTACCTTTGCTAGTCCCTCGCAAACACTTATGTAATAAGTGCAAAAAGAAAAAGAAAGAAAAGAAAAAGAAGAACTTGGATTTAGTTTGATTGTCAAACTTCTCTTCACAAAATCAAAGTTTGGAGCTTAAATCGGACCTTTGGAATTTTAATGCGGGCGGAACCTTAATGAGAACCAAATTTGAAATTCAATAGTCTTTGAGAATCCCAAAACTCTGTTCAAGTCTCCTCAATAGCCAGGTCAAAAATATCTCAACTCATACGCAAACCCTTACGACTATGAATCTGACTCGTACAGTGTAAGTGATAGTGGCTTTCTCCAACTAGAATGGCAAAGAAATTGACTTCTCCAGTACAACAACCCAATGATTCCCTAATCCAACAACTCTGTCCTCGAGGAGCGGGGTATTCCCTTCTAAGTTCAAGTGGCTACTAGCTCAAGAGGAGGGGGTGAAGAGAAGAATGGACGGTAGCCAGTGTAGCTACCTATCCTAGGATGCAAGACCAGTGTAGTCAAGTCATCCAGCTGCAGGCTCACATATTTGACTTTGGAACTCAAGCTTGCTTATTGACTTTATAACATTTGTACATACTTTGCAGGCTTTTTATTTTTGTACATGCCTGAACACTTTTTTTTTGAAATACTATTCTCAGCAGCATTTACATAAGGAGTTTTTTCTCTTGAGCCAGTAGACTATCCCTCTTTTGAATCTTTATCGCAACCCACAGCCTCCTGTCTTTAGACTTCCTCATCACTGGACGGGTTGGGCGCACTTCCCTCCCTAGAGGAGGACAAATGTTTCCACTTGTTTGTGTCTCATACCGACAAATCCAATTCCCTCACCACTCTAACTAAGTTGAGACATGTAAAGGTGCAGGTGTTCAAGTTAGGTCATTATCAACAAGAGTCGTGCGTGTGCTCCGAAATATTCTACTTAGGCAGTCAAGAATCCATTGAACCAAGTCCCGTGATCCTCAAAGAATTAAGTCAACTAGACCTGAAGTACCTCAAACCCAGTTCCTATAAGGTTCTTGTTATTAGGTTGATTTCAAGGTCCAATCAAGCTCCAATCTCCGGATTTTACTTAGACTCGTTCAACTATCAAACTCAATCCGAAAAATGTGAATGCTATGCAATTTCAGAAAATCTTTTTGCGATGCAATTTTCAAGGATTTTGAACTTTTTATGGATTTTTGAAAAGATGATGATGATGCATATGCAGATGCATTTTTTTGTATTTTCCAAAAATATTTTTCAAATGTTTTTGGATTTTAGTTTTGCAAATGTTTTTGGGATTTTTGAAAAAAAAAGTTTTTGGCTAAAAGCTAGGTTAAAATATTTACACGGGAGTGCTTCTTATATATACAAGAAGTGGATTTTAAGAATTTACGAGGGTAAGTGATCAATTTTATACATATATATTGGTGTGATGTAAATATTCCTCAAACTTATTTAACACAAGTTTTCCAAACAGTTTTGAGAACTATAGTCCAAAATAATTTTTACAAACATTTTTGCAAATATGTACACACATTTGAAAATCATTTTGCAAAAGTTTTCCAAACAATATATATAGATTTTTTAAAGATTTTTGCAACCATTTTTCAAACCATTTGCAAATCATTTTTCAACCGTTTTATTTCACGCAAAGAAAAGAATTTTTTTACAAACCACACATTTTTACAAAGGTTGAAAACATGTAACAAAACATTTTCAAAATAGTTTTCAATAGATTTTCACAAAGATTTTCAAACTATTTTTCAAATATTTTGCAAAAAACATTTTCACCTGACTTATTAATCAGTATATACAAAAAGAATTTGAGGAATGGTAGCATCTTTTTATTAAGGGTTTCTCATGAATTTTAAAGAATTATTAGCCATATTATTAAGAAAATACGAAAGTACGTGTTATGACTAAAGTATATACACAGTATATACGACCCCCCTATACTTAGCTTGAGCTATGTCCTCATAGATCGGAGAGAAAAGAGAAGACATAACTCGTACTGAGTATAGACAAGTCTAAAGAATAAATGAATGAACCAATAAGAAGTTGACCATCCCCCCCTATACTTAGGATCAAAGAATCCTAAGTATAGCAGACTGTACACAACGCAGGGAGGGTCAAGGGTGGGAATGAACAGATCGTACTCAGATTGTCTCCCCCTATACTTAGGGTCAGATAACCCTAAGTATAGACAAGAAGAGGAGACAATGGAGAGGATCGAAATGAATAGAAGAAACTCGGGGTGCTCACCCCCCTATACTTAGGACAAAGTACGTCCTAAGTACAGAAAGTTGACAACAAGGGGCGACACCTTTTTGATAGATAAAGAAAATAGAAAAGGAAAAGAAGAAAAGAAGAAAATAAGTTAACATATGAAAGCATGATATATACAGATGATCTGTACAGCGGAAGATGGAAGTGATCACCATGTATGAGATGCAGATGATATGAGTCAAAGAACACATCTCATACCAGAAGAATGGGGGCAACGTCAATGGTCGGCGGATCATGATCTAGATATAGCTTCAGGCGTTGACCATTGACATGGAAGGTAGAGGAAGATGACGGTTCGGATATGTCAATACTGCCATTGTCATGTACCTTCCTGACCACATACGGACCTTTCCACTTGCTCTGTAATTTTCCTGGAAATAATTTCAGCCTGGAATCAAACAACCATACTCTCTGATCTGGCTCAAACTGTTTATGGCTAATATGGGAATCATGCCATGTCTTCACTTTCTCCTTGTACTGTAGGCTGCTAGAAAAGGCCGTGTCTCTCAGTTCATCCAAGGCTGCCAACTCTGCTCTTCTCTGTTCTCCTATACTCTCGAGATCTAATAGTAACTCAATGACAGCCCAAAAGGATTTATGCTTGATTTCCACTGGCAAATGGCACGGCTTGCCATAGACGAGTCGAAAGGGAGATGTCCTCAATGGATTCTTGAAGGAAGTCCGATAGGCCCACAAGACCGAGTCCAAAAGTTGTGACCAATCCTTTCAGTCTGAGCAGACAACCTTCTGTAAGATAGTTTTTATCTCCCAGTTCGATACTTCGGCTAGACCATTAGTTTGAGGGTGATACAGTGTGGCAACCCGATGGTCAATGCCGAACTCGTCTGCAAGGGCCCTAACCTTGTCGTTGATGAAATGAGATCCCTCGTCTGAAATCAAGACTCTAGGTACCCCGAAATGTGAAATGATATTTTTCCTCAAAAATTTGCACACGGTTTTAGCATCTGCGGCTCGGGCGGGGATGGCCTCAACCCATCTACTGACATAATCTACAACAAGCAAAATGTGCTCGAATCCCTGACTCTTAGGAAATGGGCCCATGAAATCAATCTCCCATGCATCAAAAACGTCATAAAAGTGAATGGGTTGCATGGGCATCATGTCTCTCTGTCCGCAGGTTCCCATCTTCTGACAGTCAGTACATCTCTTCACGAACTCATCAGAATCCTTGAAGAGAGTAGGCCACCATAGGCCGGATTGGAGCACCTTCTGTGCTGTCCTTTTTCCAGAATGATGTCCTCCTGCCTCAAGCTTGTGGTAGTACGTGAGGACGCTATGCTGCTCTTCTTGAGGAATGCACCTCCTCCAGATGTTGTCCCCTCCTTCATGATAAAGGACGGGATCCTCCCAATGGTAAAGCTTGGCCTTCGTCAGGAAGGTCTCGAGCTTCTGCCTGGGCCAACCTTGTGGGACCGTCTTGGCAACAAGATAGTTCACAATGTCGGCATACCACGGGAGCGAGGTGATAGCCAAGATCGCCTCATCTGGAAACGTCTTGGTGATAGGTGTGCTGGGCTCAGATTCCTCAAGGTTCTCCAAACGGGAGAGATGATCCGCCACCACATTCTTGACTCCAGGCTTATCCTTAATCTCAATATCAAATTCCTGGAGTAGAAGGATCCATCTGGTAAGGCATGCTTTGGCATCCTTCTTGGCCATTAAGTACCGGATGGCGGTGTGATCAGTGTAAATTGTCACTCTAGATCCGAGAATATAAGATCGATACTTATCCAAAGCAAAGACTACAACCAGCATCTCTTTCTCAGTCACAGTGTAATTCTGCTAAGCGGCATCCAAAGTCCAGCTAGCGTAGTGAATGGCAAACGACAATCCATCCCTCCTCTGTCCAAGCACAGCCCCAAAGGTAAAATCTGAAGCATCCGTCATGATCTCGAATAGGAGAGACCAATCGGGTGGCTGAAGGACAGGAGCTGAAACAACCATACCTTTGAGAGTCTCAAAAGACGCAAGACACTTATCATTGACAATGAACTCGGTGTCTTTCGTCAGCAAATCAGTAAGCGGTCGGGCAATACGACTGAAGTCCTGAATGAACCGTCGGTAGAAACCGATATGCCCCAGAAAGGACCGCAATTGACGCAAATTGGACGGTGGATTGAGTTTTCTAATGATATCCACCTTGGCCGGATCGACCTCCATGCCCCTGTTGGAGATGATATGACCAAGGACTGTCCCTTGAGTCACCATGAAGTGACTCTTCTCCCCAGACAATACAAGGTTGACCTCAATGCAGTGCTGAAGCATACGGTCTAGGCAGTCAAGACAAGCATCAAACCCGTCGCCATAGACCGAGAAGTCATCCATGAAGACCTCTAAACAGTCACCCACCATGTCCGAGAAAATGGACAACATGCACCTTTGGAATGTCGTCGGAGCATTACATAGACCAAAGGGCATCCATCTGAAAGCATAAGTCCCAAACGGATAGGTGAATGTCGTTTTCTCATGGTCTTCAGGCGCAATGGTCACTTGATTATATCCGGAGTACCCGTCAAGAAAGCAGTAATGACTCTTCCCAGCTAGCCGCTCGATAATTTGATCAATGAAGGGTAGCAGGAAATGATCCTTCTTGGTGGCCTCATTTAATCGTCTGTAGTCTACACAGACCCTCCAAGAAGTGGGCACTCGGGTAGCGATCTCCTCTCCAGACTCATTCACAACTGTCGTGATACCCATCTTCTTGGGTACCACATGTAACGGACTAACCCATTTGGAGTCGGAGATGGGGTAGATAAAATCGGCGCTCCGCCACTTCGATATTTCTTTCATGACCACATCTTAAAGATTCAGGTTTAGCCGTTGTTGGAACTCACGTGACGGCCTAGCGTTATCCTCAAGATAGATGTGGTGGGAGCACAGAGCCAGACTAATCCCCTGGAGTTCAGCTATACTCCATCCTATCGCCTTGCGGTTTCTTTCAAGAACCTCCATCAGACGAGATTCTTGTTCTCCAGTCAAACCTACTGAGATAATGAGTGGGTGCATATCTGGCTCACCCGCAAGAAATCTGTACTTCAACAACTGCGACAGAGGTTTCAATTATGGGCAACTGGGAGGTGGCAGATCTGGCTTCTGATATGTCTGTGTGAAGGCGACCAGGTCTGCATGTGAGAACTCTCGCTCTGCATGAATCTCTGACGAATGGAGCCCTGCTGAATCATCAATAGACTGTACTGGCTTACACTCGGTCATGGCTGTTGGCTCAGAAGGAATCAGACAAGGTAAATAGTCATCAAAATTATCCCAATCAATGTCTGAATCCGAGGGATTAGATAAGATGAACAAGATTGAAAATCATCAGCACCACTCGTCCCAACACTGTCAGCCTCAAGTGTATCCTCGTCCAGGGGTGTGCTCTCCAGGCTCTCGACTGCCATAAGCTTTAAAGATGGTGAATCTGTAGGCAAAGCGAGGGTCTGTGCGATAGGATCTGTCCAGGTAGATTCATCGTCCCTCATCACAAAATCACACTCCTGGTAGATGTCTAGCTCTTCCTCTGTCATCGCGGCTTCGCTGGACTGCTCCGAGCATTCAAGTTCTCTGGCTCTGGTTTCCTCGATCGTCTTTATTTGTATGGTTTTGCCCTCTACGCGAAAACATACCTTCCCACTATCATGATCGGTTACCGCCTTGGCTGTGGTCAAGAATGGGCGTCCGAGTATGATGGGGGCATCTGTTACCGATCCAGGGATCTCCATGTCCAACACAACGAAGTCCACGGGGAACTTCAGGCCCTGAATGGTAATGACTACGTCTTTCAATAACCCCTTAGGCCTCTTAGTCGACCTATCAACAAACTGAAGGACCGTCCTGCTCCTAAAAAGAGGACCAAACTCGAATCGGTCGAGTAAGGCTGCCGGAAGAAGGTTAATTGAAGAGCCGCTGTCTAATAGAGTACGATCAAACTGTTGCTTCTGAATCTCGCATCTGACATAGGGAGCTCATGCATCTGGTCGTTTGGCTGGCAGTTTGTTCTGAATGGTACAGCAAGTGGAATGAGTGAGCATATGGATCTGATCTCTGTGGTTCCTCCTCTTCCTGTAGATGGTAGTCTTCTCTTTCAAGTTCTTTTGAAGAGGGGGATGTGCTCAAGTGCTTCCTGTAGAGTCAGTTGAATGTGGAATCTGTCTATCATCTGATTGCTGAACTCTACCTGCTGATCTTTTTTTGGATTTTCTCTTTTGCTCCCCTTCGCCCGGCGGAGTGCTTCAGGGAAGGGGATGGTAGGGGCCTCCTCAGATGGAGGACTAGGAATAGGTCCCTGTGCCTGTGAAGGAATAGAATCCATACAATCATCATCATTAAACACATATGGATCCGCAATTTGAATAGAAACCTTTCCTTTATTCATATTTTTGTGCTTTTTGTTGTTACCACAGTCCATAGATACAAAAGGTGGTAACACCATAGAAGGAAGCTCAACAAAAGTAGATGTAGTGGCCTCAGCACCACCACCGGCACCTATCTTCACGGCATCAGCACCGCGCTCTGGCTCTGCATCCAAAATGGTGGCATCAGCACCACCATCTGCATCTGGAATCACGACGGCCTCAGTACCGTCGTCTGGCTCTCCATCGTTGGATACAAAGCAGGAATTTATAAACCTAAACTACATGCCGGTATGCAAGCGGAAATTTTCCTAAGCAGGCAATTGCTACTTGAAGAACCACGAGTCAACTACCAATCTCCAATCCTAAAGTCCGGTCTAGGCTCACCCCTCCTCGTCTCGACACATCGAGTTCAGGAAAAGCGCTTGGCGGGATGAGCTCGTGGCGCGGCGGATTGAAGACTAATGACTAACTGTTTAATTAGACTAAGTCCAAATACGATCTACAGGAACATGCAAAGGTTATTAGTGTGTTTGGACCCAATCTAATCGATCAAGCAAAGGCCTAGAACTAAGGGCTCAATCCACAAAAGAAATGGAAAATGAAAACAAAACCGGAAAATGACTGCGGGAAACATGACAAAATCCGCGGTGAGCCCCCAGGTGAACAAACACCCGGAAATTGGGCCCGGAGTGTATGAGTATCCAAGTCTTGTATTATTACAAATTAATAATCACTCTCTCACCAAATAAAATAAAAGCTAATCTAATCACTCTCTCTCAAGTCTCCCGCTCTCTCCTGCCGGCTTGGCTTAAGAAAAGCCGGCTCCGTTTCCCAAGGTTGCTCCGGATCCCCTAGGCGATCCGCCTCGCTCCGCGGTCCCTCACAAGAAGACAAAAAGAGATGGTCAGAAAAGCTCAACACTATCTATAAAAATAAGAGAGATAAAACAAGCAATGGTAGACAACTAATGATAATCAATCAAAACTAGGATCTACTCGCTGTTGCTCCCCAGCAACGGCGCCATTTGATTTACATGAAATTCGAGGGTCGTACGGTTGCACAAGGCGAAACTACAGTCGGTGTGTTGACCGCTACAAAATCCCGTATAAAATTAATAATTAACCCACACTATAGATATCAAGAAATGACAAGCAGAAGTGAAGTTAAAATTTATTTTTAACTCTACATAAATGATGTATAGAAGCAAGTATGTAGAGAGTTCGAACACATGGAGCAAGGCAGGATAGATCTAGCTAAGTGCAAAATGTGATGTGATTGTGTACAATATGCAAATGCAAATATTTTTGTGGGTTTTTTTTATTTTTATTATTTTTATTTTTTTAATTTTGTATTTTGATTTTTATTTTTCTGATTTTATATTTTCTTTTTATATTTTATATTTTTTAATTTTCTTTTTCAATATTGGAATACATAAACTATATAATAAAAGATGTGCTACAATATTTATAAAAATATGCAAAAATGATCAAAAATTTAGAAATAAAATATTTTTGGTCTTTTTATGATTTTTTACTGTTTTTGTGACTTTTGGATATTTTTCAGAATATTTTTGGTATTTTTAAAAGGCAAAATAAAGGAAAATAGGGACTTAGCTACTAGCTGAAGGTAAAATAGGAATGAAAAATATCAAACAGCCAAAAAATTTTCCAAACTAATTTTAAAATCAAGATAATAAATATAGGACCTACAGGAACAGAGTTTGCATTTTTTTTGATTTTTCTACTATTTTATAGTTTTTTTTGAAGTTTTTAAGTATTTTCGAAATTTTGAGGTTTTTCTTTTGCAATTTTTAGTGATTTTTGGACTGACACTAAAATATGATAAAATAGACAATAGGCAAATTTTTTTGGAATTTTTCTAGATGTTTTAATATTTTTTGGTATTTTCTAAGCTAGATAGTACTGAAATGGCATGTTTTTCATTTTTTAATAAATATAAAAATGTGACAAAAATAAAATGCAAAAATATAGCGTGCAAGTGCAAGTTAACAGGAACTTAAGTTAAATTTTTGAATTAAAATGATGCCTTAAATAAATGGATCAAGCAAGCAAAAATATGTAGCCTAGTAGGGGTATAACTGCAAATATCAAAACATCTAGGGGTATACATGCAATTTTCCAACAAAATATAACTTTGAATATTCAATTTTATGGACCAATCACAAATAATCAAACCCGCACGGGTACAGATGCAAAATGTACACCAGGATGCGTGAATTGCACGCGCCTAGGAAGGACTAGTTCGTAATATCAAAAATGCCCGAGGGCATACATGCAATTGTCCCAAAAATTTAACACTTAATAATTAATTCCCTAGACTGAAACGAAATACAAAATCGGCTGAGGGCCTCGCTGCAAAAAGGCCACGCTCCTCACGTGCACGGGCACGTGAGATGACATGGCCGAGGACCTTGTTGTAAATAAGAGAAAGTGCGGGGGCTTCTAAGCAAATATTACAACAATATTTAACGGCCGATGAATGTTTTGATGTTAATTAATAAATACAAGAAGGCGCTGGGGAAGATGTGCAAAATACCCAACGGGATCGGATCGAACGACGCCAGAGATTTCACTTGCCCCGTGTTGTTGCTTGGACGCCTATACCGCTTCGTCGGCGACGGCTGCGATTATATCTGGTGGGACTGATCAGACGACTTGGGAACGACCAAGATCCAACGACGGCTGCGCTATCTGGGGGGAACGCCTTGATCGAACGGCTGGATACGTGGGAGGACGAACAAAGAAGAACTCCGGCCAGGCGAAACTCTCTAAGCTCCTCCCCCGATCTCCGGCTGACTTGAAGCTTGCAAAATGGAGATATCCCTTCCAGAAGGGTTCCTCTCTCTGCTGGAGTGGCCAAAAAGCCCCGACGTTGGTCGGAGGGCTTGCAGGAGGACGACAGAGCTTTAGAGCTCCAAGGCCCTCCGGCGAACCTCCAAAAGCACCCAGCTGCTGCTTTGACTCACGTACCTGCACCAAAAAGTTACTCCCTTGAGGGAAAAATGCCTCGAGGGTTGGGGGAACCACTGGGGGCGAAGATGGAGAAGATGGTGGTCATCGCCTGAGGAGCGCTCCGGCGAAGATGGCTATGATGCGCGTTGATCGATGGAACTTAGCGATTAAGGGTGCGAAAGATTCCTACGATGACCGAGAATAAAAGGAGCAAGAAAAAGAAGGAAATGGATACCTCAAGGGGCAGGACCCGAGGTTGAGATACCTCAACGGTGAGGCTCGCCGGAGGTGAGGAACGCACCCAGAACAATCAATGCTCCTCCGCTTTGAAGGTGGGAACCTAGAGCTGTCACCTCCAGGCTTCTAACTCGAGCAAAAGGGGGAGCAATTCTGGATGAAGTGCGGTTCAGATTCTCAAAGGAAGGTCGGGTGTTCAATATATTTAGTTTGACCTTGTGACTGGGGCGGTCCAAAGAACGAAGATTATCGAGCGAATCGTTGATTCGCGGCCCGAGATGATCCATGGGCGTGAATCACCAGTCAACGAGGAAGAAAAGTTGTGTAGATCACAACATCAAAGGGTGCAAGGTGCGCCCTCCAAAAATCCTCGAAGATGGTCGAAACTGACATCTGACAAGAGCTACAAGACCTAGGGCAGACAGTTGACCGAGGTTAACTGTGACTGCGCCCTGGTTGGTCCACGTGGACCAACCAAAAAAAGGTCCTAAAAAAGATTTAAAAAATTCAATTAAAAATCGAAAATGATTTTATTAATTTTAGGTTATAAAATAAAAAAATATTTATTATTTTATGCAGTATTTTATTCTTATTTTTAATTATTTTTATGAGATATATTTTTGCAAGTTTACTTTTATACCCTTTATAGGTATAATATCTATATATTTTATTCTTTTATTTTTATTTTGTGTATTTTAATTTTATTATTTTTATTTAGAATTTATAAAATCATAATATACTTTTATACACTTAATTGTATTTTTATTTTAATTTTCTGATGTAGTTTGTATATTTAATAAAATAGAAGTATACTTTATATAGGTATAAGTATAGGTCTGATACCTATGTATTGTATATACATATATTTTTATTTTGTATTTTATTTGAGTTTTTTATTCATGTTTTAATGTACATAATTATTATAAATAATATTTACAAAATTATAAAAATATAAAAATATAAAAATAATGAATAAATAATAAATTGAATATTTTAATCAGTACAATTGTACAATGTGGGTCCAAAACTCAACTTTAAAACCGTAGCTCCGCCAAATGCGAAACCATTGCCATTAAATAGCTTATTTTATTCTATATACAATTAAAGGTGAGCTTGCTGCATTTGGAGTTTTCATTTGTGAGATACGGGTCTGGGAAGTTGGGATTCTGGAATTTTATTCAGACCATAACTTTTTATCTGTACATTATTTTTCAGTGAAATAAATTTTGTATTTTTCTTTATTTAATTATCTACAACTTTCATGTACAAAGCTTCTTTATTTGATGTATAAAAAGTGGAACCAAAAATAGGTCCCAAAATAAATAAAGAATGAATTAAAAAGTATAGGTATTTGACTGTACTTGACCCTTATCTCCCCCTACTTTATTCCTTGTTGATCTATTCATCAAGATGCCTAGGTCTCGGGGTTTCAGGTCATAAAATATTTACAATATTTTATTCTTTTTCTTTTCTTTTATTTATTCTATAATTTTGGCTTTAATTACAGTATTTTATACACTATTTACATGTACATGCATGAATGCTAATATGCTCTATTTAATGCTATTTACATGCATTTACTAGGGTTTTTGAGGCCTAAATGATAGAATAAAGATGATGAAATGTGGATTCATCAACCACGCGTAGGAAAAAGAGATCTCGAACAGAGAAACATGTTTTAACTAAGGCTACATCTTGTGCCATACAGAATAAGTTACCGAAGAAGAAGATAGACTCAGGTGCACATTATGTCAGATGCGAGATCGCAAAAGCCGAGTTCGATCGCACTCAATTAGATAACGGTTCCTTGATCAATTTAATACCCTATTCTTTACTCGATAAACTCGAGTTAGGTCCTCTTTACAAATCCCGCGCGATCCTTCAGTTTGCTGATAGATCTGTAAAGAGACCTAAGGGTATACTTAGGAACGTTATCGTAACCGTGCAGGGTCTGCAATTCCCAGTGGACTTTACGGTCCTGGACATGGATTGCCCTACACAGTTACACCTTACCCCAATCATTCTCGGAAGGCCTTTCTTAGAGACCGCGAAGGCTCTCTTCGATTATGATACATGGAAGGTATCTTTTTGCGCCGAGGGTGAGAAGGTACATATAGAGATGGAAAGAGAATCGAACACAGCCAGTGATGAATCTTCTGATTTTCTGAGTTCTTTAGCCTCCCGCGATTACATGAATGAGGTCCGTCTTAACGACCTCGAAAGATATCGAGTAGAGACCCAAGATTTCCTAGCAGAGGATGGGTCCGAGACCACAGGGGGTGATTCTTTCGAGGGAACTTTATATTTTAGCCTAGATGATGAGAAGAAAAGGGATCAGACTTCTGAGGAGTTTAATGCAGATCTTTCAGATTCAGAAACTTTACTCGATTCCTCCGTCTCAGATGATTCAGAGACAGAGTTTCATTTAGCTGAGTTATTTTCCTCTGATCATTCTGAGGAGTCGGATGATGTTTTGAACATCTTCTGTAGTCCGACTCTAGAGCGCATCGAGATGGTGGATAATCAAATCGCAGACACATCCACGACCAATACATCCCCGTACACATATAGAGGATGTTTAAGCAGATCCAGATTCTACCTTACCAGAGTTAAAGACTTTGCCACCAAACATGAAATATGCTTTCCTTGCGGGTCCACATCAATGGTTTCTGGTCATTATCAGTTCATCTTTGACCGAGGATCAAGAACCTCGTTTGATGGAGATTCTAGAAAGAAACCGCAAGGCTATTGGGTGGACTGTATCCGATCTCCACGGGATTAATCCTGCTTTGTGTTCGCATCATATCTATCTCGATCATGACAGCAAACCCTCCAGAGAGTTTCAGCGTAGGTTGAATCCGGTGTTACGAGAAGTTGTCAAGAAAGAGATCAAGAAATGGTGTGACGCAGGGTTCATTTATCTCATCTCCAACTCTGAATGGGTTAGCCCATTACATGTCGTCCCGAAGAAGTCAGGAATTCAGATGGTTAAAAATGAGAGTGGAGAATAGATTCCAAAGAGAGTAACCACATCGTGGCGACTATGTGTTGATTACAGAAAGTTGAACACCGCGACGAAGAAGGACCACTTCCCTTTGCCTTTTATAGACCAGGTCATAGAACGGTTGGCAGGGAAGGAATACTTCTATTTCCTTGACAGTTACTCTGGATACAACCAGGTATCAATTGCTCCTGAAGATCAGGAGAAAACCACCTTCACATGTCCGTTCGGCACGTATGCCTTTAGACGGATGCCCTTTGGATTGTGCAACGCTCCTGCTACTTTCCAGAGGTGCATGCTTGCTATTTTTGCGGACATGGTCAGTGATTTTCTAGAGGTTTTTATGGATGATTTTTCGGTCTATGGTGAGTCCTTTGACGATTGTTTAGCGTACTTAGACCAAGTTCTGAAAAAGTGTTGTGAAATAGATCTCGTTCTGTCCTGGGAAAAGAGCCATTTTATGGTTACTCACGGGATCGTGTTGGGGCACGTCATCTCCCAGCGAGGCATGGAGGTTGACCCTGCCAAGGTGGATGTCATCAAGAAACTCGAACCACTATCCAACATCAAACAGTTACGGTTATTTTTGGGGCATGTCAGATTTTACCGACGATTTATCCAAGACTTCTCCAAGATTGCCCGACCGTTAACTGAGTTATTGGGCAAAGACATCGAGTTCGTGTTAAATGATAAATGTCTTAATGCCTTCCTCACTCTAAAAGAAAAGATTATCAGTGCTCCTGTCCTACAGCGACCTGATTGGTCTCTACCCTTCGAGATCATGACGGATGCTTCAGATTTTGCGGTCAGGGCTGTATTAGAACAGAGGAGGAATGGACTTCCCGTTGCCATCCACTATGCTAGAAGAACTTTAGATGATGCTCAATACACAGTGACAGAAAAGGAGATGTTGGCAGTAGTGTTTGCTCTAGATAAATTCCGATCATATCTGCTTGGCTCTAAAATCACAATCTATACTGATCATTCAACTATCCGATTTCTGATGGAAAAGAAGGATGCTAAGGCACGCCTTCTTTGATGGATTCTATTACTTCAGGAATTCGACTTGGATATCAAAGATAAACCTGGGGTAAAGAATGCGGTAGCTGATCACCTCTCTTGATTACAGTCAGATCAGCCTTCAGATGAGTACACGCCAGAGATCGCAGAGAGATTTCCTGATGAAAGCATCCTTGCAGTTACCGATCTTCCGTGGTATGCAGGTATAGTGAACTTTCTGGTCACACCGAAAAGTCCTCAGGGTTGGCCTAAGAACTGAGTTGACAAACTAGTTTCTGAGGCATGATACTACCATTGGGAGGATCTGATTCTTTTTCGAGAAGGATCGGATTGCGTTTACAGGCGTTGTATTCCTCAGGAGGAATATAATAGTGTCCTTACCTTATGCCATTCTTTAGAGTCAGGAGGACATCATTCAGGGAAGAGAACAACGCAGAAGGTACTTCAGAGCAGATTATGGTGGCCGACTCTTACTAGAGATGCCTGCACATTCGTGAAGAGTTGTCCAGATTGTCAGAGAGCTGTAGGGATAGTCAGTGCCAGAGATGGAATGACGATGCGACCTGTCATTATTTGCGATATCTTTGACACATGGGGCATAGATTTCATGGGACCGTTCCCTTCTAGCAGCGGCTTTGAATACATTCTTCTCGCTGTAGACTATGTTAGTAGACGGGTGGAGGCTATACCCGCATGAACCGTAGACAGTAAGACCGTTTGCAGGTTCCTAAGGGAACATATTATTTCGCAATTCAGGATCCCACGTATTCTCATTTCTGACGGGGGTAGCCATTTCATTAATAAGGAGGTGAAAAAGCTAGTGAAACAATACAACATTGATCACAGAGTAGCTTCTCCTTACCACCCACAGACGAACGGCATGGATGAAGTCTCAAATAGGGAGGTGAAATCAATTCTTCAGAAACTAGTACGACCGGATAGGAAGAACTGGTCACTGCTTCTAGATCAGGTTCTTTGGGCATATTGTACTGCATACAAAACTCCCTTAAGTACTTCACCATTCAGATTAGTTTATGGAAAGCCGTGCCATTTGCCCGTAGAGATCATGCACAAATCTGAATGGGCAATTCGAGAAATCTTACTGGATGTACAGAAAGCAGGAGCCAAGAGAAAGATAGATCTGAATGAGCTGGTAGAGATTCGAAATCAAGCATACGAGAACACACTCATCTATAAGGACAAAGTGAAGAAATGGCATGACAGACATATTCGGCACAAGACCTTTGTCCCAGGGCAGAAAGTCTGGTTGTTCAATGCAAGGTTGAGAATTTTTCCTGGTAAATTAAAAAGCAAGTGGGAAAGACCGTACATAGTCAGAACGGTGCACGACAATGGCAGTATAGGAATATCAGATGTGTCACCTGGTGCAGAGCCGTTCGTGGTTAATGGGCAGATGCTGAAGCACTTCGTCGAGACTACTGATCATCTGGCCCGTACTGAAGTGATCTATTTTGTACAGGAATCATGATTATTCTTTCACTTCATCTCATCCTGTACAAATTCTTTTGAGCCATTCGGTTCTGGAAATCTACAACACTTGTATATTCTTCGTAGACCACAATCGTCCCCATTTTTGCTCGTCTTCTATGCTTAGGATACCTGATCCTAAGTTTAGGGGGAACCGATTGTTCGCTGATTCACGTTTTATATTTTGTTCTGATTCTTTTTGTATAGCCTTTCTTTTTCACAAATCACTGGTCTCCAATTTTTGGATACACTCTTTTCTATACTTAGGATGCCTTATCCTAAGTATAGGGGGGGACCGAGTGATTTCGATGATTTCGTATTCGTTTCCTTTTGAACTTTCGTTATTTATTCTTGTTCACTCAGTCATCCCGTTTTTGCTCTCCCGTTATACTTACGATGACCTGATTGTAAGTATAGGGGGGTTGACTGACTTGTACTCTTTATTCTTTTCACCTACTTTTACTTAGCACGAGTTATGTCGTCCTTTTTCTCTTTTGACACTATGAGGACATAACACAAGCTAATTATAGGGGGGTGCGTATATATTGTATATATACTTTAGTCCATAACTCGTACTTTTATGTATTTTCTATATCTATAAAATACATAAAAAGTGGGTAAGGGTTAATTTAAAATCCACTTATATTTATTTATTCCTTATAAAATCCTTGTAAATAAGTAAAATATGTTTAGAACTTGTATTTAAAACTTGTAATTAAAA
The DNA here is from genome assembly GCA_037367405.1 of Ottelia alismoides. Classification (NCBI taxonomy): domain Eukaryota; kingdom Viridiplantae; phylum Streptophyta; class Magnoliopsida; order Alismatales; family Hydrocharitaceae; genus Ottelia; species Ottelia alismoides. The sequence continues at coordinate 338,246 of JAZKJV010009768.1, read as the reverse complement.
TATGGACTTAAAATATGTATTTAAAATTTGTATAAGACTTATTTAAAATCCTCTTTATTAAAACATGTGTAAAAAACCATTTAATCCTTATAAAATACTTTGTAGATAAAATATGTAAAATACATTAGATACTTAACCCGAATAAAATATATCTTGTAAAATTCTTGTATTAAAACTTGTTTATAAAAACTAGAAAATCCATAAAAAATACAAAGTCCTAAAATTCCTAAAAATTACAAAAGCCTTAAAATCCATAAAAAAGAGTAAAATCCAGAAAATATACTTCACAAAAACATGGTTGCATTTGGATTCACATTTTTCAGAATAAGTTTAATTTCTGGAACTAAGGACTGAGTCTAGTCTAAAGGATGGAGCTTGATTACGGCCTTTAACTCTCGTTGTAAGCAGCCTGGTTAGGATCTGGAATTTAGACTCTTCAGGTCTTGTGACTTAAAATCTTTGGGTTCCGTAAGACCATATTCGAGAAATCAAGTCATATGTGCTTAAGTAGACCATTTGGAGTCATCCGTACAACTCTACACCAGTGAACCAATCTTGAACACATGCACTCTGCACTTAGCTCGATTCACATGGAGTTACGAAGGGCAGTACATCTTGGTAGTGCGTTTCTATCCTTATCTATGCGGCATTGACGTCTAAAGACGGGAGAGATTGGGGTTGCGATAGTTGCTTCGGATGAGGGAAGGATCTGCTGACACAATTTTTTCTAAGACCTCAAAAAAGGGACGGAATAAAAAGATGCTATATCCATCGAGGCACAAAAAGATGAATGCAGTGCAAGCAAATTACAAAGTCAAAGCAAAACAGAAGCCACCAAATAAGACCACAATGGTCCAAGCTTCCACCAAAAATGCCTGCACATCTTAGTGGAGACTCAGCTACACCGGTTGAGCTTCACAAGGAGATGCGTCTACACTGGTCGCACTCCACTTCTTTTCTCGGTCTTCTACTTTCTCTCTATATTCGATTGTGGACATAGCAGAACTGAACTCAGAAGGGAATACCTCCCTCCCCGAGGAAAGAGTAGCGGGATGAGGAAGCCATAGAAGTTTATAGCCGGGATTGACGGTTTCTTCGTTTCTCTAAGCAGGAAGAGCTAAATACATTCACACACTGTACAAGTTGACTTCAAGGATGATAGAGTTTGCGATGTGAATAAGTGAGTCTGAACTAGCCGATGGAGTGATCTTGAGTAAGGATTTGTGGAACTTGAGGACTGTTGAGGATAAAATCCTAATCCTAGTTAAGGTTCCGACAAAATGCTTGTTTCAGGCCCGATCGGGCTCTGTCCTTTGTATGTTGTCATGAATTGGTTTAGGAAAACAAATTCATTCTAATTTTCTTTCTTTTTCACTTACTTTTTCAAAATAAGTGTTTGCTAAGGGACTAGCAAAGTTTAAGTATAGGGGGTTGATGAATCCATGATTCATTAACTTTTCTATCGCTTTTTGTCTTAAAACCCTTAACAAATGCATGTAAATATTCATTAATTACCATCTTTTAACAAATTCCCGTTCATGTATAAATATTCACTTTTAACCATCAAAATCATGTAAATAAATAAAGAACAAGAAAAAGAACAAAAGTCAGATTGAATATATGTATATATGTACAATATGACTTAAAATATAAATATAACTATAAGGTATATTTATAGCCTCACCCCCGAGACCAAGTCAGCATGGATTGGTCGACAAACCAAAAAGTAGGGGGAGATAAGGAAAGAAAACCCTAAAAAAAATTAATACACACTCCATACACCTTCTACTATTTATAAAATAAATACAAAATTTAAAAAAATTTTAATTAATTTATATGTACATATTTTTTTACCAAACTCTTTTCCTAATTATTTTTAAAAATGTATAAAAAAATATAAAAATAAGTTAAAAATACTACCCTGTATACATGCTAAAAAATCCAGCCTATAAATTGTCAAAATCTCAACTTCCGAACATCATAACTTCCTCATATGAACTCCAATTTCACTCTACTCAATTTAAAGTTCATAAAATAATATTCTCTAATTAATAAAGGTGGTTTCATCGAATTCGGAGTCTGTTTGCAAAAAGTCAGTTTCGGGACCAAAAGACAACAAGGTTTCTAGGCTATTTATTTTATGTAACACACATTATTTATAATTTTCTTAATTTTATAATTTCTAAATATTTTCATGATCTTGTAATTTATCCCTAATTTATTTCATAATTTTTGGAGTTTATTTATTATTTTAATAAAATAAAAAAACCCTAAATTATAGGTATAAATGAACTGGCTAACTATTACCTGTATTTATTAATATATGTAAATTAATTTATTAAAATCCATAAAAATTCACACAATCGTTATTTATTATTCTAATAATTAAGAAAATATAAAATAATATTTATTTATTAAATTAAAAATTCAAAACCTATTATATATACATATTTATTAATATAATATTTATATTTCATATAATATTTATTATTTATAAAAAGTAATTATTCCATAATTAATATTATTTATTTATTTACATTTCTTGTATTGATACCTATTTAAAATAACCTTATTTGTTATTTAATATCGAATTTATAATAGATTTTTGACTTCTGGCCAACCAGGTGCTGACACTTGTCAACACCTGGGTCATCTTCCTCAAGAAGCTGTTCAGCCGGTTTGTTCTGACCGGCCGACTTCACCTAACTATCCAGCTCACCTCTTCACTCCTCCAAGCGATCTAAACCTTCAAATCTAGTCTCCTAACAACTACCTATCTCGCCAGCCCTTAGATATTACTTGGGGAGCACGGACCTGATCTATTTAAAGCCCCAAAGATCGCCATTGCCAAACTAGTTCTTCCTTCACAGCCAGCTGAAACCCAGTTCTGTTGGCCGACCCCCTATCTTCCAAGCATTGTACCGGCCATCTGAGGTGGTGACAGAACCTTGGAGAAGCTTAGCGTGGAAGAGGAGTGTTGGAGGAGAAACTCCAAGGTGCTCCACAACCCTTGAATCACAGCTACGAGGCGCGTGAAGCTCCGGTGTACCACCCGTCGAGCCATCACCAGGAGGTCATACACCTCCAGTTCACATGTACTTTCTTCCATTTTCATCATTTTCTTTCTCGAATGTTGAGCCATGATTAGCATTGCTAATTACTGTGATTATATCGCTTAATCCTTTATCTTACACACTAGGTCAAATCCCACTTCCTATCGTTTCAAATCTACTTCGAATCGCGTCTTAAATTCATCGCCATTCTCATGTTTGTTCGTTTTCCGTCTGGGAACCTAATTTTTGATCTTGCAAAACCCAAACCAATTGGTCGATTCTTCTTGAATCGAGCACGAAACTTTGTTGTTTGCAGGATCTTCTTCAATCAGGAGCAACATCACGCATCTGGAAGCTATCATCATCAAAGGAATCGCAATTCAAAAGAGGCGCAATAACTCAACTCCAGAACAGATCGTCAAGAACCTTCATCTTCATCGCGCCTCCACCGCCGCTCGGAGCCGCCTCCGACGGCCACCTACCGCGGGCGAGCTCGAGGGTGGAGGAGCCACCCCTCTGGCCCTGCTGGAGAGCCAAAGTCGACGACGTTCACCGGAGAAAAGTCGAAGAAGACGCCTACTTGCAAAAGCTGCTCAACCGCTCAAGAACAGATTCAAGAACAGGCGAGGCACAGGTGTGCGACACGTGGCATGATAGGGTGCGTCCGATTCATCCCATCAACTTCTAATCCTGGCCGCTCAATACGAACCAGTGTGAAAATTGCATCATAAATCCAGAAGCTTTCTAGAATTAAATCCCGCTCCTAAGGTTTCCTGTATTTGCATTTAGGTCCCTCCACAGGGACCTAAATGTAAAAGCACTTTATTTTTCTTTCAGAACAATCCTTTGAGGACCTTTTTGCAATAATTTCTAGATATTTTTCTTGCGCTTATGCCCCTGGGCTGTAGGGGATCTTTGGACCTCGTTTCACCTTATTTCTTGTTGATTTCTTTAGGGTAGTTACGCAACTACCCCAGCTAGTTTGTATTAAATTTTCGTGTCTTTTCTCGTGTTTTTCTCGTGTTTTCATTCTTCGAAAACCGACTTCGTATTGATTTGTTTTCTTGTGTAGTGCGAGCCCGCTGCTCAGTTTCCACCTACTATATAGTATTATCTACATATTTTCCACCTATTATATAATAAATAAATCTTTTGAAAAATATCCCTCTTGAAAATTAAATAAAAATTTGAAAGATTAAAATCAATTAAAATTTAAAAATAAAAATTAAATAAAAGGTGTTTCTTTTTCTTTAATCACTTTTAGAAGAGATAAAATAAAATCGCAAAAATATTTCCTTAAAAAAATCAAAATAGTCTATTCTGCCTCCTTGAGTTCGACCCAGGCACACTTACCTGGTAAAATAAATATTGTAGGTTTTCTTCCGAAAACCGAATTTGTTTGATTAGAGTTAAGATCTATTTTCGCGGCTTTTTCTACACCGACACCTTTATTCTCTAAAAAAAGCCGCGATCTGATTTACCAGAGTTTGGACTTGATTTGATGATGCTCGAGGATGGGATAAAATCAATGAAGGCTTCATGAAACCTGAGTGTCAGCATCTTTAGCCAGTATGAGAACATGGTTCTTGTACTATCTCTTGACATTTACCTAAGTGCTAGGGTGTGATAAAATAAAAAAAATGTTGATCAGTGTGCGCCAACTCTTGGTAAAAGCAATGGAGCTAGCCACAAATACTACAAAGCAATGAAATGTCAAAGAAAAGCTCTCATTCCACAAAGTCAAATATCAAAGAGCTTCCACCAAAGGCGAGCGCTCCCAACCATTTCAAAGTGTCCACTTGGACCACCGCTATTAGGATAAAGAGTCGGGCTTGCACCAAAAAAGGGCTCTGCATCGTAAATGCTACAAGTCTGGGTGTAGAAGGTACGATAGGTACTCAAAAAAGGCACAACCCGGTGTATGATAGGCGGCTCCAACTTCTCTTGACGGACGACTGATCAATACAAAAAATGCGTTGAGTAATAAGGCACTCCAGAGGATCCTTGTTCCAATGAGAAGGAGAGAAGAAATGACACAATTCTTTGCCCTCCATAAACTGGACTTCCATCTACACTTTTAAGTCTGACAACTAAAGAGACAGTGAATTGGATGCAAGAAATGATTTATTCCCTAGTGTTGAGGGTCGGGTCCTTAGGAGAGTCTCTTGGACTGGAACCTTGGGTGACGTTGTGACTCTACTCTTGTAATTGTGGTCAACACTTAAGTCATATCCCTACTATATATGTATAAAAAGAGAGTCTGATGATTAGGGAAATTGGATACCTTTTGACTAGAGCTTGGTTCAGCTTAGAATTTTAGGATCTCTAAAACTAAGAGTTCTTGAACGGATCAAGTCTTGTATTCCCATGCACAGTCAGGGGTTAACCCAACTTATTCATTCTTTATTTGCTCGAGGACTAGCAAAGTTTAAGTATGGGGGGGATGAATCCACGATTCATCATCATAATATCTTGATCTTAGCAAAATTCCTGAGCAAATTCTCAAATAAATGTCCATAAATTAAATAAATTAACAAAATGACTCTTGTAAATAAAACCCACTAATTATTTTATATTAGATTGTACAAAATACATTAACAATAAAAAGCCGCCAAATTAAATGAGTTTTCACCTATAAATAGCCCAAAACTTCATGTATTTTTAATAATTTTATTTCAACTCCTTTTTAGCTAATTCTTTCTCTAACTAGTTTATAAAAATGTATATAAAAATACAAAAATATAAAATAAATTTTACCTTAAATAAATGCTCCTAGATCCCAAAGACAAAAAGCCGTAAAGTCCAACTTCCAGGCCAAATTCCTGCTTCGTATGAACTCCAAATTCACCAAACTCATTTTTAAAGTTCAAGTTAGAAAATTATTAATCCAAGGAAGTAGTTTCATTAAAATCGGAGCTCATTTGCAAAAGTTGGATTTTGGGACCTAGATATACATTGTATATTTTGTATATATTCATTCTTTCTTCGTTTTTTATTTTATCTTTCTCAATTACCTAAAAATCCAAAAAAATCATTGTTGTGTTATTTTTTAATTATAGTATTTTATTGTATTTTTCCGTTGTAAATATCTCTTTTTAAAAAGACAAAAAATACAAATTAGAAAAGTAAACAAAAAATTGTACATGGTGTTTTGTCTTCTTTTGTAAATTCTCCACTATTTCTCTTCTCCTTTTATTTTATTGTATTTAAAGTAGCCCACTTTATTTATTTATTTATTATTTAATTTCTATTCTCTACAATAACCACCAATTCAAATCCATTATTCCACCATTTTTTCCAACCTCCCATTCAACTCCATTAATAATACAACATCCCATTCAACTCCACCACCTTAATAACTTCTCATTCTTTTCTCTTTATATACATCTCATTCTCCTCATTTTTGCCTTTGATCCATCTTTATGTCAGGAGAGTCTAGTTCCCAGAGTTGAATCGGTGACAGCGACGCAACCGCGGTCGAGCGACGACAGCCCTCTCTCCGGTGATATCCGTTGGTTTTTTGGCCAACATCGTAGCCGCACCCGCGCGCTGCTCGAGCTCATCGCACGTCGGCGATTCGAGCGAAGATCGTGCTCTCGTGAGCACATCATAGGCGACCGTCTCCATCGTAGGTAATTTTTCTTCTTATTTTATCATCTAGTTATTTGTGCATTTTTTATCACAACATATCACCTACATAGTTCCCTTTGGTCTACATAGTCATCATTACCACCTTCACCACATTATTTTTTTCTCTTTTCTTTTCCATATCATTTGCATTTACTGTAAAAAAATTTAAAAAAATAAAAAAATAAATAAAAAAAAGTTTCTCATTACAACATAAAAAAATCAAAAAAAAATTAAAAAAATAAAAAAAGAACCGCACAACAGTCGTGGGGAGTTCCCACCGCCGCCGCCACCACCAGTACGTTGCCGCCCCCTCCTCCATCTTCCGCGGCCAGCGGCTCCTCCGCCCAGCGCCGCCCCTCCGTCTAGCCACCACGCCTCGCCACCCCGCTCCGCCGTGCAGGTGGCGCGGACCCTCCGTCGCAGCCGCCCGCACCAACGGTCGTTAGCCGCGGCCGCCCTCACCACCCGCGGCCATCGGCTCCTCCGTCCAGCCACGGCCAGCGGCCTCTGCCTCCGCTTCCTCCTCCTGTCCAAGGCCGTGCGCGCGGGCCGTCGCCGCCCCGCCGACCCTGTTGGGTTCCACCTGCGAAGAACGAAGGAAGAAGGAAGAAGAAAGATCCACCTTTTTTATTATTTTATTGTAAAAATTACATATTTTTCGCAAAGTTTCTATAATTACAACCAAGCCCTTGTACATAGTTTGTATTGTTTAAGCCTATTTCTGTTTTGCATGGATACACATGTGTTTGACTTTTAATTTGGACCTCTATTTTGCATCATCTTATTCAATAAAAAGTATCATTGTGTTGAGCAACTAATTGTCTACATTATGAATATTTATTTGAATATTTCGGATATTTGGGTAATTAATTAAAAGTGTTTAACTGAAATTCTGTATATTTTACCCAATCAGTGATCTTAAATTGATATCTAACTCACGATTGCTCTAAAAATTCCACAACAATTAGTTGTGATGCCTTGATGAGTGTTTAATTTACTATCTAAACTTCATGTAAAATAGAGTTGCCTTGTGCCTGAAATAAATCATAGAGTGATCTGACTATTTGATTTTTAATCAAATCCACATACATCCTTTTTATAAAATTTCAAGTCTCCTGATTGCATATGAAAATGTCTTTTTGAGATAATTAGCTCTTTGCCTAACTCTCTATTGTGGATTTATTAGGAATTAATTAGTCACTGTCACTCTATTTTCATTAAAAAACCATAATAAATTCATATTTTGTTAAAAAATTCCAACAATATTACTGTAGCTTCCATGCATCATGTTTATGTTCCAATAAATTTTTCATTATTTTTGCTTACTGTTTGTGTGAGAAATTGCAAAATAAACCATAAAAAGTGTGTTTTTATCTATTGCATTTTAATTCCTAAAAATACAAAAAATGTGTTTTGTGTTCCTTACTGGATTAGGATTTTAGAAAAAAATATAACTTTGCTAAATTAGACTTATTTTCTATTCAAATTAATTTGGCTAAGTTGTATACTTTCTTAGTGTATTAATTCAGTCGCATTTGCATTGACATTCATTTTGCATTAAAAAAATCTATAAAAAAATGCATTGGAAACCTATATCTTAATTTTTTGAATTAACCTCAAGTTGTTCCTTTGACTCCTTGTGTTCGACCCCGGACTTAGCCGGGATATAAATTAAGCCGAGACACTCTTCACGGATATTTTCTCTTGGTTCTGACTGATTCGCTAAGTACACGTACTACAACGTACAAAAATTAAACATCGTATTTAGCGACTCGTCAGAGGACTTCGTTAGGATTGGAGAGTTGCTGCGATTCTTCCTGAATAGACTGGATTCTCCAGTCGAGAGTGGCTTGGAAAGCCTGACCTAAACTCTTCCGACTGAATATGAGAAAGCCTATAAAACAACCAGCTACTATGATTTCTTCATTATATATTGAGATCTTCTTCAAAATCAATGCACAAATAAATGGAATAGCAATAAATAGCATCTTTCGATATTGCATATCCGTTGGACTCTCTCTCATTTAGAAACTTCCTCAGTATCATCAACAAGTCAACGGGAAGTCGTTGGGAAATCGGATGTGCAGAAAAAAGACCCGCCCCTCTGACCCCCCTAGCCTTCCGAATCGCTCTTATCTATATTTCCACTCGCCCCAAAAGAAAAGAAAAAAGAGAATGAAATGAAGTAATAATATATAGCTGACGACATCTTGTTTAACCTTGAATGCAATTCTACAGCAATAGTCCCTCGGACTCAGAAAGTAATAACGAAAATGGCTGACCCTATAGAAGATTCCGCAGCTGCCACTGTTGGAACTAATGAATCAAATGATTGACCCATCATATCATCCAAGGAAACAGAAAATACCAAAAAGTTCGAATTCACTGCTAATAACATTGATTCAATTGGCATTGACATAATACGAAGATTTCGTCTATTAAGGAGGATTCCCGGAATACCTAAAATAGAAATGACCATCGAAAATGTCAAATATTTCGGGGATCTGTTTCGGGAACGTGGAATGTTAGTCAGAGAATTTCAAATTCTATATTGGAATAGGAACTCCCCCTATATTATCCTATTTTGTGGCAAAAAAATCGAAAAAAAGCTATAAATAAATAGGCAGACGTCTCTCTAAAGCTCTCCCAAGATGAACGGGTGGGGGTGTTCCAGAGGGGACTATACTCAACTCATCCAAGCTGCACGTGTTGTATTGAACAATTGACTTTGGTGAATAATATTGCACGAGAATGGAAACCTTGGAAATCTCGTCAGACGATCCCATCAACTTGGGACTCACATCTCTCCAAAAACCTCTTCTTGTAGTTCCCGTCTCCCGTATTAGTCGAAGGGTGGATTTGTTTCGGATAATTATTGATATTATCTCCATATTTAGTCAAAAAAAGGCTGACCTAATTTCATGCTTTTAAGGCAACCACGATAAAGAAATAGGCAACAGAATTAGACTTGAAGCAGAAGATCGTTGAAACTACCTTTATCTATTCACCTGATTCGAGCCACAAGATTCATGCTGTACCTGCACCATTTCACTCTTCCAAACCTTTCTTCAACATAGGCACCAAAGCTACTAAGTTAAGGACAAACAGGGGCTACTTCTTCATGCAACCCCCCCTCTTGCACCCCCAAGCCAAAATGGGTGCGTAGATAAACCAGATCAAACAATATACATTGTTTTCAACCCCTACTCATAAAGGAAGGCCACCCCACGGCTCCCCCACTGGACTTTAAGTCTTTCTTTGAGATATTCTCTTTTTTCGCAAAAAGCAGGGCCAAATCCAGTGCAGAGGTAGAATACTAGACTATGTTTGCAGCTACTAGGGAAGTTGTTTGGTTACACAGGCTACTTCACAATTTTCTCGTTCAAATAGATGATTCTCTATATATTTCTGAATATAATACAAGAAGACAGGAGGAGGACGCAACTTCAATATTATGAATTTTCCACCTAATCAGAAAATGCATCCTGATTCAAGAAAGACTTCCAGTCCATTTTCACTTATAGGACCAATCGGTGGCATAAAAATACATACCATTTGGTCTTGTGGGAGCTGATTTCATTGAAATTCACTCACATCGGCTAGGCTTATCAAAATACAAGACTACGGGTCAGATTGTTTATCAAGTCATGTCGTTCGTAAGTAGGGCAAGTTGACCATTTCAATAGCTGATAGGATCATTCCTGCAGAATCGAAATACCATCCTATATGGGTGAACCTACTGAATGGCCATCCGATTTTTGAGTTCCCAAGAGTGGAGTATGTTCATTAGGCCAAGCCTAATCACAGCGGAAAGAAGATGAGGTGACCATTGATGGGAAAAAGAGGTGAAAAATGAGTTCTCGAAGATATATAATTAGTGGGGTCAGATCAATTCCTGGCCCACGGTCTAGTATCTAGGAGGCGGGGTGGCATGAGACCAATTCCCTGCAGTACCGGGTTCATGAAAGAAAGATTGGTGGATCGGGAAAGCATGCATGTCTAATCGGGCTTCAGACCTCAATGGTTTTTCTCTCCATCACATAAAGGAGGATACGATCCGGTAAAAGTAGGAAAGAGATTCCTCGCTCACACCAGGGGACTTGATAAGGCCTGAGATTTGGGTCGAAGCCTAATCTCCCTACCTTGCTTGCATAACGCGTCACTGGCTTGGCATTATCACTCAGACGCTGGGATTTGATGCTTTGAACTTTGATGGTGAGAATGATGAAACTATATATCTCAAGGGGCAACAAGACAGACGTCAGAGGACCACAGAGATAGAACCCTGCCTTTGTCCTCTCCCTTCCTACCTTCTGAGAGCTACTACCCACGTGGGAGCGGGAAAGAGTCTCAAACTGCCACTCGTCCTATTCTTTCTCTTTGGCAATCCCCCAACGTCATATATAGTAGGGGATTTGTAGAATCTTCCCAATATCTTATTAAAAAACATCAATAAGGGGAGAGTATGCAGTCCCTCATAGACATCAGAGGGTGAATGAGGACAGAGTAGGCCACGATGTTAGGGTTCAAACTGACGTTAATGTTAATAGTTTGGGGTGGAAGATGCACTTTCTTCCTCCCAACGCTATCCTTGTAGTATGAAGCCCCATTGGACACGTCGAAAGCCGGTGTCGAGAGCTTTAAGGGTATTAGGATTAATCGCCTCTCCCCGATATATAAGCTTCAAGTCTAGTAGTCTCTGGCGCGTACCTTCACCAGCTAAGATGGTAAGCCGTCGCCTCTACTTTCTGTCTGCTTTGGGCGATTGCGGAAAGAAGACAGGCAGACCATCAATTTCTCATCGTGATGACACTTTTCCATTTCAGATATCCGGGAAAATCGCTTTGCAAGGTTTTATCGGTGACACTTTTCCGTTTCTGACCACAGCTCCTGATGGAAAATCACTTTGCAAGGTTTTGCCACTGGCGAGCAACAAATTATGCATTTTTGATCACTGCGACACGCTCTCCTCGTTCATTTTTGGCATACTTGAATACAACCTAGTCGTTCCCCTTTAGGGGATGAAGTGCTTGATGATGCAGCAAAGAGAAAGATGCTGAAGATAGGAGCTTTTTGAGTTATAGTTATTGGATCTTCTCATGAAGACAACTATCTCCCGGAATAGAGCGAAGGCCTAGATTATATATGGGGGGGGGGGGAATGACCGAGGAAGATGAGAAATTGGGATTTGGGGGAAGGTAGCTGCTATGGAAGAGACTGAGGCCCCTGAAAATCTATAGTCTAGTGAGGAATCGAAAGCCTAGAGCGAATCAAGGAAGTGGGTAGGGCAATCTCTGACAGACAACGACCCTTGCTCGAGAGTCTGAGACCATGGGAAGAGAGAAAGCAGAGACGCCAAGAAGATCAGGGTCAAAGGTCTGGTAGTTGCTGAGATGATAGTAGATGATGATGAGCCGAATGGGTAGTCACATACTTTCAGAGCCGTATCACTACTAGATATTCGGGGGTGCGAGCCCCCAAATACATAGTACGGAGTGAAGGTGAGCTAGGAGCTAGTCGTAGAGATACGAAGGTGAGTGAGTCGTGGTCGAGCCATCATTCGTGGGTGAACAGTAGAGTTAGGAATAGTCGAAGTGTGCATAGCGAAAAGATCGACTACTATTTCTGGGTCGAAGAGCAGTAAAGAAGTGTGGATTCTGTTCGTTGCATCTAGTCTATGATCAGAAAGACCCCAAATAGATTATATAGTAGAGTCTCAGCGGGTTATAATAGAGATGATGAGCCCTCGAAGAAAGCCTGATGCAATTGCCTATAACGGGGGCAGAGGGGACGGAGGCTAGTATAAGCACTTATCCAGTAAGAAGAAGAAGTAAGTAGGGACGTCGGATGCTTTTCCAAGCCTCGGCTAGTCTCTACTTCCATACCTCTTTCTTCGTTTACCCTCACTTGAACTCCTTGAGTTCTTCTAGGTACGTGTGATTGGTGATTTGAAGATAAGATATAACTGGACTACGGCTATTTACTATTTACCTGCTTTTCCTACCCCTGACCAAAATCAATTCCTCAATCAGCAACATCCTCCCCTATAATCTGATTTGAAAACTAGAACGGAGTCCTAAGCCCTCCAATTCATCTCTCTTTGAACTCTAGTTAGAAAGAGAACAAACAAGCTTAGTAGTTAGGCAGACCCCATGTATGTAAGTCATCATACTCTCTCCCGCATTTAGAGTCTCAGTATGTCATGGGGTCAGAGGGACAAAGTGTGGACTAGGTAGGCATCGAAGGGATCAGGCAGGGAAGGAAGCAACTGACAGAGAGGTCTAATGCTAAGTGGAAAGCAGGTAGTCATGAGGAAGGTAGCAGACCCTGCTCACATCCGAATAATAATAGCAGCTCGGACTGAGCTCGAAATGCTCACTTCTCTTTGCGCACGGGAGAATTTCTTTCTTCTCATAGGTCATTATTCTTTCCATGACTTCAGAAGGTGGAAGCAGGACCAACCGATAGGTGAGTGAAAAGGCTACTATATATTTGGTGAGTTAAGAAGAAGCGAGCGAGCTTATTATGTAGAAAGTCTAGTCGCGGGCTAGCTTTGTTTTCATAATATATTTGTGCAGGTCAAAAAAAGGTGAGCTAGAAGATAGTCGATGGAAATTTGATCTTCTTAGGTGAGCAAAAAAGGAAGAAAATCAATCTAGTTGATGGTAGGCCCTGATCATCCTACCCCTCCCACACTCCTTCTGTGTGTTAAGGACTGAAGTGAAAGATCTTTGCCTTCCGTCCATGAACCCCAGGGAACTCACATTGACTGTTAGACATATATACTCAGAAAACCTCTCTCTACTAGTGGGACTAAGACCTTCTTACTACTCTCCCACTCCAGAGACTACTTTCCCTAGTCGAAGTAGGCTATGGCTGAGTGGATGGCTATGTCTGGAATCTGAGACTCTCCTTGGACTTGAATCATGCCTCTCATCCTCATTCACTATCTTTCTTCTCTACCCCTTTTCTATATTTGCAGGCTGAGGGACAGGGCCTTTGAGGTCCGGGGCTCGCATCGAGAAAGTCACTAAAGGTTCACCCTAAGAGATAACGAAAGTCATCCAGAAAGCATTATAAGCTGGGGAATGCGCTCCTTGACACCAAACTAGCCTAGTTAGACTCAGTCAACCACAAAGAAAGAGGGAAAGGGTGGATGGTCGAGTGGTTGTGCTTTCACCCCTAAACTATATATTCATGCAACAAGCCAAAGCCAGTCTTCCTGTGGCCACTCCCTAATTACTAGATTGTGGCCGCGATCAAAGGAGAAGAGATAAGAAGAGGTGCCCCCTACGTGATTGTCACTAACTATCGTGATCGTCACCAACTATCGAAGGTGGTGGATCTAACTGATCGAGACATACTCATCCATACCACTATACCTGACGTGCGCGGAGTTGCTTGATCTTGCGGAGTTGCTCTCTCTTGCAGAGTTGCTCGCTCTTCTCGTACCTCACGATGGTCTTCGACATAACTGACTCCCGATTTGTCAGGTACTTTCAGCCTTGTCGAACAAGAGTGGAAGAATATTGAAAATGGGTAGGTGCAACTAGGATTCTTACTCAGACTCACCACTACCACAAGCGTGACGTACGTGAGAATTGGAGATCTTTCGACTTGACTGAACATTGATAAGACACAACCTTTGCAAGACCTACCATACGTCAAATAGAGATGAATTAGGAGAGGAGGTTGCAGGTTAACATCTATTCTAATTCGTCGATAGAAGAGAGGAAGCTGCGAATATATTAAGTTGGGTCTTTCCCGCTGTTGAAAGAGTGATAGACAGACGAGAAGCCAAGTAGAGAGGGAGGACACTGAACTTGAAGAAAAGCAGAGAGGTCAGACACGAGACACAAAGAAGAGTCGACGAGAAGTGAGGCACCTTCCACTTCTATAAAAAAAGGAGTTCAAGAGATGAAAGCAGATAGATCCACGATCAAGCCAACCACAGTCTGAGGGTGGGGGACGAAGAAAAGAGGAAGGATCGGCGAGAAGACCCACATACCTCTTTTTGAAGAGAGCATATGAACCACGAATCTGACGTACCGACTAAGGTTCCGATTCATCTCGTCAGTTAGATAGATGATATCTCTTTATACTTACCAAGTTAGTTGCAAGATTGCGGAAAAGACCCATCTTTTCCTGACCCCCTTCACTCATTTTTCACAATTCTTGCATAAAGAACTGTCAGCAAATCAAATAACTAAGTTGCTCAATAAGTGTAGCAAGTCAGACATTCTAGGTATCAAGGGACTTTTCTGTTTTATTGAAAAGTAATGCCAGGATACTAATACCTTCCAATCCTCAAGTTGGCATTTTATTTACCATCATTTTCTCCTCTTCAATCAGATTCTCAGTTAAGAGAGATTCCTTCGTAGAGGAATGATCCCCGCGAATTTATAATTCTCTGAAATATGAGACTCCTTTCAAAATGGACTCCTCATCATAAATCATCGTCTGATTTGAGATTTCCGCATGGTTGATGGTGATCTCTCAACTCAATAACACTTAGATTGCCCTTTTGAACATTAGCTGGGACCTCCAATAATGAACAAACATATGAATGATAAGGAGATGAATTAGTATCTTCATTAGAACTAAGTATATGAGAGGGCATATTCATCAATTGATTCTCGAATATCTTAATAGGTATTATAAACTCCTCATTGGAAGAAATACTAAAAGAATGAACGCCTGCAAAATGAGAAAGAAAGAGACTGACTCTACCCTATAATATCTACAAGGTCTCATCATTTGTTGTTTTTTTCAAAACAAATGGAATTCAACCTCAAAGTTTAACTCGATAATGCTTAAGGTGTCCTGATTTCCCTAGGGGAGTCGGAAAGCACCGGAGTGACCACATGCCCCGGCTGGAGTACTGAGATGGGAAAGGGATGAAGTAGAGACCGGGTTTGGGAGAGGGAATCGTGGAATGGAAGAGGACCCCACTAATTATATAGGAAAGAAGGGTCAAGAGAATGCGAGAGGAAAGATTCACAACTCGATATATATGAACAAAAAGCTGCTAGTGCAGTACTATAATATAAGCAAATATAGGTAAGCGAGAAGTAATGCACTTCACTCTTCCTCTCGGTTTCATACAATTCCCTAAGCATAGCCAGTAGGCCCTATAATGACGCTGGCTTGGCTCTGTCGTGGGTTAAAGCGGAGGCATACACAGAAAGTGAATGCAGAAGATAGGGGGACAAAGGCATGGACTCATTCTTTCCCTGTATTTGCTCCTTGAAAGTCATCATGGTTGAGAGGGACAAGACCTAGCGGCTGCCTTTCTTGAAAAAAAGACTGATACCTCTCGCTACTATATATCAGCCTGAGGGCGATTCTCAAATAATATATTAAATAGTTATTAGAGGCAGACTTATATAAATCTCAATATAGAATAGCAAATATAAACTAGATATTCAGGACAACTGTTATATCTTTGATTATATTGATTTTAGCGACCCGCTATTCTTTCTATTGCGTAGGTATTTTCTCTCTAATATATTGAGATGGATTCATAGTGTTAATATGTTCTCCACCACTCCACTCTATAGTAGTCTTTTCCCAGGTGTGTGCCAGGGACCGATATGAGACTTTGCGGAGGGGAGATCAAGCGATAGAAGAGGAGACGATAGAATAAGCGAGAGGGAAGAGGCTTTCCCACTTTCTCCTTTGATATCTTTCTTCTTAACTTCGGCTCTACCATTTCTTGACTTTCTGACTTCTGAGAGAGCGCAGAAACTAGGATTAGACCGGCTTCTATTATCTAAATTCAAAAAACAGGCTTTGAGAATCTTCCTGAAATTTGATGTTTATTTAGGTTATACACTTTCATGAAAACATGCCAAGCTTCACTCGACGTCTCAGTGCCAAAGTCAGGAAAAGCGAAGAAGGCTCGACGACTAAATCTGAACCTGACTTTCCTAATCTTCGGAGAGAAAGTCTTCATTATCATGCCTTTTCTAAGTCAAGAGTGAGTGCTTCAGCTATTATTGGACTTGCCTGTTGAAGCTCCAGGAACATGATAGAGTCAATCTAGGTGCATAGCAGATAAGTAGGTAGAGCAAAGTTAGGAAGAGCTAGCTTGCCTATTCATTCTCTCAAAGGCTTGGATGCATATTGAACTCTATGGATAGGTTCCTTGGTCTAGCCCGTGGATCGCTTGGAAAGATCAAGTCAGCTTGCAACCCTTCTTCCTTTATCTCTTTTCCAAGTTTGACGAACAACTGCAACCATCAGATTGACCCCCTATGGGGAGGTGCCACTTCTGAGCTATCCATTAGGCTGCAGCTCTTAACTGCTTTGGAATGATGACACCTGTCGGATTGTAGCAGTTGAGCTCCGTCAAGTCTTAGCTGCCTCTTTGACTGCTATTTTCATACTGACTTATCATAAATCATAACATAACTGGTTTTCTATGAGAAGATTGTAGCTCCCACTTGCGGGTCTAGTATCAAGACAAGGAAGCCGTTGTGCTAATCACGTTCGAGGCAAGAGAGAAACTCATGATTGGGAAGATAGCCTTCCTCTGCTTGGGTTATTTTCCTCGCTCGGTGCCTTCACTTCAATAAGGACGAAAAAGAGGTCTACCAGATGGGTGGAGCTAAAGGCATATTCCTTTTTCTAGGGCATTAAGAATAAGATTATATATATAGTAGTCACAATACTACTTGACTTATTAGCCTTCTACTAGTATGGAAGAGAATGAAGAATGGATAGTCAAAGAGCCCCCTCCCCGGGCCCTCCCCCCCGTGGAGGCTTTTTCCCTTGTTAGGATAACTTTGGCCTTCACTTCTTTTATGAAATATTGAAGTCCTCCAATACACAAGCGATTGAGCTATTTGACTAATAATGCTCTCATGGAGAAGGGATCTCAAGTCCAATCTTCAAGTCAGGAACCCACCATCTATCTAATAAAAGTTTTGACCCATTCTCGACGTAGTTCTTGTGATAGTTACATGCTCGTTCGCTAGTCTCAGTCCCAGTTGTTGTGTAGGGCTTCTTTCAAAAAGGTCAAGTCCTAGATATATAGTGCCGAGGCCTTTTGATGAGGGTGGTGATGGATAAAGACAGATTTCTCAAAGGATTATCTCCTCTGACAATGGCCTGTGAGAATGCCAGTGCCCAACTTGTTTGAGATTTTCTCGGGGACCAATCTGAAGCGAATGACCAAGGGTGTAATGGAGAGAGGCAATAAGAAATAGACATCACCGGTCATTAAGTAACAACATCTGGCAAAGAAAAGAGCAACTTCTATCAAATCCATAACTGCCAGATCGTCTGGTCTTGAGTTTTGGCTAGTACCAAGGGAGCAAGTTGAAGTTGACAAATCCTTTTTTGGACCTTCTTCATTTGGACAGAGGTTCCACCATCTTTCCCTGTTAGATATTAGACCTTAGGGCTATGACACTCCCTAATTTCAAAGAAGTCTTCATTCTTTGACTTCGTCAGCCCCGAGGAAACCCTCCCCTCTTGCTCATATATAATCTACGGAAAAGGCTTAGGTACCTCAGTCTATATATAGTCCTTTTTTCCAATGCGATAAAGTGACACAGTGTCTATTATTCTTTGATAAAGAGTTATTTCAATGGGTTTGCCTTGGTATCATGTTCATAGGTTTTGACCCGTCGGTTACTGTTGACTTGGGGCCATATAATGCATACGTCTTGAGTTGTTGGTTGGGCCGGTTCAATGGCTCTATACGAATTAGCTATTTTTGACCCTTCTGACCTTCTAGTAACATCGATGTGAGGGTACGTTCCTTATACCCTTCTCGTTTAGGAAGAACTCTAAAATGGGGCGGTTGGAGGGGGGAAGTATTACGAGGGTATTTTGAGTGACGAAGGAGTGGTAGGGACACATATTGTGTTTTCTAGTTTGTGCTTTTTGGCAGCTATCTAGCATTGGGTGTATTGGGACCTAGAAAGACGTCATTATAGGATGCTCTATCTCTAGTCAGGAAAACCCTCTTTGGATTTGCTTTTTAATGAATTTCTTTATATAAGGGGTCGCTTGCCTATAAAAGCGGATATTATAGTACTGCACTAGCGGCTTTGACTAAATATATACAAGCTTGTATGGTCCTGGGTATCGGATCCTTATGGGCTAACTGGAAAAGTCAAACCTGTAAACCCTACATGGGGCGCGGAAGCTTTTGATCCCTTTGTTCCTGGGGGAGTAGCTTCTCATCATATTGTAGTGGGTACATTGGGCATATTAGCGGACCTATTCCATCTTGGTGTCTGTCTGCCTCAACGTTTATACAAAGGATGACGTATGGGAAATAATGAAACCGTACTTTCTAGTAGTATCACAACTGTCTTTTTTGCAGCTTTCGTTGTTGCTGGAACTATGTGGTATGGTTCAACAACTACCCCGATCAATTTATTTGGTCCTACTCATTATCAGTGGGATGAGGGAGATTTCCAGCAAGAAATATATCGAAGAGTTGGCACTGGGTTAGCTGAAAATCAGAGTTTCTCAGAATCTTGGTCTCAAATTCCCGAAAAATGAGCTTTTTATGATGACATCGGTAATAATCCATCAAAATAGGGATTATTCATAGCGGGATTAATGGACAATGGAGATGGAATAGCTGTTGGTTGGTTAGGACATCCCGTCTTTAGAGATCAAGAAGGACGCGAGCTTTTTGTACGTCGTATGCCTACTTTTTTTGAAACATTTCCAGGTAGACGGAGACGGAATTGTTATTCGAATCAAAATCTAGGGTCGAACAAGTGGGCGTAACTGTTGAGTTCTATGGTGGTGAACTCGATGGAGTCAGTTATAGTGATCCTGCTATTGTGAAAAAAGATGCGTCACGTGCGGGGAAATTTGTGAATTGGATCGAGCTACTTTGAAATCTGATGGTCTTTTTCGTAGTAGTCCAAGGGGTTGGTTCACTTTTGGGCAGCTACGTTTGCTTTGCTCTTCTTTTTTGGACACATTTGGCATGGTGATCCTGATTTTGATGCACATTTTGAACATTCCAAAAACTTGGGGATCCAACTACAAAGAGACAGACTGTCTGATACAACATTGCTTTGGCCTAAATTTGATGCTTTACATAAAGTCAAGTGCCGGATCTATTTTGAATTACCCCTTTTTATTTGACGCTTTTCCTTTTCTTAATCTTGGTAAAAGATAGTATCCCAAATGAATAGGTGTGGAAGCTATAATTGTCAACCACGGTTGAATCTATGGAAGCATTAGTTCATACATTTTTGTTAGTCTCTACTTTAGGCAGAATTTGATTCGCTATATTTTTTCGAGAACCACCTAATGTTCCAACTCTCAAATGACATTCTTTTGAATTACTTCAATCAACTAGTCTCCGTGTTACTCGAATGGATCTCTTAGTTGTGGGTTGCCCAAAAGCGGTATATAAGGCATACCCAGTCAAACTGACAAGTCAACCAGATATGAAGATGGCGACTAGGGTTGCAGTTTCCATTATTAATGAATTTCAAGATCGCGGTGGATCTATAGCAACAAGAATCTCATTTATTTACAATTACAACAAAATAGTATACAAAGTCAACATATCCCAACTAATGAATGAAATTTAATTTATGGCTGGCAGTTCTAGGTCTAGACCGAGATGAACTGTTGTAGGGGATTTCTTGAAACTGTTGAATTTGGAATATGGTAAAGTAGCTCCGGGATGGAGGACTACACCATTTATGGGGGTTGCAATGGCTTGATTTGCAATGTTCCTATCTATTATTTGAGAAAGGAATAATTCCGAATTTCAATGAAATTGATTTTGTTGATCATAATTCTGAAGTCCTCTTTTTCGATCATTCCAATTCTGAGAACTCTAATTTCTAGGACGTTTTGGTAGTTCGACCGTGAAATTCCTTTGTTTCAGTATTTCCGGAATATGAGTGTGTGACTTGTTATAATTGATCCTATTGATAATACAGAGAATAGATCTGTCATCTTGATAGAGATGATTCTACCTCGTCGGATATTGATTGAATATCTGGAGCACAAAAGGGGTATATATAATCTATCAAGAAAAGAAATATTGGAATTATGATTCATATTTATTCAGACCTCGTAACCAGACTAAAAAAAAGAACAAAAACAAAAGGAGGGGATTGCCTAAAGAAAATGCCTTTTCTTCCTTCAAAATCACGCACCTTGACTGAAGGATGACTTTTTCTCTGAATTTAGTTGAGTTGTGACATTTAGTCCTGTCATTGAATAAGTGATGGTCAAACGGTTCTGACTCTGAGAGTCGTTGAGTTGAATTTGTCACTTTGTTAAATCAGAGGGCTTATAGTATTAATCAGAAGTTTGAATTTCTTCATAGGGATAAGAGAATTCCTATCAATAAGAAAACAATAAAGAAATAGTAAATTTGACTTACGCAAAAAAACTACACAAATAAACAATATAAAGATAGAGGAAAAGAAGACTCAAGAGGCCTATAACAATATAAAGAAAGACAATTGAGAGATTCCAGATTTTGCTTTTTTTCATCTTTTTGGGATAGATATAATCAAGTATCTAATCTGTTTCCAATTTGATATGTAATATCCGTTGAAATCTTGATTTGTGTGTTTCTGCTTGAGCCGTACGAGATGAAATCATGAATATCAGGTTCTCAGAGGGGGGGGGGTCTCCTTGTTTGACCTATCTCAAGAAAGTATATGATAGGTTTGAAGAACGTCTAAAGATGAAGGCGATTGTAGATGATATAACTAGTCAATATGTTCCTCCTCATGTCAACATATTTTCTTGGAATCATACTCACTTGTTTTCTAGTACAAGTAGCTAAAGGTTTTGCTATGACTTTTGACTATCTTCCAATTGGCTTTTTCCTCTATTCAATACATAATGACTGAGGTCCACTTTGGTTGGCTAATTTGATCAGTTCATCGATGGTTGGCAAGTATGATGGTTCTAATGATGATTTAGCACGTATTTCGTGTATATCTAATGGGTGGGTTTCAAAAACCCCTCAAATTCACTTGGGTTACGGGTGTAGTTCTGGGTGTATTGACTGCATCTTTTGGTGTAACCGGTTATTCCTGACCTTGGGAACAAATTGGTTATTGGGCAGTCCAAAGTGTCACAGGTGTACCTGATGCTATTCCTGTAATAGGATCGCCTTTGGTAGAATTATTGCATGGAAGTGCTAGTGTAGGTCAATCCACTTTCACCCCTTTTTCTAGTTTACACACTTTTGTATTGCCTCTTCTGACTTCCATATTTATGTTAATGCATTTCCTAATCATACGTAAGCAGGGTATTTCGGGTTGGATTTGTGATTTATAAAAGAAAATCAGATAGGTCAATTATAGATATTGACAATTTCTCAGATATTATAGATTTCGGAGAGGAACAATAGTATTTCATTGCCACAAATATGGATTATTGAAAAGAATCGGACATCAGATTTGGATATTTCTCTTCAACCCCGAAGTCTTTTTCATTTTAGACTTTGATACAAATAGTGGAAGTGGATTCTCAGAAGAGAAAATGGATTATGGGAGTGTGTGAATTGAACTATTGATAGGTCCATGCGGATATATGATCTGATCCGCCACATTGGAAATCACAATGAAATGTGTCTCCGCATCCAATCAACATGCCAGTCTTCCTATGTATACGTAGCAGAGGATAGGCTGGTTTGCTTAAGGGGATTTTTTCTATGATGATACCTGAATCCATGTAATGCATGAACAGGCTCCGTCAGATCCCGTAGAATAAGTGAAAAAGCATCATCCAAATGATGTTATATCTATTACATTTATTTAGAGCATGGAATTGCATTCATTTCCTTTGCGGATCTATGAGACTATCTGAGTGAAATAGGGGATCTAAGAAAGAATAGAGGCTAGACTATATTAGTAACAAGTCAACCCTTTGTATGTAAAACATACGCGATATATTGTGTGGATAGACACCAATTACAAGTCATGAGACAACCCAAAAAGCATTTGGTCATGATCCAATTTATAATCCCACTTGGATGTTGAGCATTTACTTGTCAGAATAGAATGAACAATGAATAGTTGGAACTCCGAAAAATAGAACCTTTCTTACATGGAGTCATTATATTCATGTGGATATAAATGACATCCTCTTTGACATGGATATCTTCCTGTCATTCTTTTGATTTGTGTTCGATGATGACAAATTCTCATGTCCGGTTCCCTCGGGGGATGAATACATAATAATTTACCTATCCCAATAACAACAAACCTGATTTGAATGATTTTGTATTAAGAGCTAAATTGGCAAAAGGAATGGGACATCATTACTACGAGGAACCCGCATTGCCCAATGACCTTTTATATATTATTCCAGTAGTCATCATAGATACTATAGCATGTAACGTAGGCTTAGCGGTTCTAGAACCATCAATGATCAGTGAACCGGCGGATCCTTTTGCAACTCCTTTGGATATCTGACCCGAATAGTACTTCTTTCCCGTATTTCAAATACTTTGTACAGTACCGAAGAAGTGATTAGGTGTTCTTTTCATGGTTTTAGTACCATTAGGATTATTCACAGTACCTTTTTTGGAGAATGTCAATAATATCACAAATCCCTTTCATCGCTACAACTGTTTTTTTGATCGGTACCACAGTAGAACTTTGGTTAGGTATTGGGGCAACATTACCTATTAAGAAATCTTTGACTTGAGGTCTTTTTGAAATTGATTCAATTGTCACATCACATGGGTATCTAAGGAATAGTTCCTTTAAAGTCAAGTTCATTTTCCTATTCCATTTGGTATAAGATAATGAATTCCTTATGCAAATATCTTCTATGGATCGTGTTGAAAATCAAAAAAGGATTTAGTCTTTGATTCTTGATCTTTAGAAAAAAGATGAAATAATAGCAATGAATTTTAAATGCTAATTTCTTGGTAAATGAATTGCGAAACGCTTTTGTAGAATAAGATCTTTTGGGCGAAAATCTGCCATTTGAATAAGATCTTCTTGAATGTCACTCAAAAGGCCCAATAATGTATATATTGGACCTTTTTTTTACAATTATAGGTTGGAAGGCAATTCCAATTGATCAACCAAAATCGATTGAATCATTATTCCTTTTTTATTTTTCTTTAGATTAGATAATTTATCATGAAAGGAAAAAGGGGTCAAGTCAATTTCTTTTGATTTTCTGCGTTTTCCTCCTCTGCATGTAGAAAAGGAATAAATAAGAAAATCCAATTACGAGAAGCCTCATAAAGTGCATCTTTTGGAGTTCGACTCCCATTTGTCCATATTTCGAGAAAAAAGATCTCTTGTTTTTCATTCCCATTCCCATAGAAATCAAGACTATGATTCACATTTTGAACATGCATGGATACAACATCTATAGGATCACTTCCATCTTGAGAGTGATTTGTGGATTTGGTACGATATCCACGATCTCTCTTGATTTGTAATTCAATACGCAACTCAACGGGTTCTGTGAGGTTAGCTATATGTTGTGAAGTGTCAACTATTTCCACAGACGGCAGTGAGATGATATCTTGAGCAGTTACGTGTTTTGAACATTTGATGCAAATGAATGCGACTCGAACTCCATACAAATTACTTTTCAATACAATTTTTTCTAATTCATTCCAATTTCATGTACAGATTCTTCCCGGTATCGTCGAATATGAATGTGGTACCTTCTCTGATTTTGCATGTGTGATACACGTACCCTATATTTCTCCAAGTCTAACCCTTCACATGGCAATACCTATTGTATCAGCTTGGCCTTTCATAAGTGGGGACATAATGAAATGTCCCTAATCAAGACGTTTACTGTCTACTCTTGATTCAACACACTTCCACTGTAGTGTTCGAGTGGATCTTGCTACTTCCTCTCCAACCATACTAATATATTATTATTGAGATGGGTTTCTCATTGATTTCTCTTGAAATCTGTTCCATTATTGTTTTGATGCACACCTTTTTTAGGGGGTCTACATCCATTATGTGGCATAGGGGTGATATCGTGTACGTTACGGAATAGTATCCCACTTCTACGAATAGCTCGTAATGCAACATCTCTTCCGAGACGGGGGTCCTTTATAATAACTTCTGCTCGTTGCATACCCTGATCCACCACAGTACGAATAGCGTTTATTGCTGCAGCTTGAGCGACAAAGGGTGTCCCCCTTCTTGTGCCTTTGAATCCATAAGTATCGGCGGAGGACCAAGAAACCACCCGGCCTCGTACATCTGTAACAGTGACAATGGTCTTATTGAGACTCGCCATAACATGAAATGGACCGTTGATTTCTGACTCATATTTCTTCTAATAGTTTCCCCCGATTTGATCTGCTTTGCTAACAGCAGTGCTCTACACATCAAAGCCAATTTTCGTATTTGAAAATGAGGAAATTTTCCGCCAAAGACAAATCTGTATATAAAATCTCTTCTATACGGATTTTATTCAAAAAAATTTTTCTATACAGAAATTTGTTATCTAGATCACTCCTCACCCAAAAGAACCTTTTCAAGGCCGGTCCCCGAGGGACGTCATCATTCCTACGCTTCTTCTTTCTGCAGAATTTGTCTTCAAAATTCCCTCCAAGTCCTCCTATGTTGCTTCCTCCTAGTGGCTAGGTCAGAGATGTAACACCGCCATCATGTGGGTGCGCAGGTGCTTCGAGTAAAGAGCCTCCCTCGATCTGCAGTAAATAAATAAAGGAAAATGTAGACAAATAAATCACATTCAGTCAAAACCAATCTATGCAGCGTTGCTCCTGGAAACGACACCATTTGTTGAAGAGTATTTTTCACGTGTCTAAAATATGTCTCACACAAGGTGGAGACACAGTCGCTGCGGCGACCCGCAAGGAATCCGATCTTCAAACAATAATTAACCCAAAATTAATGATCAAAAAATGAAAAGCAAATGTGGAATTAAAATTTATTATAACTCTATAATGGATGTGTATAGTGCAAGTATGTAGAGTGTCGAACTCAGGGAACAAACTAGATAGATTGGGCTATGAAGCACAGAAATGTGATTGTGACTCTTTTATCTATATTTCTTTTTGTGGGTTTTTTTATATTTTATTTTTTTTTGATTATATATTTTTTTATTTTGATTTTTAATTTTATATTTTTATATTTTCTTTTTATGTTTTTATATTTTGTATTTTATTTTTCTATTAAATATATAATAAACTATATAGAATATATATACAATGTAAGATAATATAGGTATAAATACTAATAAAATGATCAAAATTTAGCAAATAAAAATGTTTTTGGGGTTTTAAGTATTTTTTACCATTTTCGTAGTTTTTTAGTGAATTTTGCTATATTTTATATATTTTTAGAGTAAATATACCATAAATCAGGGATAAAATAAATACGCGATATTGAAATGGAAATTAAAAATATAATTTCAAGTCCAAAGTTTTCTAAATCATATTTAATAATAATATATCCAAAATTCAGAGACAAAAACTAATATTTTTGGAGTTTTTAATTTTTTTAGATTTTTATAAAGGTTTTTGGGTTTTTTTTAATTTTTAGATATTTTCTTTTTATTTTTTTTAGGTTTTTAGTTTCTGGAGTTATATAATAATTTGATAGATACAAAACTATTTCTTGGAATTTTTCAAAAACTTTTTATATTTTAGGCATTTTCTACTGTAGATAGGAATTAAAAATGCTCTTTTTGATTTTTCATAACTAATAAAAGGTCCAAAATTGGAAAATAAAATTAGAGCAAAAATCTAGAGCAGTAAGAAACCTACACGCATTCTTTTGGGAATTTTTGGAGCAAAAATGCTAATTAAAATACATAGAGAAAACAAAGAGAAAGTACATTACTAGCATGGGCATTTTTGTAATTACAATAAAAGCAGAGGGCTTCCTACAGTTTTTTCCAAAATTTTAACATTATAATAAAAAGTTCCTAAACTAACTACAATATCCAAGACCCGCAAGCGGTCCTCTGCAAAATGCTCGCACCTCACACGTGTAGGCACGTGAGGTGACAAGGCTTGGACCTATTAGCAAATACCAAAGGTTCAGAAGCTTGAGTGAAATTATTACAAAAATATTTCAATGGTCGAGTAAAGTTTAAGTATTAAACTCTAAATACAAAAATGTGCTGCGGTAGGAATGCAAAATACCCACAGTGGATGGGAGCGCACAACCTGGATCAATCACTTAAGTCACATGTCCGCACCACACGCAACGATACCCCTTCACGTTGGACGGTTGGGTTTGGAACTTCAAATCTCAATCCAACAATAGGAGTACAACGCATCTAACGACTTTGACTTGATCTGGAGGTGAGGATCGATCTGACGACTGCTGCTCCTCGTGAAGAACAATGAAGAACAACTGCCCTCCTTGGCTTTAATCCGTAGAATCACGTTATCCCTAGCTGCACCACCACTGCAGAAGCGCTCTGCGCATGCCTGATATGATTCCTCAGCTGAGAGGCCCCACAAAATGGTCGGGAACCACCAAAAGTGGTCTGACGACACACGACATCTAGGTCTCCTCCTTGAGCCTCGAAAACCCTTGCAATAAGATCTCTCCTCGATGTTTCCTGCATGGAACCATTAGAGACCAAAAAATGAAGCCTAGAAAGGCTTCAAACTAGTGGACGGAGGTGTAGGTGACTTGGATGCGGGTGCTCCGGTGAAGCGACGGAGTGGAGCACCGGATCTCTAGATCCACACGGATATGGGTGAATGGGGGCATAGGGAGTGCGAAGAATGCATAAGGGAATGAAGGTGGCATGGAAGACATGTAGGAGATAAAGCGACTGTCGATGGAACGCTCGTCGGAGCTCAGCTTCGGTGAACTATGGACTGGGGGGAACGAGCTAAATGTTGCGATTTAACGATAAACCAAAGGCAAGAAATAAACATACAGATTAAACTAAGCTATAAAGACAATGAAATAGAGTTCCTCACCGGACTAGACCAGGAAGAATGGAGCTCACGACTAAGATTATCGGAGATGGTTGGAGACGACCTTCGACTTGCCTGACCGTGCCTCCAAGGAGTTGGAGAGGGACCTGTCACATCCCTCGATCTAGAGCTCAAAGAAGGAGGGCCAAATAATGTCAAGAGAGGTTTTGTACATGCAGTCAAGCATGCTACAAAGAATGAGGCGCAACATCGATGCAACGCTCCTCGTCCAAGAGATTCATATCCGCATAATGGAGGGTAGATCGAGGAAGATATTCACAGAAGGAAGCCACACTGATTGGCGAAAGGATTGGTGTGAAAAAAATCGAGAAAATAGGGCTAGGACCTATATCTAACACGGGCTACAGGGAGTCAGAGGAGTTGACTGCCAGTCAACTCCAGACTCAACTCGGTTGGTCCACATCGACCAACTAGGAAAAACCTGGACTAAAAACTCTTATTAAATCTAAAATAATTATTAAATGATTTTATTATTTTTAGTTTATAAAATAAAAAATGTTTATTATTTTATAAATTATTTATTATGATTTTTATTTTTTAGCAGTATTTAATTAGAATTTAGTTTTAGGGTTTAATATATATGTATATTTATCTATGCTTTGTATACTTTTATTTTTATTTTGTATTTTTGATGTTGTTATTTTATTTTATTATTTTATAAAAATAATAACTTATATTTATATACATTAATATATTTTTATTATATTTTTCTGATATAATATATACAATTAAATAAATAAGTATATTAAATATATATGTAGAAGTATATGTATTTTACCAATGTATTTTATATGCATATTTTATTTTAATGTTTTCTTTATATTTTTATTTAGTTTTAACATGTAAATATATTATAAATAATATTTACAAATTCTAAAAATATAAAAATATAAAATAATGAATAATAAATAAAATGACTATTTTATTCAGGTATACTATAGGGGTCCAAAACCTAACTTTCACACCTCAACTCCAAAAAATATGAAACCACCATTAATAAATATCTCATTAAAAGTTCTATACCATTAAAGTGATTTTGATACATTTTGAGTTTTTATTTAGGAGATATGGGTATGGGAAGTTAGGATTTTGGATTTTTATTTAGAGTATAACTTTTATACTATGTATTATTTTTGTATGAAATCAATTTTGTATTTTTCTATATTATATTATCTACATATTCATTTTCAAAGTTTCTTTATTTGAAGTATAAAAAGTGGAAAGTAAAAGACGTCCCAAAAATGAATAAATATAGAATTATTAAATGGGAATTTTGTTGTATTAATGGCCCTTGTCTCCCCCTACTTTATTCCTTATTGACCTAGACATCAAGATGGTCTCGGGGTTTAGGTTCATAAAATATCTTTGATATTTTATTCTTTTTATTTTATTTTCTTTACTTTATAATTTTGGCATTAAAATATTATTTTATACAATATTTATACAACAAAGCATGGTTGTTAATTTGTGCAAATTAAGGGTATTTACATGTATTTACTAGGGTTTTTAAGGCCAAAATAAAGGTGATGAAATGGAGATTCATCAGATCTCCCACAGGCAGCATCGACTAGTCTCTAGCTCTCGAAATTGAGGCCACCGAAAAAGTGTTGGGCCGAACTGGTCCTCGGTATATCATGGTGGGGGCATTATTCCTGCAGATCTTGAAATCGCTCCCAGGCTTTATGAATCAACTCGTGGGTAGCCTGGGAGAAGTTGTTGATCTTGGCTCGCATCTGCTTGAGTCAATTGAGAGGGTAGAACTTGTGAAGGAACACATATTGGAGTTCGTCACAGGTCGTCATGATCTTTCCTGAATGATTGATCCAATAGAGGGCCTTGTCTTGAAAGCTGAAGGGGAACACAACCATCTTCACTACATCCAATGGGATGTTAGGGTTGTGGGTAATTGTGCAAATGCGAGAAAACTGTTGTAGGTGAATGTACAACTCCTTGTTGGTGTTCCAGTGAAATGACAAGGATTTCCGCGAGGGTCGCACGATCTCACAAGGCGAGACCGCAATCGATTCATTGACCGCTCAAGAGACCTAAGTCAATTAACAATTTACCCACATGATTAATTAATTAATGAATAGCAAAAACGTGGAGTTAAAATTTTATTCTCTACAACACAAGTATGTAGAGGTCAAATCACAAAGAGCAAGACAAGTAGCCTATGATTATTTCTAATCAATATATATTATCTACATGTGTATCTATATTAATTATGCGGGGTTTTTATGTCTATATTTATTATTTATTTTTTTGAAATTAATAATGGATGTCTAGGTGTATTTAATAGAAATAAAATCTATATATATTAGACTAATACATATATGCATACACACACACACTAAAGTGAAGATGTACATACAAGGTATTTACACATTTACATAAAATATAGATTTTTTAATATGTATTAATATTATCAGTAATATATTTTTTTATATTTTCTAATTTGAAATTCTTTTCCTTTCTAACTGTGTATATAATATGGATGCTTATATATGGTTATACATACAATATATGATAAGGTAGTTATGAATACTAAGAGAAATGAACAAAATACAGAAAATGAAATGTTCTTGAATTTTATATAACTTTATAATATTTTAGTGATTTTCTGGATTTTTTTCTAATTTTTATTTATTTTAAAAATTAAAAGTACCCGAAATTAGAGATTAATTAAATAAGTTGAATTGAAAATAGAGAATAAAGACCAAAATTCTTCAAATCAATTTTAATAAAAAGATAATAATACGAAGAAAATTCAGAAATGAAAATAAATAATTTTGGGATTTTTGAGATTTTTTTTAGATTTTTATAAAGGATTTTGGAGATTTTTGATTTTTTGTGTTTTCTTTTCTATTTTAGGGGGTTTTTGGTCTAGAATGAAAACACACCAAAATAGATAACATACTTTTTTTTTGGAAATTTTCTTAACCTTTTCCATTTTTTGTTATTTTCTAAGCTAAATAGGGGCAAAAACGTGCTCATTTGAATTTTAGTAAATAGTTAAAATGCCTAAAATACCAAAAAATAAAAATAGGGTGTGAAATTACATGCTAGCAGACATCTAATCCTTTTTTTGCATAATTTTGGAGCACATGTGCTATTTTTAATAAATGAAATTCAAGCACCAAAAATACATAAAGGGCTTATATGCAATTATAATAAATGTCAAGGGTCCATCTGTAAATGTGCCAAAAATATACAACTAATATTCATATTTAATGTATTAAATATGAATAAAAAATCTGCCAAGGTTATACATGCAATTTGACCAGCTCATGTGGGACTACACCTGAGCTGAGCTGGACTGGACCTCTGTGTAATATCCATAAAAACTAAGGGCCTCTATGCAAAATGCTCACATTTATTTATGCTATATATTTTATTTACAGGACCAATAAATAAATACAAAAAATGACGGTTTAAGTTTGCAATTTACCCCTATACACACACGAGCCGACGGTGCAGATCTCTCCACCTAACCACGTGGCGACTCCTCCTCACGCAATGACGCTTTGTCTGCAACGTAGGAATTAGATATTTGAGCGAGGATCTGACGGTCGAATACATCGCCATCGGATGATAACTGCTTCATCTAGAGCGTGGTTCCTGATCAGACGGTGGAGAGGCTCGATGGATGAAATAGGAAGAATATAGCCTCTCCTCTCCTTTGATTTCTCAAATCTGACGCTCCAAACCTCTTCTCTCATTGTTGTGATGGGGAAATGCATCCTTGGGGTGATCCGCAACTGGGAGACCCTTCAAATGAGTCCGGGCCCCAACGATAGGGGCCTGGAGTGCATGAGTACCTAGGTTGCTTTTGAACTTCGAAGACCCCTCAGATAGGGTCCTCCGGACTTGAAAGTTATATACGATACTTCACGATGCAAGGGCGATTAGGTCAGGGCCATTATCCATGAGTTTCGAGGTGAAATGTGAGGGAATGGATGTACTCCGGCGTGCGATGGATGATGGAACATGGGTGGACTAATCTGGGCAATATCAGGTGATCTAGATGGGTCGAGTCGACGAAGAATCGTACGAGGAAGAAGATGGAATGGGCTGTGTGGTCAAAACGATGTGATTTCACTGTGAAATGGTGGGAGCCCTAGTGGCTCCGACGAACGGACAAATTGGAATCCTAGCTATCCTAATGCCATAAAACTTAATCTAATTATGGAAATGAAAAGGCGAACAATAAATCTACCTAGAATTGAGAAGGGGCACAACTCTTATACATGTGATGAAGTAGGGAGCAGGGTGGCCAGAGAAGCACTGTGGATTCGCTCCTCTCCTCACTCCTCAAAATCCAAGGTCGAGGAAGATGTCCTCTATCACCGGAGACTTCACTCACTCACACAGAAACATGCCCGAGGCTCTAAGAGGGATCAAAATTTGATTGAAGGAGGATGAGGTTTATTTATAGGCAGAGCTGAAGATCCTTATTGTCTAGTGATTTAGCATAAATCGTCGATATGTTCAAGGGTTTTGAGGGCATGGCGTGGATTAGAGATGATCATAGGGGTGTTTGGTGAAATATCCCTTTGGATCTGAGTGATGAGATGCTCGGGAGAAAGGACGTAAAATCAGGGTAAATGATATTTGCGTCAAGTGAGATGCCAGAGGAGCCAATTGATCAGAGGTCAACAAACGACGCGACACAATTGGGCTACGTCAACCAAGTCACGACAAAAAAGAATTTTTATATAAAATAATATTGATTTTATTAATTTTTGGGTATAAAATAAAAAATGTTTATTATTTTACAAAGTATTTTAATATGATTTTTATTTATTTTTTGAGTATATTTATTACAAGTTAATTTTTAAGGGTATATTTATAGGTATATTCATCTATGTTTTGCGTATTTTTATTTTGTATTTTTTATTTTATTATTTATTCTCATATTTAATATTTTTATAGCTTATTTTTGTATACACAAATATATTTTTATTATATTTTTGTAATGTTATTTGTATACTTAAATAAATAGAGATATTTATTATATATGTATAAGTATAGGTATTTCGTCTATGTATTTAGCTATATTATTTGTTTTAGAGTATTTTTCTTGGTTTCATTTTATCTTTATATTTTTGATAGAATAAAAAATGTTTACAAGATTATAAAAATATAAGGGAACAAAATATTGAATTTCACTTTTATTTATATACATGTATAAGAATAGGTAATTCATCTATATATTTAGTATACTTATTTAATTTTATTATTTTCATTGTAATTTTATTATATTATAAATATGTACATATATTATAAATAATATTTACAAAATTATGAAAATATAAAATTGTAAAAACAATAAAGAATAAATAAAATGAATTTTTTATTTAGGTGTACTATACAATATGGGTCCAAACCTAACTTTTACACCTTAACTCCAAAAAATATGAAACAACCTTCATTAAATTGCTTATTAAAAGTTATATACAATTAAAATGGTTTTGATACATTTTGAGTTTTTATTTAGGAGATATGGGTCTAGGAATTTGAGATTTTGGATTCTTATTTTGAGTATAACTTGTACACTGTATATTAATTTTGTATAAACTCAATTTTGTATTTTTGTATGTATTATTATGTACAACTTTTATTTACAAAGCTTATTGATTTGATGAATAAAGATACAATGGGTCCCAAAAATGCTTTGTTGATGAATGAATAAATATGTTTTTTTATTATATTTTTGGCCCTTATCTCCCCCTACTTTATTCCTTGTCGACCAAATCAATTCTTGACTTAGTCCCGAGGTTTACGGTCATAAAATACCTTTGGTGTTTTATTCCTTTTCTTTTCTTTCCTTTAGTATGTAATTTTGGCAATAAAAACTTTCCTTATGCACAATAAATGGCACAAATAATGAATGTTAATTTTTACAAAATAATGTTATTTACATACATTAGCTAGGTTTTTAAGGTCAAAATGATAGAATAAAGGTGATGAGATGGAAATTCATCAACCAGTCAGTGGAAGAAGTGTAGCTAGGTCCGTCCTGGGATGTCTCACCGATATCAAAGTAAAATTGCTCGAACTCATCAGTGGAAGTAGTAAGGTCAAATCCAACCTAGCGAGTCTCAACTGGATCATCGTCCTCATCAAAAGGCCCAAATTTATTGATGAAAGCAATAGGATCAATTTCGACCTCATCAGTCTCTACAATTTTCACCCTCCTCTCAAAGGAATCAATTATGTAATCCTGTGGATGTCATCAACACAACGCTAATCACAGGAAGATGGAACTCCAAGGTCTATGCTTTACGAGTCTTCCTCACTATGGAGGAATTCTCAGGTCTCATCGTCAGTGATAAAAAACCTCTTTGATATCAACAGATATGTCATAAGCCTCGGGAGCATCGAAGACAGGTGTAGTCACATCAGGTGCATGTCTCTAGTCCATAGTAGGTGCAACAATGACCACCGTTCTCCCGTCATCAGGACAGAAGCAAATCTCTCCTGATCAGTAATCAATAACGACTCTAGCAGAGGCGAGAAAGGGTAGTTCCAGGATGATTGGAGAGTTCTCTCCAATGGTAGGGGTCTCCATGGGTAGTACGACAAAATCAACAGTGTAGCTCATGCCCTGAATCCAGATAATAGCATTTTCTAAAATACCTTTCGACCTCTTTATTGTAACATCAGCAAATAGAACGATCATCATGGTTTTCCTAAGAGGCCTAACTGAAGAGATCGTACCTACAAAAAGGGTATTATGCTAATTGAAACACCATCATCAAGGAGAGTGTGATCACATGAAAGGTCAAAGATGGTGCATCTAATGAACGGTGTAGCAGTGTTCCCTTTCCTAGAAGAAGGGCAGTGGGTGATGGCGTGGGCAGTGGCCATGGTCAAGATATGACGCTTAGATCTGCTCCTTCACTTTCTCTTATTGGTATGAGGAGCAAATAAATGAGTCAAGGCATGGTAAAGTGGGGCTTCAATGATCTCATGAATAACGACCACAACTTTAGGTTCAATCAATAATTTTTTTGAATTTTAGGATCTCCTCCATACAAAGCAGGAGATTGGAATCAACATCTACACAAGGATGACTAAGAGCAGTCTATACATTGTCATCCTTGGGGTCAAAGATGGGACATGTGTGAGTGAATGTGTGGTCAAAGAATCTGGCAGGTGGGCTCTCTCCTCACAGTCTGAATCAACAATGTATCTCCCAAAATATTTTTGTATTTTTTATTTTTTTCTCATTTTTTGTATTTTTGGTGATTGCAGACTCTCATAAGAATCCTCGAGTGAGACCATATCATCAAATAGTGAAGCATCATGGCCGTTCTTATTTATACTAGTGAGGTCATCAATCCTTTGTCTCATATGCTCCATCATCTGGGTGAAGTGCTCAAAGGTGGACTCCATAAGAGGTGACTCCAACAGGTCAGTCTCGAGTGAGTGGAATGGTGGAAGATGTGAGGTTGGCGGTGGTGGGTAAAAATCTGAGGTCTCACACCGTGGTTGAGGAGGATATGTACAAAAAGAAAAATTAGGAGCAAAATCCTCCTAATAAAATGAAGGTGGACCGGTTGGAGGGTAGGAGGGATCCACAAAGTCTGGATAAAAAATGCTCCAGTCGGTCATCTCTGAAGCAAATGAAAATGGCTAGGAGAGCATGAAGGTCAAGTCAAGAGAAAAAAGGCGCAAAAGCATAGTGACGATCAAGTATACACACAAGCAATCAGAAACCACTATATACAAAACAAGCCTCTCAATTCACCTACTCAACAAGGTGAATACCGTAAAAGTTCGATCTTTTTATCTTTTTCTATTTTAGAGTTATGTGGGAATACAAAATTGCACAAGCACTTAGGAGGCCTGCGATTGGGGCACTGACCTTAGTGTGTACGTAAGCAAATTAAACGGATACATTGAGCGGGTTACTCTCTCCAAGACAAATGTTTTTCTTTTTTATTTATTTTAGGGTCGAGTAAGCTTAGCAGTCCCAATTTTATCTGTTATCATTTTTTCTAGATTTTTAATGAAAATGCACGAGTCTAACGAGGGATCAATTCCTTTATCTCCTAGGAGATCAAAATCAGAGGGAGTGAGTCAAAAAAGAAATGCAAGCGAAATCAATGGTGCATGCTAAGTAGAAATGCATACCTTTCCTCCAGCTCTCTTCATGCAAGGACACTAAGCAGAATCGAAACCTACCTATATGCAAATGAAAAGCCGATGAAATCTCAATAGGATAATAATTGTTATTAGTGTGGAGAATAAAATGCTAATTATTCAGAAATGAGACGTAAATCCGGTCTTCTATGCCACTCGGTGCCTGCCACAAAAGGTCATGCATGCGCTGTATGCGACCTCTCTTGGCATGTGGTCCCAAGTCCAAATAAATAGCAATTCAAAATTTGACTATTTCCAAACATGAACTATAGATGCATGTAATGATAATTTAGGTGTTTGTCTTTAATCTATCATCAAGCAGATCCTAAGCTGGGGATCAATCACACAAATTAATGAAAAAAATCATGAAACAAATAAAAAGAAAATTGACAAAAATGTGAAAAAACCAACGAGGCCCCTAAGGGAACAATCCCTCGAGCAGTGGACCTCGTGAAGTAGGCAAAAGTCATGAGTCCTGAGTTATTACAATTAATAGTCTCTCTCTCTCTCACTGGAATTACAAAGACAAATCAAATGAAAGAAAATGTGCTATTGTCTTCAAGATTTCCTCCAAGGTCTCCTTTGTCGTTTTCCTGTAGTCTAGGTCAGGAACCCGACGATGCTTCACATGGGTGCATAGGCGCTCCTAGGAGTACCTCTCTCGATCCACGTTCCTCACAACAAAGTAAACAAAGAGGATGTTTAGACAATTCAACAAATAATACCAAATTAAAATAAAAGAAATAAAGTGGCAAATCGACAAACTAGAAGACACGGGTAAAAATCCAATCTACTCAATGTTCCTCCCGACAAGGATGCAATTTGAAATAAAAAAGAACTAGAGGGTCATGATAATCCACTAGGCGGATCAACAGGTGATGCACTGATCGCTCATGAACCTCGTTAAATTCAACAATTAATCCATAATAAATAATCAAGGAATGAAAATAAATATGTGGAGTTAAAATTTATTATAACTCAACAAAAAATGTATACTGGTGCAAGTATTGTACACAAGGAACAACCAGGAGAATGGTGCAAATAAATGCACAAATGTATACTTCTTATTGTCTATGTGTTTTTTGTGGATTTTGAATTTTATATTTTTAGTTTTTATTTTTATATTATTTTCTATTTTTTTTAATTTTATATTTTATATTTTCTGATTTTTAATTTCTTTTTCTTTTTAAGTATATAATATATAATTTATAAGACTATATATAAAATATATAGAGATAAAAACAACTAAAAATAAATAAAAATTGTAGAATTAAATATTTTTGCGTTTTAAATATTTTTTTACTATTTTTTTATTTTTAAGTATGTTTTATTATTTTATAGAATTTGAAAGTAAAAATATCACAAATTAGGTAAATAATAAATAATCCACATTAATTTGGAAACTAAAAATAATAAATAATGTCCAAAATTTTCCAAATCAATTTTAATATGTAATTATAATATAAAGAAAATCATAAAATAGAAAATGATATTTTATGATTTTTTGACAATTGTTTAGATTTTTATAAAGGATTTTGGGTTTTAAAATTTTTATGTTTTTTTCCCATTTTTAGGGTTTTTTTGTTCTAGAGCTGCAAAATAACTAGATAAACAAAGTAAATATTTTTTGGAATTTTTCGAAGACTTTTTATATATTTTTATATTTTCTATGTCAAATAAGAACTTTTTATGCTCTTTTGATTTTTGTAAAGTTTTAAAGTGCTTAAAAATGAAATCCAAATTATAGCATCAATCTTCAAGCACCTAATCTTATTTTGGGTATTTTTTTAGCATATAGACTATTTTTAATAAATAGAACAAACACACTAAAAATCAATGAACTATCAAGGGCATATTTGTAATTTAAAATAAAAGTGAGGGTCATTATGTAATTTTTCCAAATATATAATTGGAATAAAAATT
Organism: Ottelia alismoides; assembly: GCA_037367405.1. Lineage (NCBI taxonomy): Eukaryota > Viridiplantae > Streptophyta > Magnoliopsida > Alismatales > Hydrocharitaceae > Ottelia > Ottelia alismoides. Next base: position 300,563 of record JAZKJV010009768.1, on the reverse strand, counting down.
TAACATTCTAAAAAGAATTATAAAAAGATGCATGGGTATTAGTGCAAAAATGCCACCTCACGTGGGATAGTACGTGAGGTGACGTCGACTAGACTTAACTACAAATAATAGAAGTATGAGGGTTTTTATGTAAATATTACAAAAATATAATAAAGGCAAATGAAAGTTTATAGATAAATAATAAATAAAAAAACTAAGTGGGTGAAAGCTGCAAAATATCCTTAAAGAGGACATGATCCAATGGTTCTGATCGATCCATTAAGGGACGCTTCACCTCCAAAATGCGCGATGACGGTTGGTCTTGAATGGTATAGATCAGATGCTCGAGCGCGAGATCAATGGTAACTGTGAATCAAATCTGACGGCGGCTGTACTTTCTGGAAGATGAAGGCAATTGGACGGCTCTAGAGTAGCTTGGAAGAACGGTGAAGAACCCCCATTCCTTCAAGCTTCAATCGACTAGGGCGTGGACCTCTGACCTCCTCCTTCTCTGTAAAGGTGCTCCTCGGGTTCCTGATGTGCTTCCGCAGTTGCGGAGCTCCCCAAAATTGTTAGGCACCACATAAAATGCTCCTACGAAGCTCGACACAAGAAGCTCTTGATCGAACCATGAAGAGCTCTACAAAGAGGTGTTCTGGTATTGTATCCTACAAGGATGAGTTAGAGACAAAAAAGCGAAGCCTTGGAAGGCCTCAGATGGTTGAAATGAGACGTAGGTGGCTCATATGGGGGTTCTCCGGTGATGAGCACGAAATTCACCTCTTTAATAATGATGAATTGTAGTATAGGAGGCGAATTTCAGTCGATCAAAATACCACAATCTGTGAATGTTGTAGAATATTTTAACTTGGCAAGTCTACCAAGGCCGAACATAGGGAACGGTGATTCTTAGTTGCATGGTCTAAAATCAAATTAAATAATTAATTAATGTTTGATTAATTTCTATGTCAGAAAATGTACAATGCAAGGAGATGCAAGGAAAACAATTCAACACAGGATCTGGGATTTAGATTTCTGCTCCAAAATATGTTAATCGATAACCTCGAAATTTATCACAGATCAAAAGCTATAGTTCAAGAGAAATATTTAGAGTGTCAATAAATAATCTAATATGTTCCGGGCTCTGTTGCAAATTTCTTTTAATTTCCATGTAAATTATTCTCAAGCGATAAACATTATCTTCGAAAAATACAAGGGAAATAATTTCTCAATCTTTGTTTTTGAAGCTCCTGCACAGATTAAATCCTCAACAAATAATTATTAAATAATGCATGAGGATTTATTTCACAAACTTTTCTCAATGGAGTCCCTGCATAAATATCATCAATTCCTCTAAAGCGCAACTATGCCAAAAGTTAGCCTGCATGTAAAATGAGATCCTTGAACAATAATTCTCAATAAATGACCTCGGATCTTTTTACAAGCTATGCTAAATGGTAGAGCATGAAAATAACTTCAAAATGACATATTGTATGCTTAACACGGAGTTCGTATGAAAAAGATATGATAAAATGAAATTACAAGGACTAAAATGTAAAGAAAATAAAGTTTTTCTTGCAAAGAGGTCCTTGGAGGGGCTTATCTGTAATTTAGCAAAGTCTGAGGGGTCTTTCTGAAATTTACCCCAGGCAGGGGTATTTCTGCAAATTCTGAAAAGAGCAGGAGCGTCCGTGTAATTTTCCACCAGCACACGTGCGTTGCACGTGCGCCCTGAGGTTCGGGCGAAAGGGCTGAGGCTCGGAATCCCCGAGCCTAGATGGAGGCTTGTGGGAGGCTTGGGGACCCGAGGCTGAGGCTTCACGGGTGGAGCTGAGGTCCGAGCGATCCGAGTCGAGGTGGCGGCGAATGGAGGCTCGGGTAACCTGAACGTCGAGGTGTGGATGGTCGGCTTGGGGGCCTCCACGTGGCAGCACAGTAGCCGCTGGATCAAGGGCTTTGCCCGATCCAACGGCGGCTGTATGTAGCGATGGAGGGCGGAGCTCGGCCGACGCGGGGGCGGCGAGGCCTTGCGCGCAGGGGCGGTGCCTCAACACGGAGGCAGAGGTGCTCGGTGGTGGTCGGGGAAGCCGAGCGTGGTCGGGCGGAGTCGGCGGTCGTGCAGCCTGCGTCGGCTGCACGCGGAGGGCGAGCGTTGGCGAATAGTGGTGTTGTCGCGTGGAGGCGCCGAGGTGGAGGCCAAAGTCACGCTAGGTGGTGGAGATCGTGCCTCGGCCGGCTGAGGCTCATCCGACGAGGCCTGAAGGGGCAGAGCGACGAGGCGGAGACTGAGGCAGAGGCGGTGTTGAACGAACCTACAAGGTTAGCCCAAAAAGGGAGGGGGTGCATGGCGAAGGGGAACGGGTTCCGGCTTGTGCAAGGCGGGCGGAGGCGTAGTATCGGGTGAAGAAGAGCGATGGAGAGGGGTACCTATGCTGGGGTCACGGTGGCTACTAGAGGCTGCCGGAGCGGACGCGACCGTGGAAGCTTGGAGCAGCACACCAGGTGGTGGCTGGATCACGCCGGAGGTGCGTGGGCCTTGCTGTCACCAAGACGTCGACAGGCTTTTGCTCCAAGGATGGCGGATGTGCGATGGGGGCAGAGGCGACGGCTGTGCAGCGCGCGAGGCGCAGCGGGGGGCAATCGCCTGGGCCTTGGCCGGTCCACACACGACCGGTGGAGGCCTAGGGAAGGCGGCGGTGGGCGAGCCGTGGCGCGGGTGGAGGAGACAGAGCGTGGAGGCGGTGGAGGGCGATGCCGTGAACGCCACGCGGTCGAGGCACGGTGGGGGCAGAGGCGGTCGGCTGGCCCTTGGCCGGTCGACACACGATTGGCAGAGGGAGGTTGAGGTGGAGTTGCCGCGCGAGAGCGAGGCGGAGTTGCGGTGGGGCGGCAGACATGCAGAGGTAGAAAAAAAATTAAACAAAGAAACAAGCGATTGGGAGGGGACCTGGAGTGATAGCCGGAGTTGGACGAAGGTCTAGCGACCGGGGCCTGATCTTCACCTCGACAGATGGCTGGTCCGAAGGCTCAGCAGAAGCGGGGAGCGGCTGCTTCGGTGGATGTGAAGCCACCGGATCTCTCCTGTGATGATAATCTCCAGCTGCTGTCACCAGCTGAATAAGTAGGAGGGCGGATGGGTTTGCAAGGCCGACGGAAGAGGGCTTTATAGGAGGGAAGGTAACTATTGCGACGTGGGACGTTATGCGAAGATGGAGGAGGCGGAACAGCCATGCATGGCGGCTTGATGGCCACGCATGGCAGAGCAGGGGAAGGGGAAGGTCGGGTCACGTGCCTCGCACGTGACCCGGGGGGGGGGGGGGGGCTGGAGAGAGAAGCAGGGTGCCACGTGGCACGCCCAGGGGCTGCCACGTGGCACCCTAGAAAAATTTCAAAATTTAAAATAAAGAAAAATAGAAAAGACATAGACGTAGACCTCGCATCGAAAAAATTCCTTCACAAAAGTTCCTTGTCTCATCGAGATCTACAAGTTTCATGAAGGACCCAAGAGCAAAAGAGGTCACCTGTGTGAAGTGGAATTTTTTATAGTTCTCCATGTGTAAAGAAAACCATATTTTTGGTATTTTGTATTTTTTGGTGGTTTTAGAGAGGATAAAAATTATAGAAAAAATACGATAAAATACAAGAAAATTATTTACACACTAATCTATTTTTTTTGGATTTTTAATAAATAAGAAATTAGGAAAATAAAATAGAAGTAAGAAACACACAATTTTTGTACAGACCGAAAACGGACACTTGGATTCAGTCAGTTTCTTTGATTTCAGTTTTAATCTGGATTTGGATTTTTACATCGCTTAATAAAACTTTCGTCAAAGAACACAAATGAAGTAGAAATAAAATTAAAAGGGTTAATTATATACATAAAAACTGAGGTAAAAAATAGCACAAAGTCAAAATGCGCAAAAGAGGCCTAAAACCCAACTTTCACATATGAACTCTAAATTTTACGAAATTGGTCTTGTTTTGAAGGTATTTGAAAATGGAGTACTTTAAAAGTGAGGAGAACAAAATTGGACACTGTATGAGGGAGATATGCTCGTTTTAGTCTATCAGATGTGAAATTAGACTTTGGGATTATTTGACACTTATTGGAGTAAGTATTTTTTTGTATTTTTTATTTAATATGGTTAGTAATATCTACACAATGGAGGTGATTTGGATTCAATCAGAGTTAGGATGAAATAACTAAAAATATGAGAAGTTAGCGGCTTTTTGGGCTAAATTACACGGAATTTTTAATGCAATTATGAATGATGAAATGCAAATATTATTTACACATGTATGAATGCTTATGATGCTCTATTAATGATTAAATGCATGTGAATTTTGGGGAGTCGAGCCTAAATGGCCAATTTTAGCATGATGAATACGAGATTCATCATACCCCTATACTTAGACCATGCTCGTCCCCGAGCATGAATGAATGAATGACTTAGTTGACTACATCCCTGACTGTGCGTGTGAATTTTCAAGGCTCATTTCATAGAGGACACTTAATTTGAGTGATCCTAAAATTCTGGGCTCAACCAAGCTTTAATCAAAAGGAATCCAACTTCTCTAATTTACAGAATCTCTATTTGTACATATAATATAAGGATATAATTTTTAGTGTACTGCATTCATGAGAGTCAAGTCTAGACATCACCCAAAGTTCTGATCCAAGAGACTCTCCTCTAGACCTAAACCTCAACACTAGGGAATAAGTCTATTCTTGCTTCAGTCAACCGTCTCATTAGTTTGTCAGACTTGAAAGTTTAGATGGACAGCAAGAAGATGGAGGGCATAGGATTGTGTCTGATTTTCTCTCCCTTACATTGGAACAAGGTGCCTCTCGAGTGCCTTATTACTCAACACAAGTATATTTTAATTTTGTTGATCAATGTGACTGTCAAGAGAATTTGGAGTCATCTGTACTTGTTTTTCTGGGAGTACACCGGGGTGTGTCTCTTTTGAGTATCTAAGATACCTTCAACACCCAGACTTGTATCGTATACGATGCAGAGCCCTTTTTATGTTGTCAGCCCGACTCCTTGGTCATAATTAGTGCTTGGTCCAAGTGGACACTTTGAAAATGTTTGGGAGCGCTCGCCATTGGTGGAAGCTCATTTAGAATTTGACTTTGGATGATAGAGCTTTTTCTTTTTTCTTTTCTTTTGTTGGCTAGCTCCACTGCTTTTAGCAAAAGTTGGCGCACATTGATCAATAATTTTCATTAAGTTTCAACACACCGTAGCACTTAGGTCAATATCAAAAAGATAGCATATGAACTTGTTCACATACTGGCTAGGTTTTTGCTGACACTCAGGTTTTCTGAAGCCTTCATTAACTTTATCCCATCCTCGAATATCATTAAATCAGGTCTAAACTCAAATCTCTAGTCCCAGTTCCTCAAGTGATATCTAAACTCATCTCATCAATCATGCAGTTGTGAAAGTGATTGTGCTGATCATATTCTTTTTTGAAGGTAGAGATGAAGAGTGCAATATAGTGCTCAATCTTTCAAATTAAGGAAGTATGGATAATTAAGTTCAAAAACCCTAATGACTAAGGCAGGCTAACATAGAATCTCAAGATTTCAGGAATCAAATGTCCTAAAAAATTCTCAAGCCTTGAGTGATGGTGAATGTGTCCGGAATATATCAACCAAGGAATGCATGAAATGCTTGATGAAATGCAAGACCATGAGTAATTAATTTTTAATGCAAAAAGTTTTTTTTGGGTGTGTTTTGTTTTGTTTTTTTTGAAAAACAGGTATTACACACACTACTTGTACCCATCCCCGATGTTAGATAAAAATGATTAAAGTACGAGCTACGGATAAAGTAGGTAAAATATATACAAACACCCCCCTATACTTAGATTGTGCTATGTCCTCATGGCACAAAGTGAAATGTTGACATAGCTCGTACTAAGTATAGATGGGTTAAAAACAAAAGAAGAGAAGTGATGTATAAACAATGGTAGCGGCCCCCCTATACTTAGGCTCAAGTCAACCTAAGTATAATCGGATAATTACAGATGGGGAACCGGCTAGATTTGCGGATGTACAAGATCAAGGAGGTTTGTGACAGACCTTCTTGCGGGAATGTGGAGGGAGATAGTATGGAGATGTGGAGTGTGATGAAGAGGGGGCGGATGAAGAAGACCAGCCATCGTCGGAGTCATCCTTAGGAGAATAGTAGTCATCTGCAAAGGATCTCCAACTTTTGTCGATCAGAGGTAAGTGCCCTTGGATCAGAGCTGTACCTATTGCACTTATCTGATGAACCACATCTAGACCGGATGATGACTCTTCAGAAATCACCTATTGTCTAAGGTCAAAGGTGACTTTCTTGGTAGGTTTGTTTCCTTGGGAAGTATTGGGAGGAAGTTGGACACTCTTCATATCCATATCTTGAGTAACCGATGTGGCATTCGTGAGTTCCTCCTCAGATGAATCCCCATAAAAGTCGACCAATTCTTGAAAGGTCATGTGCTGCTTCGGTCGAGGGAGATTGTTCCTAGTGATTTTGTGGTTTACGGCTGGGGGTGTTGATGTCACTTTTGGATGATCGTGAATTTTGGTGACATCGGATGTTTCCAGAGTCGGTTCCTTATATGGTTCAAGTATCTCATGAATTACTGCCGACTCAAAGATTGGGCCTCTCAAATAATCGTGGTGATCTTCAATAATATGGTCTAATTCTTCATAAGCTTCAAAATCTCGATTTTTCCTAGGACCAGTGATTGGGTGGTGAGAATCAGAAGTTTATCCAACAGTCAGTCTTTTAAGTGACTCTCCTAGTATCAGTGTGTCATGCAGAGATGTATGGTAATGTGAAATATTTATTTTTTGATCATAATTGTCAGTTTCAAGTTGGTTTTCCTCAAAGCAGGTCATGTCATTGGGGGTTTTTTCATCGTGGTCCGAGTTCGGGAACTTGATTTCCTGAGTCTCACAATCGACGATCACCTTAGCGGAGGCTAAGAATGGCTTTCCTAAAATGATATGAAACTCAGACAACCTTCCGGGGTGCTCAATGTCAAGGACAATAAAGTCTACTTTATGTTCTTTACCTCGAAAATTTACGACGATGGAAACTATCCCCCGCGGTCTTTTGGTAGATCGATCGGGTAATTGAATGATCACCCTAGTCTTTTTGAGTTTTACAAGTTTGAGTTGGTCAAAGATGGACTTGGGGAGGACGTTTAATGTGGAGTCATCATCTAACCGAACATGAGTGAATGTTGAATCCTCAATTTCACATGTGATCCGAGTCAACTACTTGACTTTGCAGCTTTTGATTTTATAATTCATCACCAAAGAACTAGTCATAGATATGACATGATATTCAGTCCTGGATCGTTTCTTACCTGTCTTTTTGGGGTTCAGTCGACTCTTCACAAATCTCTTAAGATCGGGCACATATTCTGCTTTGATCAATGGAAGCTCTAAGATCAGACTCTTGCAAAATGCTTCCATTTCAGAATTGTCCAATTTTTTCGAATTTTCAATTTTTTTCATTTGTTTTGGTATTTTCTGTAATATGGTTAATCGAAGGGGTCAGAGGTCAGAGGAGGTTGTGCATGATTGTGATGATCCCGTGGTTCTTATGGTGGTGACCTCACTTCTTCTGAATTTTACATAGACTGGATGAGATCATATATTCTCTCAGTTAAAGTGTCTGCTCTATGATTAGTTCGAGCAATCTCATCCTCAAACATCTCATGACTAGTGATTGAATAATCATTCTCCATGTGTCGTGATTCTGGCATGTAACCTTGAGTAGAGTATTGATTGTTCATAAACATTATGGTCTGCTAATGAGGTATATTTCCTTGACTTTGGTTTTCTCGTGGATTGTCTAAGGAAAAGTGATTGTACTCAAGAGGATAGTCATCCTGAGTAGGGGGTGGTTCAAGAGGCTGTGGGATCATAGTAACCGGAAATCGTATTCTACTGTCAATATCGGTTACTCTATTGTTCATCCTCAATTCTGGTCTCTCTCTCATGTCCATAAGATTATCAAAATGTGAGAGAGGGTTTTTCCAAGAAGAAGTGTGGTCATAGGGTGGGATGTATGGGAGGGAAGAGAATGATGGCTTAGGGGAACCTGATTTGAAGAGCAGGCTCCCCTGAGGAGTGTGGGAAGAAGGATATTGGGACGAGGTCGTGGAGATCGGAAAAGAAGACCACTATGCTGACATCTTGTCAAGAGGGATGGAATAATCAGCGAACCACGATTTGCTTGTGATTGCAAGGTATTTGACGCGCACAAATCAAACACAAAACAAACATGTAGATTCACCCACTCAACACTGGTGAAGGCACATTAGGGTTCGGACACTTACCTTTTCAATTTTAATTTAATGACAAAACAATCTTGAAAATTAAGCGGAGCTGTTAGGTGCTGAAATATTTTCTCAAAGACTGTCCCGAGTTCATACAACTAGTTGCACCTACTTTCAGCCAGTATAGGTGTAAGTACGTACCGTCTAAACAGCTACCCATGTTACTTGAGGACAGAGCCTTCCACGGTGTCCTCTAAACCACCTACTTTGCTAAGGGAAGTCGGACCGTGAAACAACTACCCGAGACCCTCACTAAAAAGTAGCTAATTATTTTTAAAATCAGTAGTCTGAATGAAGCACTTTGGTTTTTGGCTCTATCCTAAGGTGTGCAATCTTGTCCTTACAAACAATGAGTGGGTTCCTCTCCACCAAACACAGATTAATTTTATGTCAATTTATTTACAGTCGCCTAGATTAGCAGTCTCAGTTTTAAGTTAAGGTTATCACTATAGTTTATGTGAGCACAGAAATTCACGCCTAACGAGCAGTCCCAAATACTTTAAATCCTAAGTTGTAAAACTTGAGAAAGGAGAATCGGAAAAGCCAATGCAAATGTAAATCAATGATGCATGCTTAAGAGAAAGACTTACAGTGAATCCTCGCGTTCTTCATGTGGGATGCTGTACACAACAACAACAACAACAACAAAGCCTTTTCCCACAATTAAGTAGGGTCGGCTAATGTGGGATGCAGTACAAGGAATTAAAATTTACACTAAATGATATGCACAGATGAAAAACACCCTAAGCAGATAGTTCTATTAACGGGAAGAATTATTTCAATTTTTGCCTAATGTTGAACAATCTACAGTGCGTTTAATTAGTGAAAGCGTGGACTAAGAATTACGAGCACAAACAATGATAAAGAAACAATCGTATATGTGCCTAAGTCCTACGCCACTCAAGTCGGGTCCCAACCACACAGAAGGGGTTGAAACAGACCCGACACACCACATAAATGTTCATCTGAAGTATTACAAGGGTTCAAAGAGAGGGACCCTGAGAATAATGCTGGAATTAAATCTAGATTAAACTCTCTCTCTCACAAAAATTAAAATGCAATTCTTCGTCCTTGCAAATCCTTGATTAGATTCCAGAATTTTGCTCCTAGTAGTCTGCAATGAGAGATTTTGTGGTTAGTAGCAGAAGTAAGAGAGAAATGCAAAATAAAATGCAGAAAAAGAAAAAAATTATGACACAAAAATGAACTTCACAAAAAATAATTATAAAAATGATTTAAAACCTAAAAAATCATTGTTCCCCGGCAACGATGCCATTTGATGAGCGCAAAATTCACCTCTTTAATAATGATGAATTGTAGTATAGGAGGCAAATTTCAGTCGATCAAAATACCATAATCTCTGAATGTTGTGGAATATTTTTACTTGGCAAGTCTACCAAGGTCGAATACAGGGAACGGTGATTCTTAGTTGCGTGGTCTAAAATTAAATTATATAATTAATTAATGTTTGATTAATTTCTGTGTCAGAAAATGTATAATGCAATGAGATGCAAGGAAAACAATTCAGCACAGGATCTGTGATTTAGATTTCTGCTCCAAAATATGTTAATCGATAACCTCGAAATTTATCACAGATCAAAATCTATAGTTCAAGAGAAATAATCAGAGTGCCAATAAATAATCTAATAAGTTCCGGGCTCTGTTGCAAATTTCTTTTAATTTCCCTATAAATTATTCCTCAAGCGATAAATATTATCTTCAAAAAATACAAGGGAAATAATGTCTCAATCTTCCTTTTTGAAGCTCATGCATAGATTAAATCCTGAACAAATATTTATTAAATAATGTATGCGGATTTATTTCACAAACTTTTCTCAATGGAGTCCCTGCATAAATATCATCAATTCCTCTAAAGCACAACTATGTCAAAAGTTAGCCTGCATGTCAAATGAGATCCTCGAATAATAATTCTTAATAAATGACCTCGAATCTATTCACAAGCTATGCTAAATGGTAGAGCATGAAAATAGCTTCAAAATGACATATTGTATGCTTAAAACAGAGTTCGTATGAAAAAGATATGATAAAATGAAATTACTGGGACTAAAATGTAAATAAAAAAGTTTTTATTGCAAAGAGGTCCTTAGAGGGGCTTATCTATAATTTAGCAAATTCTGAGGGGTCTTTCTGAAATTTACCCCAAGCAAGGGTATTTTTGCAAATTCTGATAGAAGCGTCCGTGCAATTTTTCCACCAGTGCACGTGGGTTGCATGTGTGCCCTGAGGCTCGGGCGAAAGGGCTGAGGCTCGAGATCCCCGAGCCTAGATGGGGGCTTGTGGGAGGCTTGGGGACCCGAGGCTGAGGCTTGGCGGGTGGAGCTGAGGTCCGGGCGATCCGAGCCAAGGTGACGACGAATGGAGGCTCGGGTAACCCGAACCTTGAGGTGTGGAGGGCCGGCGTGGGGGCCTCCATGTGGAAGCACAGTAGCCATTGGATCAATGGCTTCGTCTGATCCAACGACAACTGTATGTCGCGATGGAGGGCGGAGCTCGACCGGCGTGGGGGCGGCGAGGCCTTGCGCGCAGGGGCGACGCCTCAGCACAGAGGCGGAGGTGCTCAGTGGTGGTCGGCGAAGCCGAGCGTGGTCGGGCAGGGACGGCGATCGTGCAGCCTGCGTTGGCTGTGTGCGGAGGCCGAGCGTTGGTGAATAGTGGTGTTGTCACGTGGAGGCGCCAAGGTGGAGGCCGAAGTCGCGCCAGGTGGTGGCGATCGTGCCTCGGCCGGCCGAGGCTCGTCCAATGAGGCCTGAAGGGGCGGAGCAATGAGGCGGAGACTGAGGCAGAGGCGGTGTTGAACGAACCTGCAAGGTTAGCCCAAAAAGGGAGGGGGTGTGTGGCGAAGGGGGACGGGTTCCGGCTTGTGCATAGCCGGCGGAGATGGTGTGGGATCGGGTGAAGAAGAGCGATGGAGAGGGGTACCTGTGCTGGGGCCACGGCGGCTACAAGAGGCTGCCGGAGCGGACGCGAGCGTGGAAGCTCGGAGCAGCACACCAAGGGGTGGATGGATCACGCCGAAGGTGCGTGGGCCTTACTGTCACCAAGGCATCGATGGGCTTTTGCTCCAAGGATGGCGGATGCGCGACGAGGGAGGACGGGACGACCTTGCAGCGTGCGAGGCGCGGTGGGGGGCGATCGCCCGGGCCTTGGCCGGTCAACACACGACCGGCGGAGGCCAGGGGAAGGCGGCGGTGGGCGAGCCTGGGCACGGGCGGAAGAGGCGGAGGCGCGGCGGCGGTGGAGGGAGACGTCGCGAACGCCACGCGGTCGAGGTGCGGCGGGGGCGGAGGCGGTCGGCTGGCCCTTGGCCGGTCGACACACGATCGACGGAGGGAGGTCGAGGCGGAGTTGCTGCGCAAGCGACGAGGCGGAGTTGCGGTGGGGCGACGGACCTGCAGAGTTAGCAAAAAAAGAAACCAGGAAACGAGCAACTGGGAGGGGACCTTGAGTGATAGCCGGAGTTGGATGAAGGTATAGCGACCTGGGCACGATCTTCACCTCAACGGATGGCTGGTCCGGAGGCTCAGCAGAAGCGGGGAGCGACTTCTTCAGTGGATGTGAAGCCACCAGATCTCGCATGTGACGATAATCTCCAGCTGTTGTCACAAGCTGAATAAGCAGGAGGGTGGATGGGTTTGCAAGGCCGGCGGAAGAGGGCTTTATAGGAGGGAAGGTAACGGCTGCGACGTGGGATGTTATGCGAAGGTGGAGGAGGTGGAACGGCCATGCACAGAGGCTTGATGGCTACGCATGGCGGAGCAGGGGAAGGAGGAAACGACTGGGGAAGGGGAAGGTTGAGTCACGTGCCTCACACGTGACCCGAGGGGGGGACGGAGAGAGAAGTGGGGTTCCACGTGGCACGCCCAGGGGCTGCCACGTGGCACCCCAAAAAAAATTCAAAATTTAAATAAAGAAAAATAGAAAAGACATAGACGAAGACCTCGGATCGAAAAATTTCCTTCACAAAAGTTGTTTTTCTCGTCGAGATCTACAATTTTCATGAAGGACTCGAGAGCAAAAGAGGTCACCTATGCGAAGTGGTATTTTTGATAGTTCTCCATGTGTAAAGAAAACCAGATTTTTGGGATTTTGTATTTTTTTTATTGTTTTAGAGAGGTCAAAAATTATAGAAAAAATACGATAAAATACAAGAAATTTATTTACACACTAATATACTTTTTTTGGATTTTTAATAAATAAGAAAATAGGAAAATAAAATAGAAGTAAGAAACCCACAATTTTTGTACAGACCGACAACAGACACTTGTACTCAGTCAATTTCTTTGATTTCAGTTTTAATCTAGATTTGGATTTTTGCATCGCTTAATAAAACTTTCATCAAAGATCACAAATGAAGAAGAAATAAAATTAAAAGGGTTAATTATGTACATAAAAACTGAGGTCAAAAATAGCACAAAGTCAAAATGCGCAATAGAGGCCCAAAACCCAACTTTCACATATTAGCTCCGAATTTTATGAAATTGGTCTTGTTTTGAAGGTATTTGAAAATGGAGTACTTTAAAAGTGTTTAGACCAAAATCGGACACTATATGAGGGAGACATGCTCGTTTTAGTCTGTCAGATGTGAAATTGGACTTTGGGATTATTTGACACTTATTGGAGTTAGTAATTTTTTGTATTTTTTATTTAATAAGGTTAGTAATATCTACACAATGGAGTGATTTGGGGTCAATTGGAGTTAGGATGAAATAACTAAAAATATGAGAAGTTAGCGACTTTTTGGGCTAAATTACACTTGGGATTTTTAATACAATTATGAATGATGAAATGCAAATATGATTTACACATGTATGAATGCTAATGATGCTCTATTAATGATTAAATGCATGTGAATTTTTGGGGAATCGAGCCTAAATGACCAATTTTAGCATGATGAATATGAGATTCATCATCCGGTGAGATGGCAGAGTAGGAGCACCCAACTCCAGATCCTAGCGAGATCTGGTTGAATGGAAGGTAGCTGGGCGAAGAGAAGCAAAAGGTGAAAGACGTTAGGGTGGTAGGCGGGTCGGCAAACATTTGGTTCACAGTAGAGGCCTCGTCGGAGTCCTAGCTCCGACGAACTACATAGTCGGTCGATTACGCTACTGTGGTGAATCAAACGTTAACCTAATTGTAAGAAATGAAATCTACACCTAAAAATTATCTAAAAAGCAATAAACAATGCCTCGATCGGCGAGAACAGAAGATGGTACCTCGATAGCAGTGATTCGTCGGAGGTTGCTGGAATCGACCCTAAGCCACACCTATCTTGACTACATCTGGCTAGAGAGCGCTCCTGTCACGAGGCTCAATCCAGAGGATAAGAGAAGGTGTCAAAGCGATGCCAAGAGGATTCAAAAAATTAGAGAAGATTGATGGGGTGGTTTTGTAGAGGTGACTGGAGCAAGGCCAAAGAATGAGGAGGTGTGATCGATATAAGAACTCCATTCCTCGAGGAATCATTCTCGCGTGATGGAGGGAAGATCGAGGAAGAAAAATAGTGAAGAAATCAACCCAAAAGGATGCATAGATCCTCGGGGGAAAAATCAAGAAAAACGGGCCAAATGCTAGGTGTGTCAGAGTGGTAGGGCTAGGTTAGCTAGTTGACCAAGGTCAACTAGCAGAGCTACCTGGTTGGTCCACGCGGACCAACCAGGAAAAACCAACCAATTTTTTTAATTTGAAATTAAATAATAAATGATTTTATTAATTTTAAGTTATAAAATAAAAAATGTTATTAATTTTTTGTAGATTTTATCATGATTTTTATTAATTTTTTTGAGTTAACTTATTACAAGTTTATTTTTAGGGTTTTATTTATAGGTATATTCATATATGTTTTGTATTTTTTTATTTATATTTTTGTTTTTATTATTTTATTTTCTTAGTTTATATAATTATAACTTATTTTTATATACATAAATATATTTTTATTATTAATATTTACACTTCAATAAATAGGGATGTATATTATATAGGTATAAGTATAGGTATTTCATCTATGTATTTTGTATAGCAGATAAACTCACAGTGGTTAAGAGGATCGGTAAAAGGATGGATGATTTGGACAACAACTTATCCAAACTGCCGAAGCAGATGACAGAACTTTCTGAGAAGGTGTCAAAGATTTGCATTCCTATCGGGACTGCATCTGCTGTCCCTCTATACCGTGTTCAGAATATTCAGGAGCAACAGTTATCAGGTCCACCCCAGCTGTGGGTAGAGGACCAGCCTCTTACCCATTCTTGTCAGCAGTAGCTACCTTCTGTAGAGACAGTTATTGAGGAGCCTTCCCTGGTATGGGAGGTAAATGGTGTGTGGTACAACCATGACCCTGCCAGGCACAGGAGCTCTGGGGATTGTTTCTCTTACCAGTGTCCCTAGACCTTCTACAACAAATCATTTACTCCCACACCTCTTCTAGAACCATAGAGCTCTGGAGCCTATCTTTCCCAGGCAGCGAAGCAACAACAATAACAATACATTTTTCAGTAGACATACCGATCGGGCCAACAAGGCCCACATGTTTAGCATTCTACTCAGCAACAACACTACCATGGCCATTCGAGACAGTCTTCACGTTCTTTCTTCCCTTCTTCATAGTAGCGGCATTCATCTTTAGGTCCCACAGATTTCAGAGGCAGATTCTTGAGGAGTTGCATTCCTAGAGGAACGAAGTACTAGATTTACGAGTTGATTTCAATCGTCTATCATGTATACATGACGAGCATTCTACCCCTTCTACATCCATTCCTTCCCAGGTCTAGGTTAATCCCCTGACCAAGACACACCAACAACAACATTCTTTTGATTAGGTATACTACTCAGATTCACAAAAATATGAGCATGCACTCTTTCGATTTGATTGCGTCAACCATGTGTCTCTCAGGAGCGGACGAACCATGGTTGTACCTGATCGGGAGAGGGATATGGTGAGGACCAGTTCTAGAGCTCTTCCTAAGGAGTCTTCAGAAGATGACGAGGCTAGGCATCTGCAACAACATTTTCATCAAGAGGCAGAGACGTCGAAGAGAGGAATGAAAAGATTCAGAGTACGAGATTACCACGATAGAATAAGGAAGATTCAGAGTCTACGGAGGACCTTGCGCTTTAGTTTAGGAGAATGCATATTCAATAGGCATTCCCCATCCTCCAGTAGATGATTCAATTTTAAATTCCAAATTTGATGTAAAAGATTCAATTATGAAGAACTCAGTTTCTCGTAATAAAAAGCGAGTTTCTATTTATGATTCTGATTCCTTGCATTCTTTACCTACTTATGTTATCCCTATCCCCCGTGCTCTTACAAAAGGAAAGCACAGTGTGAGAAAGATTCAAATAGATGATCCTGAAATGGCATGGTTATGCAAAGATAATACTATTGTTAAGGTGCCATTTTATGAGTATGTGGCCAACAATCCTGCATTCCAAAAATATTTGAAGGTGAGATGAACACCTACCAGAGTTAGTAGGAAGAAACTTAATAGTTACATAAAGACACATGTTTTATCAACAGCCACTGTTTTTTGTTTTATGAACCAACAGTTGTTGAGAAAGAAGAGAGACTTGGGTGCACAGTATGTGGTTAGTCATACCGATGACATCGCGTTTGCACACACTCTCCTTGATAATGGTTCTTTGATCAATATTTTACCTTATGCCTTATATGAGAAACTGAAGTTGGGGTCCCTCTGAATCGTGTGCCCTACTTTAGTTTACAGACAAATCGATGGCTAGGGAGAGATGAAGAACTTTATTATTTTTATTGAGGACAAAACTACAAAGTGTACTTTTGGAGAGACTCACAGATCATCCTTGGGCAGCCTTTCCTTAGGACTGCTGGTGCTTCTTTTGACTATCAAACGGGGATGATGAAGTTCCACTCTCCTGGTGGAGAAGTGGAGCTACAGGTGAAGTAGATGAAATGGCAGTCACTTGATTTAGAATCAAGCACATATTTCTCTTCATCATATGAGGTAGATTGCAGATTTATTTGTACAGTTGGGGTATGGAAATAGAACCCAATGGCACTCGGACCCTCTCATCAAGAGAGGACAGTGTACACGATGTAGTCTGCAAGGAGTTGTCAAGTTTCTTAAGTTATGGATCATCTATCTATTCCTTTGATAACTTGTCTTTGTCGGTTCCTACTCCTATGGAACAGTCAAAAGAATTAAATGAAGAGTCAGACGTGACTTTAGACGAATTACCGCATATCTTTGATGATCCAACTCCTTCTTCTTCAGTTTAGTTGGTGGCTTGCACTACAGAGTTATAACCATCTTCATGCAACACAGAACCTTATTCAACATCTATTCGACCAGTCTTGATTGATGATACGACTTTTCCATAACTAAAGCCATTAACTCCTACACTGAAGTATTCGTTTCTTGTAGGACCTAAGAATTTATTTGCTGTCATAATTAGTTTTAGGTTGATTGTAGAACATGATACTAGGTTGCTTGAAGTGTTAGAGAAGAATCACAAGGCAATAGGTTGGACTGTGTCGGATCTCGTGGGTATAAACCCCGCACTCTGTTCACACCACGTATATGTTGAGGATAATACCAGGCCTTCCCGTGAGTTCTAGAGGAGACTTAATCCAAATCTTCGGGAAGCAGTAAATAAAGATATTGAGAAGTGGTGTGGAACGAGATTTATTTACCTGATCCCTAACTCCAAGTGGGTGCCTCCCTACATGTTGTCCCGAAGAAGTCAGGAATTCAGATGATCACCAATGAGGAGGGAGTTGAGATTACGACATGAGTACCCACGTCATGGCATGTCTCTGTCGATTACAGACATCTGAATACCGTGACGAGAAATATCACTTTCCCCTACCTTTTATTGATAAAATTTTGGAGAGATTAGCAGGGAAGGAGTTCTTCTCTTTTCTTGAAAGGTACTCTGGCAACAATAAAGTAGCCATTGCCCTTGAAGACTAGGAAAAGACCACTTTTACTTGTCCTTTCAGCACATACACATTCAGGCGCATGCCTTTTGGGCTATGTAATGCCCCTTGTACTTTTCAGCGGTGCATGCTTGCCGTATTTGCCGAGATGGTAGGGGATTTCCTAGAGGTCTTCATGGATGATTTCTCGATCCATGATCATTCTTTTGATTCATGTTTAATACACTTAGTCTGAGTTCTTCAGAGGTGTAGGGAAGTGAATCTGGTACTCTCATGGAAAAAGAGTCATTTTATGGTTAAGGAGGGTATCGTGTTTGGGCATGTCATCTCCAAGAAGGGAATGGAGGTTGACCCTGCCAAGGTGGTTGTCATCAAGAAACTTGATCCACCAACCAACATGAAGTTGGTGAGGTCATTTCTGGGGCATGTGAGATTTTATAGATGATTTATTCATGATTTTTTTAAGATTGCTCAACCACTAACCGAGCTCTTAGGGAAAGACACCGAGTTCATTGTAGATCACTAGTGTCTAGAGGCCTTTGAGCTCCTTAAGAGAAAAATCCATGACTTGTCGATTCTGCAGGCTCTTGATTGGTCTCTTCCCTTTGAGATCAAGATTAATGCATTGGATTTGGCTATAGGAGCCGTATTGGGGCAACGACGAGATCAGATTCCATTTGCGATTCACTACGCAAGCAAGGTTTAGGATTCTATTAGAAAAAATATACAATGACTGAAAAGGAAATGCTCGTCATAGTTTGGTGAGAAGTTTATCTTATATCTTGGTATCAAAGGGGACAATTTACATGGATCATTCAACCATTAGGTATCTTATGGAAAAGAAGGACCCAAAGGCACGTCTTAGGTGGATTTTGTTACTCCAAGAGTTTGATTTGGAGATTAAGGATAAACCTCGAGTCAAGAATGTAGTGGCTGATCATCTATATAAACTAGAATTATAGGATTCCTCTGACTCAGAGACGACCAGAGAGACCTTTCCAGATGAGTTGATTTGAGTTGTCGATTCACTCCCTTGGTATACCAACATGGTGAACTATCTTGTCTCCAAGCAGATTTCCCATGGTTGGACTAGGAGCAGCATTGACCGATTACGGACGGATTTAAGGAGATACCATTGGGAGGATCCGTTTCTTTTCTTTGAAGGACTAGATTGTGTCTGGAGGAGGTGTATTCATCAGGAGGAATATTAGAGTGTCCTCATGTATTGTCAATTACTTGAGGCCGGAGGACACTGTTCAGTAAAGAGAACCGCGCATAAGGTACTTCAATGTGGTTTCTTTCAGTGACCTTGTTTAGAGATGCTAGTGATTTTGTACAGTTGTTTCCTGTGTGTCAAAAGATGGGAGGGACAATTGGTTATTGAGATGAGATGTCCATGGAACCTGTGCTTTTCTGTGACATTTTTGATGCATTGGGAATAAATTTCATGGATCCCTTTCCCAATAGTCATGGATTTGAGTACATCTTGTTAGTGGTGGATTATTTGTGGAGGTGGGTGGAGGATATCCCAACCCGAGCCACATATAGTAGGACTATCTGTAAGTTCATCAAAGATCATATCATTTCAAGGTTCAGGGTTCCTAAGGTTTTATTTTTTGATGGGGGTAGCCATTTTTGTGAATAGAGAGATGAAATCATTAGCTGAGGACTACATGTTTGAGCATAGAGTTTATAGTCCTTACCACCCACAATTGAACGACATGTCAGATGTTTCAAATATGGAGGTGAAGAGCATTCTTCAGAAGTTAGTTCATCCTGATAGGAATAATTGGTCTCATTTGTTGGACAAAGTTCCACGGGCCTATAGGACGACCTATAAGACCCCTCTTAGTACTTCACCTTTTAGGATGATTTATGGAAATCCATGCCATTTGCCTGCTGGATTAATTCACATATCTGAGCGGCAATCAAGAAAATTAATTGAAGTTGTCACCTTGGGAACTTTGTAGAGACCAAATCCTCAATGAGTTGGTGGAGATTCTTAATAGAGCATATGCCAATAACTTGATCTACAAAAACAAAGTAAAGAAGTGGTGTGATTGACATACTTGATGCAAGAACTTTATCTCGGGACAAAAGGTATGGTTATTTATTGATAAGTTATGAATTTTTCATGGGAAATTGAAATCTAAATGGACGAGTCCTTATATTTAGGGAAGTGCATGGAAATGGCAGTGTAGAGATTGGAGATCTTTCAGATGGTGCACCTTCCTTTCTAGTCAATGGGCAGCAGTTGAAGCACTTTGTAGAATTCAACGAATGATTGGTTCCTATTGAGGATATTGACTTCAAGCCAGTTGAGTCCTTTACAGATAATTCTGATACAACATGAAGTTGTTGCTTAAAGATTCACATCAGCCAAATTCAACATCACACCGATTCTAATTTTTTCTAACTCTATTCTTTTAGGGTTTAATTTCTCTTATCTATAGATTCTTACTCTTATCTTAGGCTATTTTCAGCCTAAGTATATGGGAACTCGCCTCCATCTTGTGTATTCTTCACGTTCATATCTGTTTGTCTCGCTATTTATTTTTCCTTTCTTCTTCATACTTAGGCTATTTTCAGCCAAAGTATCTGGGGGCCATTTCATTCTATATGTCATTGATTTATTTTTCTCACTTTTCCATACACCTTACTTATTGATTCAGTTGTTGTACATTTCTTTATGTTTTCGTGAAAGAAAAACCTCCTTCCTCTTCTATCTCAGTCCGACTGCCTTGGGCCCTGGAAGCAAAGGGACTCGACACCCCCACACTTTTTTCTCTTCGTCTTTTCTTTCACTTTTGCTTTTTTAGTCTTTTCCCACCTTTCTCTCTGGTTGTTTTCATTTCTTTCGTCAACTATCTGCCTCCACTTCTTCTGCCAATTCAAAATGCCCTCAATCGTCGCATTCAGAGCTGGCTGCTGGTAGATGCCCAATGGGTTCTAGCAGAAGGAGGAGTCTCGAAGAAAGACTAGAATAGAATCGGAAGCTCTTCTTGGCCCGAATATCTAGTTGGGGCTCTCTTGTTTCCATAAGGAGTATGGGTGCATGTGCACGTAGCGGGGAGATGAAGGAGTGTGAGAGAGAGGCGGACCTATCCCTCCGACCTGAGGTGCCTGCCTTGTCTTCCCCGACCTGGACACATAGTAGTCAATCTTTCTTCACCATAAGGGATACTTTTATACTCACTATCTGATCTCTGGTTGTCGACTTTTTTCCTCGGGATCTAACCGCTTCTAACCTCTTCTATGCTGCTTATAGCCTCCTACCTCTACCTCGCTTCCTGGATCTACAGATATGGTGATATGGTAGCTTTCTGAGACCTCCCGCTAGCCTTTTCCCTCTCGACCTCTCTTCTTTTTCTGAGGTCATTTTCAATGATGAATGCACTAACTACGTATATGACGATGAAAATCGACTGATTTGATATCACCCTTCAATTCGAATTAGCAAAAGCAATGTCTCCTTGCGTAATATGGATTCCAAACATTCATGATCTTTATGTGAATGAGTCGAAATATTTATCTCTCGGTCTATTAGTGAACTATCTCTCCAGGGATTATGAAAGATGTTCCACTAGAAAGATTCTTGTTATTGCTTCGACTCATATTCCCCAAAAAGTTGATCCTGGCTCCGAAGAAATGAAATACTTGCATTAAGATACGGAGGCTTCTGATTCCGAAAGTACTTTTTCATTCGATCATATACTAGGGGATTTCACATGGAAAAGCAAATGTTACATACTAACAAATACGACCCATAACCGTGGGTTCCAATTCATTTATCAATGAGGCCCTATCAATTAGTATTACACAGAAGAAAGACATTATAGAAACTAATACAATTAGATCAACTCTTCATAGACAAACTTGGGATTTGCGTAAGATCAGTTGGGGATCATGGGAGACTTTCATATCAGATAGGAAGGGTTGTTGCACAAAATGTACTTCTAAGTAATTGCCCTTTAGATCCGATATATACATGAAAAAGAAAGAATGTCAGGAAAGGGATCAAA
The DNA here is from genome assembly GCA_037367405.1 of Ottelia alismoides. Taxonomy (NCBI): domain Eukaryota; kingdom Viridiplantae; phylum Streptophyta; class Magnoliopsida; order Alismatales; family Hydrocharitaceae; genus Ottelia; species Ottelia alismoides. Next base: position 279,278 of record JAZKJV010009768.1, on the reverse strand, counting down.
GAAGAGGTTTGATAAATGCTCGACCATAGGGAGAGGGCTGATGAAGCGCAGAAGGCCATTTTCCTACGTCGTATTGTCTCTCTTCCACCCCTATAATGACGTCTTTCTTTTCTGCTGCTCTATGCTATGAGCTATGAGCAAAGGAAGAGATCTCAGACACTGACTACGATTTTGTCCCAGTCCATTATGATATACACCTAGATGACCGGGGATGACTACGCCCTGAGGTCAGGGAACTAGTCAAAGGTCTAATCAAAGTAGAGGAGATCCCCCCGAACCCCCCCAAACCAATCCACCCTGGTCAAACTTCTCCTGCAAAGCCCTCATGACCTTCCAACTAGTAATGAAAGCTCCTGCATTTTCCAAGACGAGTGGAGTGTAGTAGAGACTAGATGAGGGCAGTGCGAGAAAGATTCGATTTGAGAAACCCGCTATTCTTTCTATCGCGTAGGTATTTAATTTCAAATATATTAGAAGGCCTTATAAAGGGGTCTTTTCTCGGTTTGAGTTGGGGTTGGTTGGCTGGTTTGGTAATCGATGTGTTCACTACTTGAGAGGTAGGTTGCGTTATGGGTCGGACCTGCCCTTGCTTGTTGTGCTTCTGAATCAAAGAGCGGTACATTGGAGAACAATGCTTCATAAATCAAACTGACAAGTTCATAAGCCTGTTCACAAGTGTACTTCTGCCTGAAGGCTTTCTTCCTCCCCCACTGCCCAATCATGCCCAGAACTACTGCTTTGACTAAGTGGAAATCCTTTCCTCTACCTCCTTCTGACTCCCACACTATATCAACATAGATGTATAAACTATATAAAAGTACCAAGTAACAAGTACAAGGCCCAGCGCATCGTAGCCGACAATAGGCCCATCCCATATTTGATTTCTGTGCCCAGTGATATTGAGATAGTTTTCTTCCTCTATGCTAATCAAACCTATTAGCTACCCATATATCTCAAATGGAAAGGAGAAGTTAGAAGCCCAAGCTATTCTAGTCCAGCTTCGTAGTCGCATGCTCTATCCCTTTTTTCTGTACGACTCGCACCCTTCGTCGAACTTAGACCTTACACCACCTAGGATGACCGACAGGTCCCGCACGCAGAGTGCTTATGTATTTTTGTTGTCAAGAGGCTTCGTTATCTTCATCAATCCACCTTTGTTCTATTGACGAAAGGCCTCTCTGAGACGATTGAACTGAAGTCGACAACAGATTGTCTATATACGTCATTTCGTTATTAGAGTTTCGGTCTTGAGAACATCAGTTTGCAGGGTACCATGCAAGATTAGTATAGGCGAGTGGAATGAGAAGCTTAATAGAACTGCCGTCAACCTTGACGCTCACCTTCACTGCTGATAAGAACTCATTCAACCATTGCTTAACATCTCCCTCTCTACTCTCATTCTTCCTTGACAGTCAACTGCTGATAATCACCCTCAACTCGAGACTCTCTAACACTGCTCGGGAAAGCGAGAAAAGACTGAACCCCGTCTATTACTCAATCGACTGTCAACTCTACCCGATACCGCACTCAAGTCATTGAATTCTGCCTCACTATATATTCAGCTTCTTCCCGTATAAACTCTCCACTGTAATGAGTAGCTACTTTATTGATAGTCACGAATGTGGTTGAGAGTTGATTGATCTTTCATAGGTTGTTTCATGACAGTTGACTGTGAAAGCTGTAGAAGGAGTTCTTTCCAGGCGAGTTAAGTCTGAGTTGAGAATTCTACTACTTCACACGGGAAAACTGCTCTACTACCTGTTTAGTTATAGGGCATTGAGACCAGCATCGAAAGAACCCAACTAGATATAAGCTTCCTAGCCTCTCTTCATTCAACTGCTCTTAGCCTCTGACCTCTCCTTTTGGAGTTGGCATGTGAGACGCATCACCTATCTATCTTCTCCTTATCGCTTCGAGAGAGAATTCCCAACGCTGAGCGAAAGGATCGGCAGAGCCTGAGTGCTTTCTCTGGTATTGATAGTTGGATAGAGGAGTGGGTGAGTGAACAATGGACAACCCCGATAAGCAGTTAGCTTAGTCGGTGAGCGAGCGAGGAGGCGAAGCGACTTATATAGGGAAGAGTGAACTGTGGACTCAAAGTAGGCGAGAGAGTCTACATTTCTCATAGGTGCCTTTAAAAAGGCTAAAAACCAATTTCGAAACAATATAATAATTGGTGCGATGAATATATAATCTATAAATTCTAGTGGAAAAGAGAAATCTGTTAAACTAATCTCAAACAAAGTCCTCTTTATTTATATCAGTCAAGTCTCATATCTCACTTACACTTTCTTTGCCGTAGCTTCTACCTCACCTCTTGACGGCCTATTATATATTAAGCGACTCGCACTACAAGATGCTCTTCCTTACTCGTGGTAACCTGAGAGTGGGGTTCCCGGGCTTCTAAGCAAACTATCGATTCCAGTCCGTTTCAGAGAAGTAGAGTCGAGTAGGCAAGAGAAAGCGAGAGGGCAACTCGTGCTCTCTCTCCACTTTGAAATCTAATGAAATCGCGACTAGAATATCTAATAGTAGAAATCACTACTAGAATATATTAGCCGAGTCTTTCCATTTACGCTGCAGCAGGGTCAAGTCAAGCTGATGATGCCGAGAGAAAAAGCATTGACCGGGTTAGGAAAGCAAAAAAGGATTTTCCTTTCAAGATAGATCCACAGAAAATCATTTCTTTGTTTTTCCAGAGAAGATGCGAAACTGATGAGAACAGTCAGCGGTGAAGCAGAATCCTATAGGCTTTCCCAATAGTGAGTGGGCTTAAATTCAGAATTATCGATGAAAGCGAGCCGACTTGTGTATAATCCTCGGAAGCTGAAAAAGAAGCTGCATCAAAACCAAGGTGCGACATGTATATATTCTAGTGAGATTTAGGGGATCAGAAGTCTCAGAAGCAGCCACACCTACTCCCTTTGACCTAGAAATTGGCAGACGGGGAAGAGAAGGATTTAGTTGACATCCGAGCTAGGTATGAAGAGAGAAAGTCAAGAGTCAAAGACACATCAAAGGCATCAATCGAATCTACATCTGAGGAAGCAAATCCTTGACCTCTGGGGCTAATTTCTAGATAGTACCAAGTTGCATATTAGAGGGGCCTTATCAAAGATTGGTGTAGACGAAGCAGCAGAGTCTCAAGCTAGTTGGAAGGTGGGGCATCTTCAATTATATATATAACGATTTAGCTTATATATGAAGATTGGTGATTCTCTATATATAGTGGAGTCAAGCGTACTAACTAGATATATTGGAAGGCCTTGTTTTCCAAGTCTGATCCGACCTTCCCTAGTGAAATATGCATCCAACTCCGTCTGAGATGCTGCCTCTTCAACCCAGTTGATCAAGTGTCAAATATTGTTGAGCCTTTCCAGCTTCACCCGCTGCAGCCCTAACTCGTAGCTGAAGAAGCTGAACTGAAAGTCAAGCGAACTGATATACGATGGGCCGGAAAGGCAGGAACGAAAGTGGACAAGGGCCAGCAAACGCAGAAAGAAGGAACCCGACACCTGTAAGTCAAAAGCACGCAGACTCAATCAGCTGGTGTCTCTCACTGAAATCTTGCCCATATAATAAAAGTGTTCAAGGGATTTACTTTTCCCAGATGAGCAGTTAGTTCAGGGAAGCAAGAAAAAGGGGATACGTCTTGACGAGATGTTAGATATATATTTATGGGGCCGACCATACTTGATTTTATAGGCTTCTCCTACCGATTCAGAGGGAGAGGCGGAGTACTTTCTAGCTAGGTGGGAGGTTTCCCATCTCAAAAGTTAAATCAGCGAGAAAGGCAGGTGCAAAAGAAGAAGTTGCAAATAGATGCGTCTTCATCCTGGAATCTAGAATCACGAGAGTAGTCAGAAGAAGAGCTAGTGTGAGGGAGAGATGAGACAGATGAGTCAGAGAGAGAGGAGTCAAAGTGTGGGAGTGTAGGACTCAACAGAGGAGTCAGATCGAGAGAGGGAAAAGCTTGAAAAAGAGATTTGATAACATCTTTATATAATCGCGAAGGGATCGTGAGCTGTCTAACCTCAGGCCCCTAACGCCCTCCCTTTCTTCCCATCCATCAAATGTTATCCCATAAGCGGGAATCGATGACGAGAAAGAGAAAGTCAAATAAGGAATTAGACATAAGCAATATAGTAGCTACTTTGGATATATTAGTGGGCCTTAAGCCATTGAGCCATCCACCTACGGATCATAGTACGCTCTAGGATTTCAACCGACCAAAATCAGGAGGTAGCCTGAGGAGAGGGAGTAGATAGAACGACCTACTTATCCCAATACCTCCCATAGCTATTTCCATGCGCATAGATGGAGATATATCTCTACTTCTCTACCCTGCAAGAACTGCCTTTTTGATATCTGTTGTTCTACGTGCCCGATTGGGAAATGCAACTGAAGGGGCGCCGGGTCTACATTAAAAAACCCAACTCCTCAACCCTCGAAGACCCGGAACTATAGAAAGTGATCATGCTGAATCGCTCCACCATAAGTCGACAAATCAGACCCGAAAAGACTTTCTCATTCTGTATATTATTGCAAGCCTCAACGAAGTTCTATATGACAACGTCGGGTTGCAAGTCTCTTTGGTTTGACGAGTGGCCATATTAATACACCACACCAGGAAATCCTGTTCTTTCCCCTACCTTGATTGTATTTCCATCAAACGTTATCCCATAATCCCTCTCGTATGTCCTCAGTGCAGGAGAGTCTTTCTTTTTGGGCCTCCTAACCCCCCCCCCCAAACCCCCACCCCTTCGAGTTTCAAAGCTCAAGTAGCATTGTACGGGATAGGGTACGGTGAAAGATGCCTCCCAGTATGCTCTTAGAGTAAATGTTCAGGTATGATAGCCCTTGCAAACTAGATATCTGGGTCTGGAAATCAGATGGGCATCGATCCCTTTCCAAATAGAAAGACGTCATTATCAGGGTTTGGTTATAATTGAGTATTCATTGGAAATAGAATCAAGCTCCAGTCTTGAAGAAAGTTCTAAATGAGGGATTTAGCCGGATGCCAACCATCTTGCCTCTTCCTTGGGGGGGTCAGGGGGGGAGTTTGCACCTACTAAGGTCAAGTTAGGGTCTTTCAAAAGATAAAAAACGATTGCCAAGGCCCTATTATATATTAGTAGGGCCTTTCCCAATCTATCTAAAGGTAGGAAACGTGGCTTACCAGTGATAGCTACCCCAAAGATGGAAGTAACAACTATACGCCGTAGTCCATGTAAGCCAGTTAAAGCCTGATCATGCGGATCCTAGAAGAAAATCAGGAATGTGCCTACACGAGCACCTCCAAACATCCGGATGGGAGGGCGTGTAGATTAAGAGGTCAGATTGGCGAGGTGGTTGGGGGTTTGGAAGGGGGATCAATCTTTTCTCGTAGTTTTTGGCACTGACTTCTTTCTTATTAGATAATCTTAATAGAGGAACAACTTGCCAGAGTGTGAAGTGACATGGGAACGTGAACTAAGCGGGTCTAATGTTGTGGCAATTTGAAGACAAAGTGAAAGAAGACCATTAAAGAAAAGAAAGTGACGAGCCATTGAACTATAGAGAGTTGTGGTTGGTGGAGCTTAGTTATTAATAGTCGGCCGTGGAAGGCTTGACGAGCTCCTCACAAGAGGTCTTTCCAGCGGGATTGTACATAGCAAAGAGAGAAATCAAAGAGCCAAAAAGAATTGTGTAGTAGACACAGGAAGGGCCTAGACCCAACATTATGGAGAGCTAGACGTTGCATTAGGCATCTTCGAAGAACCTGGTTTATGGAAGACTAGACTATAATCATCAAGAAGATGCTTGCAAAGTGGGAGAATGACATCGAAGTCCCTGAGCTCGGATGGAGATCGGCCTTGTCGGCTTTTGAAGAGTTGGAGGCCTCATCTATGGGGCATCCAGAAAAGCCATCCCTAATCTCACTATAATATCTAATAGTATAAATTGACAATGACATATTCTTGTTATATTTATAGTAACTAATATAAATCGAGAGGACTTTGGTTTATATTAGTGGAAAGGATATAGTGTCCTGGGTGCCAAAGAGGGATCGATCGGAAGGGAAGAAGGCTGACTTCGCGCACAACTGCTTTGCTTGGAGTGCTGCACGGGAGAGAAGAGGAGGTAGGATCAAAGGTCGAAGAAACAAAAGAAGGTTGGTCTGATGTTGAAAGAGTAAAATTAAGGGTCGTATTAATCCACAAGGCGGATCAATAGTCGATGCGGTGACCGCTCAATAATCCTCAAATCAATCAACAATTAACCCACAATAATATATGCAATGAATATCAAAAACAATGTGGAGTTAAAATTTATTATAACTCTACATGCAAATGTGTATAGGTGTAAGCACAAGTAGAGGTCGAACACTAGGAGGCGAATGGTGATGTGGCGAACTTGGTTGTACAATTATTCAATTCAATGATCATGTCCAATTCTTATTATTTTTGTGGGTTTTTTATTTTATATAAAATTATTATTTTTTATTATTTTCTTTTATAATTTTTATTTGGTTTTTTATATTTTCATTTTTTTATTATATTTTTTATATATTTTTAATTATATGAATATAGGTATATATATATATATATATAAAGATATATATATATATATAAGGAGAGAGAGAAGTAATATGAAATATGGATATATATATATACTCAAACATATTACATATAATATTTTTTTGGCTTTTTTTATATTTTTTTTGTATTTTTAGTAATTTTATGGAATTTTTCTATTTTTTTTATTATTTGTATTTTTAATACCAAAAAAATGTCCTCAATATGGACTAAGTAAATAAGCCGTAATTGATTTGGGTTTTAAAAATATAAAATAATTCCCAAAATTACCCAAATTAATTTCAATACATTAATAATAATTTATAGATAATTATAAAAGAGAAAAATATATTTTTAGGATTTTTTAAGGGTTTTTCTATTTTTTTGTTGGATTTTGGAGATTTCTGATTTTTTTATTTTTCTTTTTCTTGTTTTTAGTTTTTTTTAATTTCTGGACTCAATATATCTAATATACTATATATAATTTTTTTGTAATTTTTCAAAAGCATTTTATATTTTTTTGTATTTTCTAATTTAAACAGTACAAAAAGGGCTCCTTTGACATTTTTAATAATTAGGAAAAATGCAAAAAATGTAAAACAAAGTATGTGCGTGAAAGAACACTACATGAAGCATCTATCCTAATTTTTCTGAATTTTTAGGAGCAGCATAGGTATTTTTAATAAATAGATAAAAGACAGAAAGATTATACAGCCTAGCAGGGGCATTTTTGCAAATAAAATATCAATCAGGGGCATAAGTGCAAAAATCACTACAGAAATAAACATTTATTTTTATTTTTGGAACTAATACACAATTTACAAAAGTTGTCAGGGCTTTAATGCAAAAATCACGCGCCTCACGTGGGACTGCACGTGAGGCGCGGAAGGACCAAAATGTAATTCAAGAAAGATCAGGGGGCCTTCTGCAAGATCACCATTTAATTTACAATGTAATAATTTATTTACAATACTAAAAATTAATTACAAAAATGGCGGGGTTGTATATGCAATTTACCCCAACATGCACTGGATCAGACGATTGAGCTTCGTCCACTTGCCACGCGTCGTGCATCCAACGGCCGGTACCGGTTCGTCGATGAAGGGCTGAGATTAGATCATCCCAGATGATCTAACGGTTGAAGCATCGCTCCATCGGACGGTGGATCTTCGACTTGGGATCTTGTTCTTCATCCAACGGCGAGGAAGACATCTGGAAGAACGGGGAAGAACCCTCGCCTGGGCGAGCTTCTTCCGATGAGATCTCGCTTCTCCGCCGACTTCTGCTGCTCCAAAGCATCCCAGAAGGTTCCTGACAGGTAGCCCTATCTGCTGGGGGTCTTGGGTTGGGTGGAGGCACACTAGAGAGCCCTCGCGGGGTCGGAGAAGGCAAGGTGCTCTAGGTGACTCTGATGACCTTCGGATGCATCCCCTGGTGCTTGATAACGCACCTAACCAGCACAGGAAGAAAGAACGGCTCGAGGCGATGCTCCTTGGCCAAAATTGGAAGCTGTTAGCATAAAAATGGATGAGGGCGGTGATGCTCCAGCGAAGCGGAGGAGGTGAGCATCGATTCGCAGATCTAGGGAGGACCTGGTTGGGTTTAAGTGGTCTGGAGGTGGAGAAAGCGATGGGGAACAGAATGATGGTGAAAGGGAGTTTGGGCACAGTCGAGAACACGGTGGCGAAGTCGCCGGAGCTGAGCTCCGGCGAACTTCGAATTAGCTAATCTACGCTATGCTAATGATCTAAATGCTAATTAAAATGCAGAAATGAAATGCAGGAATAAAAATCTACCTAAGAAACTTAAATGCGCAGCTCTTATACCTGGAAAACTCCAGGGAGCAGGACGACTGCCGGAGCGCCGCCGTGTGCGCATCTCCTTCCTCCGCGAGCTTCCACAACCATCAGGGGACCTCCAGCTGTCACCTGGATGCACGCATGGCCGACGGTTGGGGCTCTAGGGCTAGGGAAATGGCCAAAAAGCTCGGAGGAGGGAGATGGAGTTATTTATAAACATGAGGGGGCACCCTTATTGGTCAGCTAATAGGTGGCGGTACAAGCTATGTACAAACAAATAAAATGTGCGGCGAGGATCATGATGTTTCTCAGAGAAAATTCCGTGAAGGGATCGTTGTCAATGGAGCAGTAGATCGAGCGGGAAAAATGGAGGAAAAAGGGGGAGTGGACAGTTCTGACGAGAGTCAGAGGCGCATGGGGGAGTTGACCGGAGGTCAACATTCCCCGACCTCTGATTGGTCCACGTCGACCAGATATTGACCTATTTATTAAACATAATAATGGATTAATTAGATTTTGCTTATAAAATAAAAATTGTTTATTAAATAATGTAGTATTTATTTATGATTTTTATTTAATTTTTTGATGTATTTTATTATGGTTTTATTTTAATAATGTATTAATGCATGTATTTACATGTATTTTGTGTATTTTATTTTTATTTTGTTTATTTTATTTTATTATATTATTTTCTTATTTTATAAATTTATAACTTATTTTTGTGAGTGTAGATATTTTTTTTGTATAATTTTTATGAGTTTATTTACATTTTTAAATAAATAGGTATATGTATATGTAGGTGTACTTATAGGTATTTTACCTGTATTTTATATATACTTTATTTATTTAATGTATTTTCTTGATTTTTATTTTGGATTTGTATTTTTAATAAATTATATGTATTATTTACAATGTTCTAAAAATATTAATGAATAAAGAATTAAAGCTCTTTTTATTTATATACATATAGATAGCATTGGTATTTTGCCTATGTATTGCATAGACTTATTTTATTTTACAAATTCTTTTTGGGTTTTCTTTTAATTTCATTATGTACATGTATTGTATACATTATTTACATAATTCTAAAATTATATATTTGTAAAAATAATGTACAAGGAATAAATTGAATATTTTAATCAGGAAGATTGCATAATGGGGGCCAAAAACCTAACTTTCCAGGATAAACTCCAAAAATTATGAAACCAATTTTATTAAATAGTTCTTGGAAAGCTATATACAATTAAAGGTGAGTTTGGTGGATTTTGAGTTTTTATTTGCAAGATATGGGTCTGTGAAGTTGAGATTTTGGCTTTTTATTCTGTGTATAAAATGTACGCTGTGTATCATTTTTGTACAAACTCAATTTTGTAATTTTATTCACATTATTATCTACAACTTCCATGTACAAAATTTCTTTATTTGATGAATTAATAATTATATACAAAATAGGTGTCAAAAATGCATAAATAAATGAATAAATAAATGAGGTATTTGTTGTACTGTTGGCCCTTATCTCCCCCTACTTTATTCCTTGTCGACCAAGTCCATGCTGGCCTTGGTCTCGAGGTTCGGGTCATAAAATATTTGCAATATTTTATTCCTTTTTCTTTTCTTCTCTTTATTCTATAATTTTGGCATTAAAAACCTTATTTTATATACAATAAATACAATAAATATTGAATGCTATTATGTACAAATTGATGCTATTTACATGAATTTGCTGGGGTTTAAGGCCAAAATGATAGAATAAAGGTGATGAAATGGAGATTCATCACCCCCTATACTTGACTTTGCTAGTCCCTAGCAGATACTTATGCAATAAGTTCAAAAAGAATAAAGAATAACAAGAAAAGAAAAGGCAAAAATAAAGAATAAAAAGAATAAATTAAATTGATCATGATGATTAAACTCATCTGTACGAAATCAAAGTTTGGAGCTCAGGTTAGACCTTGGTGTGAAAATGTGTGTGGAACCTGGATGGGAACCAAATTTAAAACACAACAGCCTCCGAAAGTCACAGAACTTGGTTCAAATCACCTCAATAGCCAGGTCAGAACTAGCCTACATCATATGCAAACCCTTATGACTATGAAGCTGACTTGTACGGTGTAAGTGATGGTGGCTCTCCCCAACTGAAATGACAAAGAGACTAGCTTCTCTAGAATGACAACCCAATGATTCCCTAATCCAACAGCTCTTTCCTCGAGGAGCGGGGTATTCCCTGCTAAGTTCAAGTGGCATCCAACTCAAGAGGAGGGGGTAGAGAAAAGAATGGACGGTAGCCAGTGTAGCTACCTATCCTGGGATGCAAGACCAGTGTAGTCAAGTCATCCAGCTGCAGGCTCACATGGTATAACTTTGATGCTCAAGCTTGCTTATTTTCTATACAACATATATACATTCTCCGGCAGGCACTTTTATTTTATTTTCAAGCCTGTCCACTTTTTTTGAGATTTTTTTTCAACATTCTATATACAGCAACATTTACATAAAGATTTTTTCCTCTTGAGCCAGAAGACTATCCCTCTTTTGAAGCTTTATTGCAACCCATACTCTCCTGTCGTTAGACCTTATGGCTACTAGACCAGGTTGGGGTGCACTTCCCTCCCTAGATGAGGACGAATGTTTCCACCCGTGTGCGTCTCAGACTGGCAAATCTAACCCCCTCACCACTCCAACTGAGTAGAGCCATGTGAAAGGTGCAAGTGTCCAAGTTAGCTCACGGTCGGCAAGAGTCATGCGTGTGTCTCGAAAAGTTCTAGTTAGTCAGTTGAGGTGACTTGAACCTAGCCCTGATTTCTCAAAGAATTAAGTCTGAATAGACCTGAAGTACCTTAAACCTAGTTCCCATAAGGTTCCAGTGCAATTAGGTGCGATAAGGTCCAACCAAGCTCCAATCTTTGACTTTATTGGATTAGTTCAATCATCAAGCTCAATGAAAGAATATGAATGCTATGCAAATGCTATGCACAATGAATGATGCAATTTTTCACAAAGAATTTACAAAAATCAAAGAATCTTATTTTACACAAAGAATTTTTGCAAATAAAAAGCTTGACACATACAAAAAGTACATACAATTATTTACACGGGCGTGCCGCTTTATTTACAAAAAAATGAAGGATTTGTAGTTTAGTTTTTATTTATGGGTATATATATATAATTTAAAGAATTTTTGTTATTTATTATTTTATTGATTTGATGTATCTATTCCTCAAACTTATTTGAAATTTATTTTACAATCATATTGAAAGACTATAGTCCAAAATAATTTTTACAATCACTTTACAAATATGTACACACATTTGAAAATCATTTTGCAAAGGTTTTCTAAATAGCATATATAGATTTTTCACTTATTTTTGCAACCATTTTTCAAACCGTTTGCAAAGAATTTTTCAAACATTTTATTTCATACAAAGAAAATGAACTTTACAAACCAAAATGTTTTTACAAAGGTTGAAAACATGTAACAAAACGTTTTCAAAATAGTTTTCAAAAGATTTTCACAATGATTTTCAAACTATTTTTCAAACATTTTGAAAAAAACATTTTCACCTGATTTATTAATCAGTACATATAAAAAGAATTTGAGGAATAATAACATCTTCTTTTATTAGGGTTTAAAGAATTATTAGTCATATTATTAAGAGAATACGAAAGTACGAGTTATGGCTAAAGTATATACAGAGTATATACGACCCCCCTATACTTAGCATGAGCTATGTCCTCATAGATCGGAAAAGAGAAAGAGATGACATAACTCGTACTGAGTATATACAAGTCTAAAGAATATACGAATAAGAGATGAAAGAAATAGAAGTTGACCGTCCCCCCTATACTTAGGATCAAGTAATCCTAAGTATAGCAGACTGTACACAAAGCAGGGAGGGTCAAGGGTGGGAATAAACAAGTCAAAGTATTAACAAATCAGGGGTGCACCCCCCCATACTTAGGACAAAGTACATCCTAAGTACAGAAAACTGACATAAAGGGGCGACAACTTTTATTTAGATACAGAAGATAGAAAAGGAAAATAAGAAACGAAGAAAAGAAGAAAAGAGAGATATATATAGATAGACGAAAAGATCGTGGAGAATATACGCATCACTCCCCATATACTTAGGGTGAGATATCCCTAAGTATAGGCAACAACCGGAGTGACGAAACTGAACGAGGAAAGAACAACGCAGTGTGTACCCCCCCTATACTTAGGACAAGGTACGTCCTAAGTGTAGATACAAAGATATGGTGATAGATCTAGGGCACACATAATACGCGGGAGAAAGAATGAACAAGGTACACATATATACAAGCGTTAAAGAGACTGGTGAAGTACAAGACAGTATTGGACAGGTGAATACCGTACTTGCGCCATCGTCTCCCTGTGAGAACAGTGATACAGTCAGAAGGTGAAAAGACACCCGGATATGCAATTAGGTGGGTGTCGGATACCGGGGACAATCAGATCAGAAAGTAAAGCGGGGACCGGTAGCGTGAAGCAGTCAATCGGCTCATAGGGTCAGCATGAAGGAACAGAGCCGATACTATAAGACCGGGAGGAAGAGGGAACAGTACAGATTCCTTCAGTCAATCAGAGTCTCAACAAGATATGGAAAGGTAAGGAACAAGAGACACCATGGTATCCGAAGACGTGAGGTAGGAAAATCATAAGTACACACCGAATACCGCAGGACATGGCTCAACCCTGCGAGGGTCATCAAGGTGAGCAAGCTCAAAGGAGCTAGGGATCATACCAATCAGAAGACTCGGTCCAGTGATCCGCAGATCGGATACACAATCAGAGAGAGGACCAAGTACACTACTCAGAAGACTCGGCTTCATGCTCCAACAGAGAGGAGACACCAGAAATGAAACCAAATACCTACAAAGTGATGTACCCTCCCGCAAATAACCCTCAGAGAGTGGTACATTCTAATCATCAAATAAGCAGAAAGAGACTCGACCTTGCGAGGGTCGTCAAGGCGAGCGGACGCAAAGGCGTCAGGAATCCATCAGACGGATCATCAGGTACAGTCTCAGTAGGCGACATATCGACTACCCGCAGAAGAGACCGATAAATCAAAAAAGTGTGGCAGCGTCCCGCAGATAACCCTCGGGGAACGTGCTGTCAGCTAGGAATGGAAATAACTTATATCAGGAGCTCAACCTTGTGAGGACCGTCAAGGCGAGTAGACTCAAAGGAGTCTTATCAGATGGGTCCCATGATCGATCGGATAGGCGACTCAAGATGGGACCCAAAATCATGTATATCAGACGACTCGATTCCATACTCCGCAGTTTGGAGACACAGTCAGCAGTGGAAACCGAGCGTAAAGAAAGTGTCGCAGTCTCCCGCAGATAGTCCTCGGAGAGTAATGTAATCTAGGCAAGGAATAGTCAGAATTTCTCTACCTTGTGAGGGTCGTCAAGGAGAGAGAAGGGCTCGAAGGAGCCGGGTCCATCAGACGGACCCACATAGTGGTCTCAGTAGTCGACAAATCGGCTACCAGCAGAAGAGACCAATCAGATCGGAAATATGTCATAGTCTCCCGCATATAACCCTCGGGGAGCTACGAGCTAGTCAAGGAATAATCAGAAAAGAGCTCATCCTTGCGAGGACCATCAAGGAGAGCGGACTCAAAGGAGCCTAGACAAGTCAATCTCATGCCCCAACAGATCGAGCGCATAATCAGAAAGGGAGACCAACTGCCTGTATCAAACGAATCGACTTCGTGCCCCAACAAATGGAGGCACTAGAAGTGAGTTAAGACGATCGTAAAGAAAGTGTAACATCCTTCCGCAGATAGTCCTCTGGAAGTGATGTGAGCTACATAGTGAATAATCAGAGTACATCTCGTCCTTGCGAGGGTCGTCAGGGAGAGAAAATGGCTCAAAAGAGCCGGATCCATTAGGCGGATCCACAAGAAATATGGTCATGGTAGGCGGCAGATAGCCTATCAGCAGAGGAGAACGTCATAGCTATAATGTGGCATAGCTTCCCGCAGATAACCCTCGGAGAGCTATGAACTAGGCAGTGAATAATTGTAATATCAAGGCTCATCCTTGCGAGGACCATCAAGGGGAGCGATCAATCAGTTAGCCTCAGGTCGGGTACACAATCACAGGGGGAGGCCAATCAAGCATATCATCTGACTCGGTTCTGGGTCCCATCACAATGGCGACCAAAGCAGTGTATGAAACCGCAGTCCTAGAAATTGTCGCATTCTCCCGCAAATAGTCCTCGGGGAGGAATGCGAGCTAGCTCAATATAGGTCATGGGAATGCTGGCATAAAATCTCAGGTCCTCGAAACATTCAATCATTCTATCAATCGGAGGGCATAAGATCATGCAAGGGAGCAAATAATCAGGTCTTTCACAAAACATCCCTCAGGTCAATCCAATCTGGATGAGATGGCACGAAAGATAATCATAAATCCTCAAAGTGCCATAGGTGGAATAAAGAGTCAGGAGATCAAGGATGGGTCAATGAAGAAGATGAGGAGGTTCATGGGGTTTCGGGGCACCGTTATCATGAAGCATATATTAAGATAGTCAATTCAAAATCCGAATCCATACGAGCCGAACCGAATGGGTAGATCAATTAATCAGGTCACATGAATTCCTCAACGAAGCATTAAAATGTATCACACCCTCAATCCGGTGTGCGAGACCAAAAATTCCTCAATAATGCATCACACCTATGATCATGCATTATCAAAAATCCTCAATAAGCTCTTATGCACGTATCCATTCAGATCCACCAAGAGTGGTATATCAATCTCAGCATCCGCCACATCATTGGCCCATCTTACACAAATAATCAGGGTAATCATACAATCCTCGATGCGGGCCTCGTCGATGTGCACAGCATTCCCGGGTAAAGGGAGAGGTGATACAGGGGACACGAGGAAGATGGATAAGAAGGGTAACACAATGAAGTGGAGAAGCTGATTGAGCTTGCGTGCCAATATCACGACTCAATGCAAATGAAGAGGTATATGTATAAGAGAGGTAGAGAGACTCAAAGATGAAAATTGCATGACTCACACGATGGGACCTATTACTCTAATAATGAAGAAAAAGCACAATGGACTCCATGTTACAATCAAGACACAAGGCAAACCCCCAATTCACCTACTCAACACAGTGAAGACCGTTAGGTGATGGTCATTTATCTTTTTAGTTTTAGAGTGAGGTGAGAATCACAAAGTTGTACAAACACTTAGGAGGCTTGATGGGATTTGGGCTCTACTCCTTAGTGTGTACTTAAGCAATTTAAAACGCATACAATGAGGGGGTTACGCTCCCCAAGACAAGGAATCCATTACGTTTTATTTTTAGGCTCAATAGAGTTAACAATCCCTATTTTATTTAGGTTATCACTTTTTTGGGTATTTTCCATGCACGTGCCTATCGAGGTTCCAATTTCCATTAAGCATCCTAGGTTGGCAAAAACGGAGGGAGAAGATCGGAAAAGCCATGCAAGTCGGAAATCGATGATGCATGCTAAGTAAGAAGACTTACAGTGCCTCCAGCTCTCTCCATGCGGGATGCATAACAGAATTTGAAACCTAAGCTATATGCAAATGCAAGCCGAAGAAATCGCCCTAGGTTCAGAAATTGCTATTATCGTGAAGCACCACAAGTCGCTCACCGATCTTCAATCCAGGAGTCCGGTCTAGGCTCACCCCTCCTCCTCTCGACACATCGAGTTCAGGAGAAGCGCTTGGCAGGGTGAGCTCGCGGTGCATAGGCTTGAAGATGGTGAGGCGGCTGTTTAGAGTTTGACTTAGTCCAAAACGCACTATAGGTACATGCAAATATATATTAGGGTGTTTGGACCTAATCTACTCAATCAAGCAATTCCTAAGCTAGGGGCTCATTCACACAAAATAATAAAAAATAAAATAAAAAGAAAAAGAAAAAGAAAAAGCGTCAAAACCGTCGAGGCCCCCTAGGGAACAATCCCTCGGGCAATGGACCTCGGGAATCGAAGTGTACCTGTGGGAGTCCTTTTTTATTACATGTCAAGTGTCACTCTCTCACATAAATATGCATAATAAAATAGAATGCAAAAACAATGAGACTGCCATCCAAAATTCTCCTCCATCTGCCTTTGATGCTCTCTCCTGTTGGCCGGTGTAGAAGAGCCAACTCCGCCTCGCTTGGGTGCATTGTACCTCCTAGGAAGTCCTCCTTCGCTTGGCGGTCCCTCGCATCGAATACAAACAGAGAAGAGGGGTCAGAACAGTCACAACAATATCAATTAATAACCACATAAATAACTGAATACTGGACATGAACAAAGAATTAAATAAATGAATAAACAACCATACAAAATCCGTTGCCTCCCCGGCAACGGCACCATTTGATGAAAGAGGAAAATTAAGGGTCGTATTAATCCACAAGGCGGATCAATAGTCGATGCGGTGACCGCTCAATAATCCTCAAATCAATCAACAATTAACCCACAATAATATATGCAATGAATATCAAAAAAATGTGGAGTTAAAATTTATTATAACTCTACATGCAAATGTGTATAGGTGTAAGCACAAGTAGAGGTTGAACAATGGGAGGCGAATGGTGATGTGGTGAACTTGGTTGTACAATTATTCAATTCAATGATCATGTCCAATTCTTCTTATTTTTTTGGGTTTTTTTATTTTATATAAATTTTTTATTATTTTTTTATTATTTTTTATATAATTTTTATTTGGTTTTTATATTTTCATTTTTTATTATATTTTTTATATATTTTTAGTTATATGAATCTAGGTATATATATAAAGATATATATAAGGAGAGAGAGAAGTAATATGAAATATGGATATATATATATACTCAAAACATATTACATATAATATTTTTTTGGCCATTTTTATATTTTTTTGTATTTTTAGTTATTTTTATGGAATTTGTCTAATTTTTTTTTGTTATTTGTGTTTTTAATTGCAAAAAAATGTCCTCAATATGGACTAAGTAAATAAGCCGTAATTGATTTGGGTTTTAAAAATAAAAAATAATTCCCAAAATTACCCAAATTAATTTCAATACATTAATAATAATATATAGATAATTATAAAAGAGAAAAATATATTTTTAGTATTTATTAAGGGTTTTTCTATTTTTTTGTTGGATTTTGGAGCTTTCTGATTTTTTTATTTTTCTTTTTCTTGTTTTTAGGTTTTTTTAATTTCTGGACTCAATATATATATAAATATACTATATATAATTTTTTTGTAATTTTTCAAAAGCATTTTATAATTTTTTGTATTTTCTAATTTAAACAGTACAAAAAGGGCTCCTTTTTCATTTTTAATAATTTGGAAAATTGCAAAAAATGTAAAATAAAATATGCGCGTGAAAGAACACTACATGAAGCATCTATCCTAAATTTTCTGAATTTTTAGGAGCAGCATTGGTATTTTTAATAAATTGATAAAAGACAGAAAGATTACACAACCTAGCAGGGGCATTTTTGCAAATAAAATAACAATCAAAGGCATCAGTGCAAAAATCACTACAGAAATAAACATTTATTTTTATTTTTGGAACTAATACACAATTTACAAAAGTCACCAGGGCTTTAATGCAAAAATCACGCGCCTCACGTGGGACTGCACGTGAGGCGTGGAAGGACCAAAATGTAATTCAAGAAAGATCAAGGGGCCTTCTGCAAAATCACCATTTAATTTACAACATAATAATTTATTTACAATACTAAAAATTAATTACAAAAATGGTGGGGGTTGATTATGCAATTTACCCCAACAGACACTGGATCTGACGATTGAGCTTCGTCTAGTTGCCACGCGTCGTGCATCCAACGGCTGGTACCGGTTCGTCAATGAGGGCTGAGATTAGATCATCCCAGATGATCTGACGGTTGAAGCATCGCTCCATCGGACGGTGGATCTTCGACCTGGGATCTTGTTCTTCATCCAACGATGGGGAAGACATCTGGAAGAACGGGGAAGAACGCTCGCCTAGGAGAGCTTCTTCCGGTGAGATCTCGCTTCTCCGCCGGCTTCTGCTGCTCCAAAGCATCCCAGAAGGTTCCTGGCAGGTAGCCCTATCTGCTGGGGGTCTTGGGTTGGGCGGAGGCACACTGGAGAGCCCTCGCGGGGTCGGAGAAGGCAAGGTGCTCCAGGTGCCTCTGATGACCTTCGGATGCATCCCCTGGTGCTTGATAACGCACCTAACCTGCACGGGAAGAAAGAACGGCTCGAGGCGACGCTCCTCGGCCAAAATTGGAAGCTGTTAGCATAAAAAAGGATGAGGGTGGCGATGCTCCGGCGAAGCGGAGGAGGTGAGCATCGATTCACAGATCTAGAGAGGATCTGGTTGGGTTTAAGTGGTCTGGAGGTGGAGAAAGCGATGGGGAACAGAATGACGGTGAAAGGGAGTCGGGGCACAGTCGAGAACACGGTGGCGAAGTAGCCGGAGCTGAGCTCCGGCGAACTTTGAATTAGCTAATCTACGCTATGCTAACGATCTAAATGCTAACTAAAATGCAGAAATGAAATGCAGGAATAAAAATCTACCTAAGAAACGTAAATGCGCAGCTCTTATACCTGGAAAACTCCAGGGAGCAGGACGACTGCCGGAGCGCTGCCGTGGGCGCATCTCCTTCCTCCGCAAGCTTCCACAACCATCAGGGGACCCCCAGCTGTCACCTGGATGCACGCTTGGCCGACAGTTGGCGCTCTAGGGCTAGGGAAATGGCCAAAAAGCTCGGAGGAGGGAGATGGAGTTATTTATAAACATGAGGGGGCGCCCTTATTTATCAACTAATAGGTGGCGGTACAAGCTATGTACAAACGAATAAAATGTGCGACGAGGATTATGATGTTTCTCGGAGAAAATTCCGTGAAGGGATCATTGTCAATGGAGTAGTAGATCGAGCGGGAAAAATGGAGGAAAAAGGGGGACTGGACAGTTCTGACGGGAGTCAGAGGCATAGGGGGAGTTGACCGGAGGTCAACATTCCTTGGCCTTTAATTGGTCCACGTCGACCAGATATTGACCTATTTATTAAACATAATAAATGAATTAATTAGATTTTACTTATAAAATAAAAAATGTTTATTAAACAATGTAGTATTTATTTATAATTTTTATTTAATTTTTTGATGTATTTTATTACGGTTTTATTTTAATAATGTATTAATGCATGTATTTACATGTATTTTGTGTATTTTATTTTTATTTTGTTTATTTTATTTTATTATTTTATTTTCTTATTTTATAAATTTATAACTTATTTTTGTGAGTGTAGATATATTTTTTTGTTTAATTTTTATGAGTTTATTTACATTTTTAAATAAATAGGTATATGTATATGTAGGTGTACTTATAAGTATTTTACCTGTATTTTATATATACTTTATTTATTTAATGTATTTTCTTGTTTTTTATTTTGGATTTGTATTTTTAATAAATTATATGTAATATTTACAATGTTCTAAAAATATAAATGAATAAAGAATTAAATCTCTTTTTATTTATTTACATATAGATAGCATAGGTATTTTGCCTATGTATTGCATAGACTTATTTTATTTTACAAATTCTTTTTGGGTTTTCTTTTAATTTCATTATGTACATGTATTGTATACAATATTTACAAAATTCTAAAATTATAATTTTGTAAAAATAATGAACAAGGAATAAATTGAATATTTTAATCAGGTAGATTGCACAATGGGGCCCAAAAACCTACCTTTCACAGATAAACTCCAAAAATTATGAAACCAATTTTATTAAATAGTTCTTGGAAAGCTATATACAATTAAAGGTGAGTTTGGTGCATTTTGAGTGTTTATTTGCAAGATATGGGTCTGTGAAGTTGAGATTTTTGCTTTTTATTCTGTGTATAAAATGTACGCTGTGTATCATTTTTGTACAAACTCAATTTTGTAATTTTATTCACATTATTATCTACAACTTCATGTACAAAATTTCTTTATTTGATGAATGAATAATTATATACAAAATAGGTGTCAAAAATGCATAAATAAATAAATAAATGAGGTATTTATTGTACTGTTGGCCCTTATCTCCCCCTACTTTATTCCTTGTCGACCAAGTCCATGCTGGCCTTGGTCTCGGGGTTTGGGTCATAAAATATTTGCAATATTTTATTCCTTTTTCTTTTCTTCTCTTTATTCTATAATTTTGGCATTAAAAACCTTATTTTATGTACAATAAATACAATAAATATTGAATGCTATTATGTACAAATTGATGTTATTTACATGCATTTGATGGGGTTTTTAAGGCCAAAATGATAGAATAAAGGTGATGAAATGGAGATTCATCATCTGACCAATAGGAATAGGAGGGAAAAAAGCGTCATGATGAGCTTCTATCTATCATTTCTAAGATCTAATTCCAGTTTCCTCTCCTGTAATGGAAATGCCTTTTTCTATTCCATTTTATGCTTACGCCGGAGGACAAAAATCTTCTTGATGGATGCAGGACTTGGTACTCCCAGAATTAGTATGCAAGATGAGCCTACAAGAGTGCCAATTTACCGAGCCACCAGGTTTGAGAATAAGGTGAGATCACTGAAGGTAGGAGATGGTAAATCACTGATCAAAGAGCAAACATCCACCGGATTTCATTCATTCTTTGGATCCCTGGAGGCTGGCAATTCTAATATTCTTTTTCCATGAAAATTCAGATTTTTCCGCACTTGGATGAAACTGAAGAAGATTTGGCGAACGAACAAAAAGGTTAAAGGATTGATCCTTGATAAAGTCAAAGGAGGTTATTCAGTAGCAATTGCAAGTTTCATTACTTTTCTTCCATTCCGTTATCTAAAAAAAGGGAGGGAGAATGATCGATTCAGCCCCCAAATATATAGTAGCCTCCATCCCCCAAAAAAATCTTGTGGTGTTATTGGAAGTAGGGGGGGTTCTGCGCGAGCAGTTCATCCAGAGTCTCAAGCTAGCTTGGAAGTGAGTGAGGCAATGGTCAAGTGGTCGGATTTGAAAGCTGAAGAGAGAGTGATTCCCGAGGTGCGAGAAGACTAAAGGATGGATCGAGATCGGAAAAGCAGATGTTTCAGTCCTGCAGAAAGCTATTGAAGTCGAGCCCCGGATATATAGGCGTCATTCTAGAAATCAGTCTAGATTTCAAGCCGCCTCCAATATCTACTATATATATAAAGCTCAAAGAATGCGTAAATAGGTCGATGATAGCTTTAGCTGACTATCCGCACTATCCTAGCTCGAGGTGGGATCAGCGCTGCAATCCTTAGTAGGTGGGTCAATGAGGTAGGTGAGTTTTGACAAGTGAATTCCGGAAGTCAGAGAACTTAGGAAAATGAAATGAAAGAAAGCACTTTCCAGTGTCCTCACAGTTCTATGAAAAAGTGCAAAAGGTAGTAAGTTGTTGGTAGGAACTGACTCTTGATAGTGACTCTTTCCCTTCATCGAGGCCGGGTTTTGTCACTTACCTCCCTGGGTCACCAGACGTCCAACCTACGATCAGCTCACCTCCACCCACCTACGTCTACTGCTTCGTTCTGAAAGATGTCATTATCAGGCGTCTTTTCCTCTTATCCTCTCCTATGCCTCACTGCTTCGGGTCCTAGCTTCACTAGACTAGAGTATCGGACCTCCTCAGAATAGGAGCTATATGCTTGGAACCATGCTTTGACTATTTCCCGAGACTTTCAGGTCTAACCCCAACACCACCCCTTGCTTCTCCTTTCCCCCCTCATTCTAGGCTTTGTTGCTTCTCTGATGTTTGTGACACTCATCATTCATCGTGCGAAGGCTACTGCTCCTTCTTCTGAGGGCGAGGTGGAAAGCATCGTGGACTAGTGATTTTCCATTATCCTACTTCTCCTCTCTGCTTCTCTAAGTAGAGCAAGGAAGACTTTTTTTACCAGCTCCATCCTCTTCCACCCATATGCTTCAGCAGAAAGGCGTACCCGACTCCCAAATATCTAGTTCTACTGCCCTCTGAACTCTCTGCCTTTGATCCATATTAGATCTTTGATCTCTTCGAGGTGGATGATAGTGAAAGCGGACCAACAAGTGCTATAGCGCATGCTTGTATCACCGGAATGATCTGCTTTGAACGTGGACTATGCTAGGCAGTAGTTTTTTCCTCCCTCTCGTACTCTCTCCCTAAAGCGGGTGTGAGGCTTCCGTTTATAAGAAAAATGAGATGTCGACCATTACGGAGATTCTATGATTCCCGCCTTTTTCTCAATACCTCGCAAACAAACTCTCGTTACACTCACGTCAAAGGCATCAAATCTAGTAGGAAAATCCGCTATGTGCGCATCTTCCACATTCCTCGCCCCCATAATGACGTCCTCTTGGACAGCGTAATCGGAGTCGACCTCCGGGGGTGGGGCCCATTAGACGTACCATCGTTGGCTTCCCAATTCAGTAGTGCGCCTATCACCCCCCGTTAACAACTGCCTCAGATCAAAGTGAGGGATGTACAAGAAAGTTAAAGGCTAACATATAATGGAATCTGAAGATCGGGAAATGGATGAACAGAAGCATATATATAAATATATATATATTTATATATTTCCTTTTATAATCACGATAGTTTTTTTCATCTCTATAACTATATCAAAAAGTCATTATATAAAGCAAGAAACA
Organism: Ottelia alismoides; assembly: GCA_037367405.1. Lineage (NCBI taxonomy): Eukaryota > Viridiplantae > Streptophyta > Magnoliopsida > Alismatales > Hydrocharitaceae > Ottelia > Ottelia alismoides. Next base: position 256,282 of record JAZKJV010009768.1, on the reverse strand, counting down.
ACATAAATATAATCAAATCTAAACTATAGAAAATCACGGTGCGAGCTATTTTCACTATCAAAAAATGAATGAAAATCTAGTGGTGAATATTCACTATTATATAAATTTGTTATTAAAAGTCTAAGATGCTAGACGAGGGGGAGGCAATAGATGAAGGGGAGGCAAAATAAAATTGCCAAAGAAAATGCATCCCAAGCTGAAATTCACAAGTACCGCCCCACCCTGGATTGTCACAAGGAAAACGATAGCCGAAATTTGCTTGGAACCGTGCGCATCTAAAGCACCTTTAACTAAAATCTATGTAGTTGTATGTCACCATAGAGCAATAGCATGATGAACCAAGAAATCCCTAGAACCTATCGTTAAGAAGAGTGAATTACTATTCTCATTAACTGCATTCAACCACCCCACATATGCTTCGACCCACCTTTTCTAATCCAATATATTCTAAGCTGCGAGAGGTATAGCCCTACATATCCTTCTCACTTCTCAATGAGGTATAGCCCTACAGTCTAGTTAAGGGAGAAAGCTTGCTCGATGCTTGCAGAGAGGGAAGAGAGAAAGCTTGGCTCGACTGGATAAAAGGAGTAGGTCAAGTAGTTTCAAAGGTTTTGACGCTCTGTTTGGTTCCGGAAAGAGAATAGGTATCTCATCTAATGGGTTGAGTTTCAGTGCAAGATAAGTCAGCGTCCCCAGGAATCCACCTGTGACACCGCATTTGATTATCAACTTCAGCTAACTGTATAATACAAGAAAAAGAAAAGAATTCGGGGCCTCTCGACAACGAGTAATATCAAGTCACATGAAGATGCAGAAAGCTCATTGGCTTCTGGCCCGGGTTCGGTCTCCACTGGTGCGACAGGAAGTGGAGAGTTGTGGGATAAGTCCATTGGTTACCCGAGATGAGGGGGACAAGTCCATTGCAACAGATGACGAGGTCTATATACTAGTTGGAAGGTTGCGCTTGTTTTCCTCGTAGCCTGACGGAAAAGTTGAAGGCTAGAGTTGGAAGCCATGTCGGGATAGGGATGAGATGTAGGGGCAATTCGGGAAAGGAAATCGAGAACGAAGCAATGAGAGATACTCAACTTTACCACTAGCAAATGGGAAGAGGTAATATAAAGAAAAGGGAACTAGGACCTGAGCTTGATGCCCGACTATCGCCACTATTTGAGAGACCGCTCACAGGCTCAATTATCTTCATCACTCAAATGAAACACTATGGAACCCATGCGCTATATCATGCACTCAAACACTTTATCCTTGTAGTAGTCAATGCAGAAGTAGGCCTCATTATGAATATCTTTCCAAAGACTTTGCCAAGGGGACAAATCACTCGCTTCAGAGTGCTTGGTTGGGTAGGCATGCTTATACAGTCATCTCTATCCCCCTTTGTTGACAGCTATGTCAAAGTGAGGTTTATATACTAGTTGGAAGATTGCGCTATAGCAGCAGGACAACAAAAAATTCCCCCCTAATATATAAGAGGACTTTTCCACAATTCGGCAGGAAGAGGAGTAGGGACAGAAGAGTCACCAAAGGTGTGTAAGATATCCAGAGGTAGGGTTCACTGAGAAAAGCACCCGACCAGAGAGGAATGAGGCCAAGCGAGCCGAAGCCTATTTTCTTTTTTGATGACGTCCCATTAGATATTAGGGGGGAGTGAAATCAGGGTCACCCCCTGCCCAAATTCAAATCAAGATAAAAAAAGCAATGTTATTAGGCGATTGCCACCGAAAGGGGGACGTCGGGAGGACATCTAACCTGTCAGAATCTCAGTAAGTCAGGACCGAGTTCATCCAGCCTACCGTGTGATACGTTCAGTATTGTCACTACTTCTGTCGAAGCAGGGGAGAAATGAAAGTGGAGACAAAGGTGTCGAGGCACCTAGCACGAGGCTGCGGCAGGGGGGTGGTGACACATCAAGCATGAGCCTATGAAAAGCTTCACACAATGTGCGACGATGTCCATACCGAGGAATGGATTTGTGGAGAGCAGGCTCAGGGATGCGAGCCGTAGGTTGATCCCCGAGCACAAAGCTAGAATTGACGTAGAATATATTTGAGAGAAAATGACTAGAGGGGCAAAGAGTATATATATAACTGGTTTAGAACAAAGCAAGATATCTAGTAAGAGAGAGAGCGCAAAGAACACTACGCAACATTGAAGGAGTGAAACGCGAATACGCGAAGCAGCCCTTGCATCAAATGCCATTTCAGTCTCCCGTCTAAGCTGCTCAACCAGCCTAGCTCTGCTTCAGCAGACCAACCAGCTCACGTCACACGCGTGAAGTCAGCCATCCTGCCCGATCATTGAAGACCCTTCGATTATTCTATCAGTCGTAACTAAATTCAAGCGAGTGTTGTATGGAGAAGAAATGGGTAGGTGGATCATCGAATATTTCCGTGCTGGTAGCCTGTTTCACAGAAGATCAGACGAGAAGAGAAATGAAGGAGAGGGTAAACTAGGTCTTTTTTGTCGCAATTCAAAAGGAGGAAGGGTCTTCTCCAAATACTGGTGTCTAATATTCCAGTAAGGAGATCTTGCAAATTGCAATCCATTTTGACTTCGGATCGGCCCTCTTTCTCGGGTCCTGATCGTCGCGGGGGACTATCTATCTATTTCTCCAAACACAATATCTTGAGTACCTATGATGGTGACTACATCCGTTGGTATGTGACGATTGGACATAGAATCGAGTCCTTGTGAATGGGCAGAGCTAGATGCTCTTATTTGATGATGGTAGGGACGATTGCTTCGTCATCCTCTAGGATCCCCTCGACGAGTTTGAGGTGTATATAGCTTGTCCTGTGATCTACATGACGATTCCCTATCTCCATGATCGGTCGAAAACTATATTGGATTTGATATTGATTGACGACTATTGAATTCATAATTTCTTTCAGGTGAGTATAGGCATCTTCAATTCATCTCTTTTTTTGTTTTTCTGCACCATATTTTGATCTTCCTCTTCTTTGATACATAATTCCCAACAAATCTTTAACTCCCCGAATACAATGGGATTTCACACCTAGCGAATCTTTGACTCTACCTCGTCTAAGTAAGACTATAGGATGTTCCTGCAAATTATGACCTACGCCTGGAATTTGAGAAAATATATCATGTCGATTGCTTAAGCATACTTTGGCTATCTTACGTAGAGCTGAATTAGGTTTTTTCAGAGTTCTCGTCGGAACACGTGGGCATACTACTTACTTTTGGGGGCATTGATTCAAAGCTCGAGTACGGTCCGTTCGCCATTTTTCTCCTCTACCATGACGAATCAATTGATTGGAGGTGTGCATCGCTCTTTCCTTTGTCCTTCTCCCCTGCACCCCCACCTTCGCCCCCTTTGAGAGCCCCCTAGCCTTCATTCTACTATCTTAATATAAACAGTCCCTCATCAATTTCTTCCACATCCCACTTTTCCCCCGACGTCGCGGATTATATGATTGGGGGTTTAGGGGCCTCAGGGGGGACCTATGTACTTTCCTTTAAAGCCTTCCCTAGAATGAATTCCATGCCATGATAGTGAGTGTCAGCCTCATCTGAGGGCTGGATACTATCGGCGATTCGCCTGGTATATATTCCGAACACAGGCGACGAGCGCCCCTTTTCCCATAGCCTAATTTCCTCTATAGTCTAAAATTATTCCTTAGTGAGGGGGGAGGGCGTCAACCGCTGTCTCTTCTTGGTGGCCAAAAGTTGAGATCAGGGGGACCTAGTAGGGGGGGGGGGGTACATCAAGAAATCGGAGTGGACGAAAAAAGTGGTGGATCCCTTTTCTTTCTGAAGATGGAACACATAGAAAAGAAGAGCCAAGAGAGACAAGGATTTTGGAGAGATGTGAGCCCCTGATATATAGTGGCCGAAAATCAAGTTTGCAGCGAGTTAATTTTCTTGATAATGGAGAGGCCTGTCCTCAGGTCTTCCCATTCCAGTGACATTCGTCAAAACACCAGGGTAGGCCATCCCTAGAATTCAACTAGGACAGACTGGCCTCCCCTATCAATTATGACCCTTTTTTTGCATCCCCCACCCGAACCTTTCTTAAGACTACCAAGCCTTCTCGAATTAGTTCTACGATGGAAGCTTGAAACCTACGGGGACAAATCTTTCATTAACCACAAAGTGAAACCTTGTGACTATATCGTCCAGAAGATGGATGCGACAGGAAGAAGTGGCATTTAGAAGTGTTTCTGACTTCAATTTAAGTTTTGAAATAACAAAGCTTGCACTGTCTTTTCGCATTTAGGTGCACAGCGTGCCGTTGGTAATGATTCTACTACGGTGCCATAAATTCACAAGATGATCCTAAGTAATCGTTGTTGTTCATTGGATTCTAGAGGGAGGACTTCGTTAGGATTGGAGAATTGCTGCGATTCTTCCTAAATAGACTGGATTCTCCAGTCGAGAGTGGCTTGGAAAGTCTGACCTAAACTCTTCCGACTAAATATGAGAAAGCCTATAAAACAACTAGCTACTATCATTTCTTCATTATATGTTGAGATCTTATTCAAAATCAATGCACAAATAAATGGAATAGAAGCAAATATCATCTTTTGATATTGCATATCCATTGAACTCTCTCTCATTTAGAAACTTCCTCAGTATCGTCAGCAACTCAACGGGAAGCCGTTGGGAAATCGGATGTGCAGAAAAAAGACCTGCCCCTCTAACTCCCCCGCCCCCCTTAGCCTTCTGAAGCGCTCTTATCTATATTTCCACTCACCCAAAAAGAAAAGAAAGAAGAGAACAAACCGAAGTAATAATATATAGCTGACGACATCTTGTTTAACCTTGATGCAATTCTACAACAATAGTCCATTGGACTCAGAAAGTAATAACGAAAATGGCTGACCCAATAGCAGATTCCGCAGCTGCCACTGTTGGAACTAATGAAGCAAATGATTGACCCATCATATCATCCAAAGAATCGGAAAATACCAAAAAGTTCAAATTCACTGCTAATAACATTGATTCAATTGGCATTGACATAATACGATGATTTCATCTATTAAGGAGGATTCCCCGAATACCTAAAATAGAAATGATCATAGAAAATGTCAAATATTTCGGGGATCTATTTCGGGAACGTGGAATGTTAGTCAGAGAATTTCAAATTCTATATTGGAATAGGAACTCCCCCTATATTATCCTATTTTGTGGCAAAAAATCAAAAAAAAGCTATAAATAAATAGGCAGATGTCTCTCTAAAGCTCTTCCAAGATGAACGGTTGTGGTGTTCAAGAGGGGGACTATACTCAACTCATCCAAGCTGCAAGTGTTGTATTGAACAATTGACTTTGGTTAATAATATTGCACGAGAATGGAAACCTTGGAAATCTTGTTGGACGGTCCCATCAACTCGGGGCTCACATCTCTCCAAAAACCTCTTCTTCTAGGTCATGTCTCCCCTATTAGTCGAAGGGTGGATTTATTCTGGATAATTATTGATATTATCTCCATATTTAATCAAACAAAGGCTGACCTAATTTCATGCTTCTAAGGCAAACACGATAAAGAAATAGGCAACGTAATTAGGCTTGAACCACAAGATCGTTGAAACTACCTTTATTAATTCACTCGATTCGAGCCACAAGATTCATGTCGTACATGTGCCATTTCACTCTTCCAAACCTTTCTTCAACATAGACGCCAAAGGTACTAAGTTAAGGACAAGCATGGGCTACTTCTTCATGCAACCCCCCCTCTTGCACCCCCAGCCAATGTGGGTGCGCCAGATAAACCATATCAAACAATATACATCATTTTCAGCCCCTACTCCTAAAGGCAGGCTACCCCACCGCTCCCCCACTGGACTTTGAGTCTTTCTTTGAGATATTCTCTTTTTTCACAAAAAGTAGGGCCAAATCCAGTGCACAGGTAGAATACTGGACTATGTTTGCAGCTACTAGGGAAGTTATTTGGTTACACAGGCTACTTCACAATTTTCTCGTTCAAATAGATGATTCTCTATATATTTCTGAATATAATAAAAGAAGACAGAAGGAGGACGCAACCTCAATATTATGAATTTTCCACCTAATCAGAAAATGCACCCTGATTCAAGAAAGACTTCCAGTCCGTTTTCACTTATAGGACCAATCGGTGGCATAAAAATACATACCATTCGGTCTTTTGGGAGCCAACTTCGTTGAAATTCACTCACATCGGCGAGGCTTATCAAAATACAAGACTACGGGTCAGATTGTTTATCAAGTCATTTCGTTCGTAAGTAGGGTAAGTTGACCATTTCAATAGCTGATAGGATCGTTCCTGCAGAATTAAAATACCATCCAATATGGGTGAACCGTCTGAATGGTCATCCAATTTTTGAGTTCCCAAGAGTGGAGTATGATTATTAGGCCAAGCCTAGTCACAGCGGAAAGAAGATGAGGTGACCATTGATGGGAAAAAGAGATGAAAAATAAGTTCTCAAAGATATATAATTAGTGGGGTTAGATCAATTCTTGGCCCACGGTCTAGTATCTAGGAGGCGGGGTGGCATGAGACCAATTCCCTGCAGTACTGGGTGCCTGAAAGAAAGATTGGTGGATCGGGAAAGCATGCATGTCTAATCGGGCTTCAGACCTTGATGGTTTTTCTCTTCATCGCGTAAAGGAGGATACGATCCAGTAAAAGCAGGAAAGAGATTCCTCGCTCGCACCAGGGGACTTGTTAATGCCTGAGACTTGGGTCGAAGCCTAATCTCCCTACCTTGCTTGCATAACGCGTCACCGGCTTGGCATTATCATTCAGACGCTGGGATTTGATGCTTTGACCTTAGAGGGTGAGAATGATGCAACTATATATCTCAAGGGGAAACAAAACAGACGTCAGAAGACCACAGAGATAGAACCATGCCTTTGTCCTCTCCCTTCCAACCTTCTGAGAGCTACTACCCATGTGGGAGCAGGAAAGAGTCTCAAGCTACCACTCGTCCTTATATTTCTCTTTGGAAACCCCCAACTTCATATATAGTAGGGGATTTGTATAATCTTCCCAATATCTTATTAAAAAACATCAGTAAGGGGAGAGTATCTAGTTCCTCGTAGACATCAGAGGGTGAATGAGGACAGAGCAGGCCACGATGTCAAGGTTCAAGCTGACATTAATGTTAATAGTTTGGGGGTGGAAGATGCGCTTTCTTCCTCCCAACGCTATCCTTGCAGTACGAAGCCCCATTGGACACGTCTAAAGCCGGTGTTGAGAGCCTTAAGGGTATTAGTAATAATGACCTTTCCCCTATATATAAGCTTCAGATCTAGTAGTCTCCAGCTCGTACCTTCACCATCTAAGATGGTAAGCTGCTGCTTCTACTTTCTGTCTGCTTTAGGCGATTACAGAAAGAAGACAGGCAGACCAACAATTTCTCATCGTGATGACACTTTTCCATTTCAGAGATCCGGGAAAATCGTTTTGCAAGGTTTTGCCGATGAAACTTTTCCATTTCTGACCACAACTCCCGAGGGAAAATCACTTTGCAAGGTTTTTCCACTGGCGAGCAACAACTTATGCATTTTTGATCATTGCGACATGCTCTCCTCGTTCATTTTTGGCATACTTGAATACAACCTAGCCGCTCCCCTTTAGGAGATGAAGTGCTTGATGATGCAACAAAGAGAAAGATGCTGAAGATAGGAGCTTTTTTAGTTATAGTTACCGGATATTCTCATGAAGACAACTATCTCCAGGAATAGAGAGAAGGCCTAGATTATATATGGGGGGAAATGCCCGAGAAAGATGAGAAATTGAGATTTGAGGGTAGGTAGCTGCTATGGAAGAGACTGAGGCCCCTGAAAATCTGTAGTCTAGTGAGACATCCGAAAGCCTAGAGCAAATCAAGGAAGTGGGTAGGGCAATCTCTGACAGACAATGGCCCTTGCTCGAGAGTCTGAGACCATGGGAAGAGAGAAAGTGAAGACGCCAAGAAGATCAGGTTCAAAGGTCTGGTAGATTCTGAGCTGATAGTAGATGATGATGAGCCGAATGGGTAGTCACATACTTTCAGAGCCGTATCACTACTATATATTCAGGGGTGCGATCCCCCGAATACATATTGTGGAGTGAAGGTGATCTAGGAGCGAGCCATAGAGATACGAAGGAGAGTGAGTCGCGGTCGTGCCATCATATGTTGGTGAACAATGGAGCTAGGAAAAGTCGAAGTGTGCGTAGCGAAAAGATCGACTGTTATTTCTGGGTCGAAGAGCAGTAAAGAAGTGTGGATTCCATTCGCTGCGTCCAGTCCGTGATCAGAAAGGCCCCAAATAGATTATATAGTAGAGTCTCAGTGGGTTATAATAGAGATTGATGAGCCCTTGAAGAAAGCCTGATGCAATTGCTTATAACAGGGGAAGAGGGGATGGAGGCTAGTATAAGCACTTATACAGTAAGAAGAAGAAGTAGGTAGGGACGTCGGATGATTTTCCAAGACTCAACTAGTCTCTACTTCCATACCTCTTTCTTCGCTTACCCTCACCAGAACTTCTTTAGTTCTTCTAGGTACATGTGATGGGTGATTTGAAGATAAGATAGAACTAGACTACAACTATTTACTATTTACCTTCTTTTCCTACCCCTGACCACAATCAATTCCTCAGTCAGCGACATCCTTCCCTATAATCTGATTTGAAAACTAGAACGGAGTCCTAAGCCCTGCAGTTCATCTCTCTTTGAACTCTATCCAGAAAGAGAACAAACAAGCTTAGTAGTTAGGCAGACCCCATGTATATAAGTCATCATACTCTCTCCCGCACGTAGAGTCTCAGTATGCTAGGGGGTTAGAGGGACAGAGTGAGGACCAGGTAGGCATCGAAGGGATCGGGCAGGGAAGGAAGCAACTAACAGAGAGGTCTAATGCTAAGTGGAAAGCAGGTAGTCAAGAGGAAGTTAGTAGACCCTGCTCACATCCGAATAATAATAGCAGCTCGGACTGAGCTCGAAATGCTCACTTCTTTTCGCGCACGGGAGATTTCTTTCTTATCATAGATCATTATTCTTTCCATAACTTTGGAAGGTGGAAGCGGGACCAACCGATAGGTGAGTGAAAAGGCTACTATATATTTGGCGAGTTAAGAAGAAGCGAGCGAGCTTATTATGTAGAAAGTCTAGTCACGGGCTAGCTTTGTTTTCATAATATATTTGCGTAGGTCAAAAAAAAGGTGAGCTAGAAGATAGTCGACAGAAATGTGATCTTAGGTGAGCTAAAAAGGAAGAAAATCAGTCTAGTTGATGGCAGGCCATGATCATCCTACCCCTCCCACACTCATTCTGTGTGTTAAGGACTGAAGTGAAAGATCTTCGCCTTGCGTCCATGAACCCCAGGGGACTCACACTGACTATTAGACATATATACTCAGAAAACCTCTCTCTACTAGTGGGACTGAGACCTTCTTACTACTCTCCCGCTACAGAGACTACTTTCCCTAGTTGAAGTAGGCTATGGCTGAGTGGGCAGCTATGTCTGGAATCTGAGACTCTCCTTAGACTTGACTCATGCCTCTCATCCTTATTCACTATCTTTCTTCTCTACCCCTTTTCTATACTTGCAGGATGAGGTACAGAGCCTTCGCGGTACGGGCCTCGCATCGGGAAAGTCACCGAAGGTTCACATTACCCTAACAGATAATGAAAGTCATCCAGAAAGTAGTATAAGCTGGGGAATGCGCTCCTTGACAGGGAACTAACCTTGTTAGACTCAGTCAGCCACAAAGAAAGAGGGAAAAGGTGGATGGTCGAGTGGTTATGCTTTCACCCCTAAACTATATATTCATGCAACATGCTAAAGCCAGTCTTCCTACGCCCCCCCTAATTACTAGACCGTGGCCGCGATCAAAGGAGAATAGATAAGAAGAGGTGCCCCCTATGCGATTGTCACCAACTGTCGTGATCGTCACCAACTATCGAAGGTGGTGGATCTGACTGATTGAGACATACTCGTCCATACCATTATACCTAACGCGCGCGGAGTTGCTTGCTCTTGCGGAGTTGCTCGCTCTTGCAGAGTTGCTCGCTCTCGTAGAGTTGCTCGCTCTTCTCGTACCTCACGAGGGTCTTCGACATAGCAGACTCCCGATTTGTCAGGTACTTTCAGCCTCGTCGAACAAGAGTGGAAGACTATTGAAAATGGGTAGGCGCAACTAAGATTCTTGCTCGGACTCACCACTACCACAAGCGTGATGTACGTGAGAATTGGAGATATTTCGACTTGACTGAACATTGACAAGACACAACCTTTGCGAGACCTACCATACGTCAAATAGAGATGAATTAGGAGAGGAGGTTGCAGGTTAACATCTCTTCTAATTCATCGATAGAAGCGTGGAAGCTGCGAATATATTAAGTTGGGTCTTTCCCGCTGTTGAAAGAGTGATAGACAGACAAGAAGCCAAGTAGAGAGGGAGGACACTGAACTCGAAGCAAAGCAGAGAGGCCAGACACGAGACGCGAAGAAGAGCCGACGAGAAGTGAGGCACCTTCCACTTCTATAAAAAAGGAGTTCAAGAGATGAAAGCAGATAAGTCCACAATCAAGCCAACCACAGTCCGAGGGTGGGGGACGAAGAAAAGAGAAAGGATCAGCGAGAAGACCCACATACTTCCTTTTGAAGAGAGCATATGAACCACGAATCTGACGTACTGACTAAGGTTCTGATTCATCTCATCAGTTAGATAGATGATATCTCTTTACGCTTACCAAGTCAGTTGCAAGAATGGGGAAAAGACCCATCTTTTCTTGACCCCCTTCACTCATTTTTCACGATTCTTGCATAAAGAACTGTCAGCAAATCAAATAACTAAGTTGCTCAATAACTGTAGCAAGTTAGACATTCTAGGTATCAAGGGACTTTTCCGTTTTATTGAAAAGTAATGCCAGGGTACTAATACCTTCCAATCCTCAAGTTGGCATCTTAGTTACCACCATTTTCTCCTCTTCAGTCAGATTCTCAGTTAAGAGAGATTCCTTGCAGAGGGATGATCCCCGTGAATTCATAATTGTCTGAAATATGAGACTCCTTTCAAAATGGACTCCTCATCATAAATCATCGTCTAATTTGAGATTTCCGCATGGTTGACGGTGATCTCTCAACTCAATACCACTTAGATTGCCCTTTTGAACATTAGCTGGGACATCCAATAATGAATAGACATATGAATGATAAGGAGATGAATTACTATCTTCATTAGAACTAAGTATATGAGAGGGCATATTCATCAATTGATTCTCGAATATCTTAATAGGTATTATAAACTCCTCATTGGAAGAAATACTAACAGAATGAATGCCTGCAAAATGAGAAAGAAAGAGACTAGCTCTGCCCTATAATATATACGAGGTCTCATCATTTGTTGTTTTTTCAAAACAAACGGAATACAACCTCAAAGTTTGACTCGATAATGCTTAAGGTGTCTTAATTTCCCTAGGGGAGTCAGAAAGCCCCAAAGTGACCACATGCCCCGGCTGGAGTACTGAGATGGGAAAGGGATGAAGTATAGACCGGGTTTGGGAAAGGGAATCGTGGAATGGAAGAGGACCCCAATAATTATATATGAAAGAAGGGTCGAGAGAATGCGAGAGGAAAGATGCGCAACACGATATATATATGAACAAAAAGCCGCTAGTGTGGTACTATAATATAAGCAAATATAGGTAAGCGAGAAGTAATGCACCTTCACTCTTCCTCTCGGTTGCATACAATTCCCTAAGCACATCCAATAGGCCCTATAATGGCGTTGGCTTGGCTCTATCGTGGGTCAAAGCGGAGGAATACGCGTAAAGTGAATGCAAAAGACAGGGGACAAAGGCATGGACTCATTCTTTCCCTGTGTTTGCTCCTCGAAAGTCATCATGGTTGAGAGGGACAAGACCTAGCGACTGCCTTTCTTAAAAAAAAGACTGCTACCTCTCGCTACTATATATCAGCCTAAGGGCGATTCTCAAATAATATATTAAATAGTTATTAGAGGCAGGCTTATATAAATCTCAATATAGAATAGAGAATATAAACTAGATATTTGGGACAACTATCATATCTTTGATTATATTGATTTTAGCAACACGCTATTCTTTCTATCGCGTAGGTATTTTCTCTCTAATATATTGAGCTGGATTCATAATGTTAATCAGTTCTCCACCACTCCACTCTATAGTAGTCTTTTCCTATGTGTGTGCCAGGGAATGGTATGAGACTTTGCGGAGGGGAGATCAAGTGATAGAAGAGGAGATGATAGAATCAACGAGAGGGAAGAGGCTTTCCCACTTTCTCCTTTGATAGCTTTCTTCTTGACTTCGGCTCTACCATTTCTTGACTTTCTGACTTCCAAGAGAGCGTAGAAACTAGGATTAGACTGGCTTCTATTATCTAAATTCAAAAAACAGGCTTTGAGAATCTTCCTGAAATTTGATGTTTATTTAGGTTATACACTTTCATGAAAACATGCCAAGCTTCACTCGACGTCTCAATGCGAAAGTCAGAAAAAGTGAAGAAGGCTCGACGACAAAATCTGAACCCGACTTTCCTAACCTTCAGAGAGAAAGTCTTCGTTATCACGCATTTTCTAAGCCAAGAGTGAGTGCTTCAGCTATTATTGGACTTGCCTGTTGAAGCTCCAGGAACATGATAGAGTCAATCCAGGTGCGGAGTAGATAAGTAGGTAGAGCAAAGCTAGGAAGAGCTAGCTTGCCTATTCATTCTCTCAAAGGCTTGGAAGCATACTGAACTCTATGGTTGGGTTCCTTGGTCTAGCCCGTGAATTGTTTGGAAAGATCAAGTTAGCTTGCAACCCTTCTTCCTTTTTCTCTTTTCCAAGTTCGACGAACAAATGCAACCATCAGATTGACCCCCTATGGAGAGGTGCCACTTCTGAGCTATCCATTAGGCTGCAACTCTTAACTGCTTTGGAATGATGACACCTGTCGGACTGTAGTAGTTGAGCTCCGTCGAGTCTTAGCTGCCTCTTTGACTGTTATTTTCATACTGACTAATCATAAATCATAACATAGCTGGTTTTCTGTGAGAAGATCGTAGCTCCCACTTGCGGGTCTAGTATCAGGCCAGGGAAGCCGTTGTGCTAATTGCTTTTGAGGCAAGAGAGAAACTCATGATTGGGAAGATGGCCTTCCTCTTCTTAGGGTTAGATTCCTCGCTCGGTTCCTTCACTTCAATAAGGACGGAAGAGAGGTCTACCAAATGGGTGGAGCTAAAGGCATATTCCTTTTTCTAGGGCGTCAAAAATAATATTATATATAGTAGTCGCACTACTACATGACTTATTAGCCTTCTACTAGTATGGAAGAGAATGAAGAAAGGATAGTCAAAAAGCCCCCCCCCCCCCCGTGGAGGCTTTTTCCCTTGTTAGGGTAACTTTGGCCTTCACTTCTTCTATGAAATATTGAAGTCCTTCAATACACAAACGATTGAGCTATTTGACTAATAATGCTCTCATGGAGAAAGGGATCTCAAGTCCAGTCTTCAAGTCAGGAACCCACCATCTATATAATAAAAGTTTTAACCCATTCTCGATGTAGTTTTTGTGATAGTTACAAGCTCGTTCGCTAGTCTCAGTCCCAGTTGTTGTGTAGGGCTTCTTTGAAAAAGGTCAAGCCCCATGTATATAGTGCCGAGGCCTTTTGATGAGGGTGGTGATGGGTAAAGACAGATTTCTCAAATTATTATCTCCTCTGACAATGGCCTCTGAGAATGCCAGTGCCCAACTTGTTTGAGATTTTCTCGGGCACCGATCTGAAGCGAATGATCAAGGGTGTAATGGAGGGAGGTAATAAAGAAATAGCCATCACCAGTCATTAAGTAACAATAGCTGGCAAAGAAAAGAGCAACTTCTATCAAATCCATAACTGCCAGATCATCTGGTCTTGACTTTTGGCTAGTACCAAGGGAGCAAGATGAAGTTCACAAATCCTTTTTTGAACCTTCTTCATTTGCACGGAGGTTCCACCATCTTTACCTGTTAGATATTAGACCTTGGGGCTATGTCACTCCCTAATTTCAAAGAAGTCTTTGACTTCGTCAGCCCCGAGGAAAGCCCCCCTCTTGCTCATAGATAATCTACGGAAAAGGCTTAGGTACGTCACTCTATATATAGTCCTTTTTTCCAATGCGATAAAGTGACATAGTGTCTATTATTCTTTGATAAAGAGGTATTTCAATGGGGTTGACTTGGTATCGTGTTCATAGGTTTTAACCCATCGGTTACTGTTGACTTGGGGCCATATAATGCATACAACTTGAGTTTTTGGTTGGGTCGGTTCAATGGCTCTATACGAATTAGCTATTTTTGACCCTTCTGACCTTGTAGTAACATCGATGTGAGGGTATGTTCCTTATACCCTTCTCATTTAGGAAGAACTCTAAAATGAGGCGATTGGAGGGGGGACTATAATGAGGGTATTTTGAGTGATGAAGGAGTGGCAGGGGCACATATTGTGTTTTCTTGTTTGTGCTTTTGGTAGCTATCTGGCATTGGGTGTATTGGGACCTAGAAAGACATCATTATAGGATGCTCTTTCTCTAGTCAGGAAAACCCTCTTTGGATTTGCTTTTGAATGAATTTCCTTATATAAGGGGTCGCTTGCCTATAAAAGCGGATATTATAGTAATGCACTAGTGGCTTTGATTAAATATATAAAGGCTTGTATGGTCCTGGGTATTGGATCCTTATGGGCTTACCTGTAAACCCTACGTGGGGCGCGGAAGTTTTTGATCCCTTTGTTCCTGGGGGAGTAGCTTCTTATCATATTGCAGCGGGTACATTGGGCATATTAGCGGACCTATTCCATCTTAGTGTTCGTTCGCCTCAACATTTATATAAAGGATGACGTATGGGAAATATTGAAACCGTACTTTCCAGTAGTATCGCGGCTGTCTTTTTTGCAGCTTTCGTTGTTGCTGGAACTATGTGGTATGGTTCAGCAACTACCCCGATCGATTTATTTGGTCCTACTCATTATCAGTGGGATCAGCGAGATTTCCAGCAAGAAATATATCGAAGAGTTGGCACTGGGTTAGCTGAAAATCAGAGTTTCTCAGAAGCTTGGTCTCAAATTCCCGAAAAATGAGCTTTTTATGATGACATCGGTAACAATCCATCAAAAGAGGGATTATTCAGAGCGGGACAATGGAGATGGAATAGTTGTTGGTTGGTTAAGACATCCCGTCCTTAGAGATCAAGAAGGACGTGAGCTTTTTGTACGTCGTATGCCTACTTTTTTTTGAAACATTTCCAGGTAGACGGAACAGAATTGTTATTCGAATCGAAATCTAGGGTCGAACAAGTGGGCGTAACTGTTGAGTTCTATGGTGGCGAACTCAATGGAGTCAGTTATAGTGATCCTGCTATTGTGAAAAAAGATGCGTCACGTGCAGGGAAATTTGTGAATTGGATCGAGCTACTTTGAAATCTAATGGTCTTTTTCGTAGTAGTCCAAGGGACTGGTTCACTTTTGGGCATGCTACATTTGCTTTGCTCTTCTTTTTTGGACACATTTGGCATGGTGCTAGAACCTTGTTCCGAGATGTTTTTGCTGGTATTGATCCTGATTTTGATGTGCATTTTGAACATTCCAAAAACTTGGGGATCCAACAACAAAGATACAGACAGTCTGATACAACATTGCTCTGGCCAAAAATTTGATGCTTTACATAAAGTCAAGTGCTGGATCTATTTTGAATTACTCCTTTTTATTTGACTCTTTTCCCTTTCTTGATCTTGGTAAATGATAGTATCCCATATGAATAGGTGTGGAAGCTATAATTGTCAACCACGATCGAATATATGGAAGTATTGGTTTATACATTTCTGTTAATCTCTACTTTAGGGAGAATTTGATTCGCTATATTTTTTCGAGACCCACCTAAGGTTCCAACTCTCAAATGACATTCTTTTGAATTACTTCAATCAACTAGTCTTCATGTTCCTCAAATGGATCTCTTAGTTGTGGGTTGCCCAAAAGCGGTATATAAGGCATACCCAGTCAAACTGACAAGCCAACTTGATATGAAGATGGCGACTAGGGTTGCAGTTTCTATTATTAATGAATTTCAAGATCACGGTGGATCTATAGCAACAAGTATCACATTTATTTACAACTACAACAAAATAGTACACAAACTCAACATATCCCAACTAATGAATGAAATCGAATTTATGGCTGGCAGTTCTAGGTCTAGACCGAGACGAACTATTGTAGGGTATTTCTTGAAACTATTGAATTTGGAATATGGTAAAGTAGCTCCGGGATGGGGGACTACACCATTTATGGGGGTTGCAATGGCTTGATTTGCAATGTTCCTATCCATTATTTGAGAAATGAAGAATTCAGAATTTCAATGTAATTGATTTTATTGATCATAATTCTGAAGTCCTCTTTTTCGATCAATCCAATTCTGAGAACTATAATTTCTAGGACGTTTTGGTAGTTCGACCGTGAAATTCCTTTGTTTCGGTATTTCCAGAATATGAGTGTGTGACTTGTTATAATTGATCCTATTGATAATACAGAGAATAGATCTGTCATCTTGATAGAGATGATTCTACCTCGTCGGATATTGATATTGATTGAATATCTGGAGCACGGAAGGGGTATATATAACCTATCAAGAAAATAAATATTGTAACTATGATTCATATTTATTCTGACCTTGTAACCGGACTCAAAAAAAAAACAAAAACAAAAGAAGGGGGGGGATTACCTAAAGAAAATGCTTTTTCTTCCTTTGAAATCATGCACCTTGACTGAAGGATGACTTTTTCTCTGAATTTAGTTTAGTTATGATATTTAGTCCTATCATTGAATAAGTGATGGTCAAGCGGTTCTGACTCTGAGAGTCTTTGAGTTGAATTTGTCACTTTGTTAAATCAGAGGGCTTATAGCATTAATCAGAAGTTTGAATTTCTTCATAGGGATAAGAGAATTCCTATCATAAGAAAACAAAAAAGAAATAGTCACATTGACTTACGCAAAAAAACTACACAAATAAACAATATAAAGATAGGGTAAAAGAAGACTCAAGAGGCCTATAACAATATAAAGAAAGACAAATGAGAAATTCTGGATTTTGCTTTTTTCATCTTTTTGGGATAGATATAATCAAGTATCTAATCTGTTTCCAATTTGATATGTAATATCCATTGAAATCTTGATTTGTGTGTTTCTGCTTGAGCCGTACGAGATGAAATCACGAATCTCAGGTTCTTAGAGGGGGAGTCTCCTTGTTTGACCTATCTCAAGAAAGTATATGATAGGTTTGAAGAACGTCTAAAGATGAAGGCGATTGCCGATGATATAACTAGTCAATATGTTCCTCCTCATGTCAACATATTTTCTTGGAATCACACTCACTTGTTTTCTAGTACAAGTAGCTACAGGTTTTGCTATGACTTTTGACTATCGTCCAACTGGTTTTTTCCTTTGTTCAATACATAATGACTGAGCTCCACTTTGGTTGGCTAATTCGATCAGTTCATCGATGGTTGGCAAGTATGATGGTTCTAATGATGATTTAGCACGTATTTCGTGTATATCTAATGGGTGGGTTTCAAAAACCCTGCGAATTCACTTGGGTTACGGGTGTAGTTTTGGGTGTATTGACTGCATCTTTTGGTGTAACTGGTTATTCCTGACCTTGGGACCAAATTGGTTATTGGGAAGTCCAAATTGTCACAAGTGTACCTGATGCTATTCCTGTAATAGGATCGCCTTTGGTAGAATTATTGCATGGAAGTGCTAGTGTAGGTCAATCCACTTTCACCCCTTTTTCTAGTTTACACACTTTTGTATTGCCTCTTCTGACTTCTGTATTGATGTTAATGCATTTCCTAATCATACGTAAGCAGGGTATTTCGGGTCAGATTTGTTATTTATAAAAGAAAATCAGATAGGTCAATTATAGATATTGACAATTTCTCAGATATTATAGATTTCAGAGAGGAACAATAGTATTTCATTGCCACAAATATGGATTATTGAAAAGAATCGGACATCAGATTTGGATATTTCTCTTCAACCTTGAAGTCTTTTTGATTTGAGACTTTGATACAAATAGTGGAAGTGGATTCTCTGAAGAGAAAATGGATTATGGGAGTGTGTGACTTGAACTATTAACCGGGCCATGCGGATATATGATCTGATCCGGCACATTGGAAATCACAATGAAATGTGACTCCACAACCCATCAACATGTCAGTCTTCCTACGTATACGTAGCAGAGGATAGTCAGGTTTGCTTAAGGAGATTCTTTCTATGATGATACCTGAATCCATGTAATGCATAAACAGGCTCCATCAGATCCCATAGAATAAGTGAAAAAGCATCATCCAAATGATGTTATATCTATTACATTTATTTAGAGCATGGAACTGCATTCATTTCCTTTGCGGATCTATGAGACTATCGGAGTGAAATATGGGATCTAAGGAAGAATAGAGACTAGACTGTATTAGTAACAAGTCAATCCTTTGTATGTAAACAGACTCGGTATATTTTGTGGATAGACACCAATTACATGTCATGAGACAACCCAAAAAGGATTTGGTCATGATCCAATTTATAATCCCACTTTTATGTTGAGCATTTACTCGTCAGAACACAATGAACAATGAATAGTTGGATCTCCGAAAAATAGAACCTTTCTTACATGGAGTCATTATATTCGTGTGGATATAAATGAGATCTTCTTTGATATGGATATCTTTCTGTTATTCTTTTGATTTGTGTTTTGCGATGATGACAAATTCTCATGTCCGGTTCCCTCGAGGGTTGAATACATAATAATTCACCTATCCCAATAACAACAAACCTGATTTGAATGATTTTGTATTAAGAGCTAAATTGGCAAAAGGAATGGGACATCATTATTACGGGGAACCCGCATGGCTCAATGACCTTTTATATATTATTCCAGTAGTCATTATAGGTACTATAGCATGTAACGTAGGCTTAGCGGTTCTAGAACCATCAATAATCAGTGAACCGACAGATCCTTTTGCAACTCCTTTGGACATCTGACCCGAATGGTACTTCTTTCCGGTATTTCAAATACTCTGTACAGTACCGAAGAAGTGATTAGGTGTTCTTTTCATGGTTTAAGTACCATTAGGATTATTCACAGTACCTTTTTTGGATAATGTCAATAATATCACAAATCCCTTTCGTTGCTACAACTGTTTTTTTTTATCGGTACCACAGTAGCACTTTGGTTAGGTATTGGGGCAACATTACCTGTTGAGAAATCTTTGACTTGAGGTCTTTTTGAAATTGATTCAATTGTCACATCACATGGGTATCTAAGGAATGGTTCCTTTAAAGTCGAGTTTATTTTCCTATTCCATTTGGTATAAGATAATGAATTTCTTATGCAAATATCTTATACGGATCATGTTGAAAATAAAAAAAGGATTTAGTCTTTGATTCTTAATCTTTAGAAAAAAAATGAAATAATAGCAATGAATTTCAAATGCTAATTTCTTGGTAATTGAGTTACAAAATGCTTTTGTAGAATACTCAATATTTCTTTGACATCTTCTGGGCAAAAATCTGCCATATGAATAAGATCTTCTTAACTGTCACTCAAAAGGCCCAATAATGTATATATTGGACCTTTTTTTGACAATTATAGGTTCTGGAAGGCAATTCTAATTGATCAATCAAAATCGATTAAAACGTTATTCCTTTTTTATTTTTCTTTAGATTAGATAATCTATCATGAAAGGGAAAAAGGGCTCAAGTCAATTTCTTTTGATTTTCCTCTGTTTTCCTCCTCTGCATGTAGAAAAGGAATAAATAAGAAAGTCCAATTATGAGAAGCCTCATAAAGTGCATCTTTTGGAGTTCGACTCCCATTTGTCCATATTTTGAGAAAAAGGATCTCTTGTTTTTCATTCCCATTCCCATAGGAATCAAGACTATGATTCACATTTCGAACAGGCTTGGATACAACATATATAAGATCACTTCCATCTTGAGAGTGATTTGTGGATTTGGATATCCATGATCTCTCTTGATGTGTAATTCAATACGCAACTCAACGGGTTCTGTGAAGTTAGCTATATGTTGTGTAGTGTCAACTATTCCACAGACGGCGGTTAGATGATATCTTGAGCAATTACGTGTTTTGAACATTTGATGCAAATGAATGCGTCTCGAACTCCATAGAAATTACTTCTCAATACAATTTCTTTCTAATTCATTCCAATTTCATGTACAGATTCTTCCCGAGATCGTTGAATATGAATGTGGTACCTTCTCTGATTTTGCATGTGTGATATGCGTACCCTCTATTTCTCCAAGTCAAACCCTTCACATGGCAATACCTATTATATCGGCTTGGCCTTTGATAAGTGGGGACAGAATGAAACATCCATAATCAAGACATTTACTGTCTACTCTTGATTCAACACATTTCCACTGTAGTGTTCGAGTGGATCCTGCTACTTCCTCTCGAACCATACTAATATATTATTATTGAGATGGGTTTCTCATTGATTTCTCTTGAAATCTGTTCCATTCTTCTTTTGATATACATCTTTTTTTAGGTGGTCTACATCCGTTGTGTGGCATAGGGGTGATATCAAGTACATTACGGAATAGTATCCCACTTCTACAAGTAGCTCGTAATGAAACATCTCTTCCGAGACCGGGGCCCTTTATCATAACTTCTGCTCGTTGCATACCCTGATCCACCACAGTACGAATAGCGTTTATATGCTGCAGCTTGAGCGACAAAGGGTGTCCCCCTACTTGTGCCTTTGAATCCATAAGTACTGGCGGAGGACCAAGAAACCACCCGGCCTCGTACATCTGTAACAGTGACAATGGTCTTATTGAAACTTGCTGGAATATGAAATGGACCGTTGATTTCTGACTCATATTTCTTCTAATAGTTTCCCCCGATTCGATCTGCTTTGCAAACAGCAGTGCTCTACACATCAAAGCCAATTTTCATATTCAAAAATGAGGAAATTTTCTGCCAAAGACAAATTCTATATATAAAAACACTTCTATAAGGATTTTATTTAAAAAAGCTTTTCTATACAGAAATTTGTTAGCTAGGTTACCCCTCACCCAAAAGAGCCTTTTCAAGGCCGGTCCCCAAGGGACGTCATCATTCCTACGCTTCTTCTTTCCGCAGAATTTGCACTTTTGATATTAGATCTGGATTTCTTGGAAATCTTGCTTGTAGGGTTGTCTCCCACCCAAAAGAGCCTTATTAGGCCGGTAACCGGGGGGTGTAAAAAATCCTTTTCTTCAGATTGCTGGAGAACTTCGGGACTAATATCAACTTCAAGCTTGAATCTGCTAATATATAAAAGAAGAGGGAGAGGGAGGATTTTTTAAGGGAGAGGGAATATTTTGAGCAGAAGGCTTATTTCCCTATTCATCACTGCATTCAAAGAGGGAAGATGAATGCTCGACCGTAGAGAGAGGGAAGGCAGCTTTTCCTATGGCTCTCTTCCTTTAGGAAATTAGACTATGAAATTGAAAGATGGAAATTTGCCTATTCATCATTGCATTCTAGGAGGAAAGTTCGTCAAGAAACCCTACTAGTTGTCCCCCTGCCTAAAGGGCCTCGGTTTCATCTTGCTGATTCCACCGGCTCAACCAACTGAAATATCGCGATAGGTCGACGTGTTCTTTAAAGTCTCAGTGCACTTCGAAGCGTGGTCTTCTTTCCGGTCCTTTATGGACGACGAATCTTGTCCCTCCTCTAACGTTCGCCTCTCTTGGGTTCATTTTTTGCTCAGCCTTAATAAGATGTCGGGGGAAACGAAGGGGAAGTCCACACAGCAAATCGAGGCCCTGCGTGCATCCTACCGCCTACGAATAATAAGTAAACTCACCCCAGGCAGATTCCGTGAGCCGTGTAATAGGCGACCATTTCGCACGGTTCGGGGGGCACGTCGAGTGAGTAAGCCGCCTAAGCTCGACTGCGTCTTGACCCATATCCCATTTTTGGGCCAATTACCCCTTCATACTACAAAAAATGAGATTCTTACCGAATACGAGTTTGCTATTCCAACCATTACAAAACTCATACCTATTCCGTTTAGTACTTCAGGTGCTTCTGTAGCGTATAATGCCAATCTCTTAGCGGATCAATTCCAACGAGCCTTTCAGTCATGTACTTTTTGTAATCGACTCTATTGCTTCTTCAATAAACGATGGTTCCTCGATCAAGTTTTTAATGACTTTATAGTCAGATCATTCCTGTGTTTCAGATACTCAGTCTCATTCGAAGCTTTAAACAAGGATGCTATTGAGATATTGGGCCCTTATGGTATCTCGTACACATTCCGAGGATTGACCGAGCGAATAAGTCAACTTCAAAGTGGATCTGTTGTGCGAAGAGTGCGTTATGAACCGTGGCCGCCTTCCTGGTTGGTGGCGTGGGTCCTCCATTGTGGGTAAACTGGAAACCCGACTCTACGAACTCAAGGAAAGTCTGCGCAGCTGTAGTAGGGTCATGAAGACCGGAGCTTTTTGTAGTGCTAGCAGGAATGCAAGTGAATGAATCTGAGAGCAAAGTCAGCGAGGGCGGTACCTTTCAAAAAGCAAGGGCACACACCCATTCTTCTCCAGTTCTAGAGGGGAACCGACAGGTTGTGGGCTTGCAGTCTACTTCACGAGCCTGAACTGCGGGAATTCCCTTCTTTCGTTCATCCACGAGGCAGTCAAAAGAATGATAGAAAGGGGTGGCTAGGAAGCTGGAGTCGTTGCAGTTGTATGCCATGAGGTCCCTATGGACAAGGGGACGACACTCATCATCGTTTTTGGGCACAAGCAACCTTCTACCATCCATCCTATTGCATTCCATCATCTCGTATTGTACAGTTGAATATCTAGTTGCATAATCGAGGAGAGAGCAACTAATATCTATTGAAAAGAGCAGGCAAAGCAGGATCCCCACCCATTCTTCCAAAATCCAAACAATTAGCAAACCTGTCCCCCCTTATTGTCCCTACCAGAAAGAGGGTCTAGGGAGCACAATTGCTAGAGCACGGGAGAATGAAGAGTAATGATTTCAGCATGAGCAGCCGGATTGACTCCCCCGGGGAGTCAGGGGAATCCCCGACTTGATCAGCGGCTTTCATAAAGTCGGCCTTATCGATATCTTCAAAAAAGAAAGCGTCTGAGTAGACTTTTCCAAGACGTTTGGGGAGAGCAGCCTTTCCGAGCGAGACTCTGGGATCTCCTGTAAGCCCCCATTATGTGGTAAAGGGAGGATATTAGGGGAAGGAGTTCGTGGGGATTCCCCTGCGGAGAGCCTGATGAGGGGAGACCCTCACGTCCAGTTCGAAGGGCAGGGATATCCCGACCCTACTATCATTATACCTTTGCAATGTTACTTAGCTCAACTCCATTTGTAACCTTTTCTTGTATGTGGGACTCTAGGTATTCTTGGGTAGATAATCAATCGTCTTTCATTTTGATAGTGAGTAGTTTTTTGAAGGATCAGTCTTTTCAAGAATAATCGAGCGAACTGGAGGACCAGGATGGCTTGGTAAGCAAGCCACCCCCCGAGTTATTTCTCTTCTTTCCATTTGAGTTGGGGGGAAAAGCAATTGCATCATTGAGCATGCGTATTTGAGATAGTCCAAGAGTCTCCTCTTTGGAAATGACGTATAGAAACCTTCCAACTCCTCTTCAACCTATGTCTACTACTTCCTTGCCTCCCCCTGCGGACGACTCACCAGTAGTTCCATTCCTTCTGACTTCTGGGGATGATCGTCTGCTCCAGGAAGGTCAGGGTCAGGCCTAGAGAAAGACCCTCCCCCCTCTCTCCTCTCGCCTGTCGTTCCGCCACCCCCGTAGCATGGACGTGACAATAGCCAGCAGTCGGGGAATTGGGCATAGGCCAGTTGTTTGACCTCCCTACGTCCTTGAGGAGCGTCAACCCACCTTCTTTCTACTCAGCGCCATAGGACTTCCTCTCTTCTGGATTCACTTCCCTCCTTCCTCCCCTAAAGTGATGCGACTTTCCTTTCAAAGCGGCCATGTCCTCGTCTCTATACAACATCCCTGGGGATCCAGCACGCCTCATAGTGGGGGTCTCCTCTCTCGGAATAGCATATTTCCCTACTTCTTTCATAGGGTCTATAGGCTCCGATCCGCAACTAGATATTCTGATTTCGGGGCTGAGAAGTCTAAGATTCCCCGAAGTAGAGACAGAGCGGGGGAATAGGTGAAACTGAGGATGGTTCTCTACAGGGCCCACAGTATGCATCAACAATTTCATTCATACTATTACCCTCTAATGCTCCATTCCCCTAGGTTGACCAATCATACACACCTTCACTCCATTTTTCAAAAAAGCGGTAGCTTCAAATCACCTCCAATATCACGTTGCTAATGGTATTAACAAATGAAGGTACGACTCGCTCGACATTTAGATGATTTTCTTTGTCCTTTTCCCATTCCATATTGATATTGATTTTCTCAGGGGTTCTCACTTCGAGCACGGATACATAGTATGAGTTGGCGATAAACTAAAATATATAATAGTCTCGATGGTTCTTGCTCTTTGGAGCTTTTGAGTTCTTCCCCTCCAAAAAGCACGAAGAATGCAGAGAATAGGGGAGGAGGAGCCCCCCCTCCACCCCCGAAGCCCATTTCCCCCTCCCCCCCCCCAAAGCCCCTTCCCCAAAGTCCTAAACCTTCTCCAGGGAATACATAGTGAAGATGGGCGATTGGTGCTTATTGGTAGGCAGTTGTTTCATATCGTGCTACGTTCCAAGAGCAAGCTCCCCAACCCAAAGTCCTATTGGATGCATCTTGGAAGTTAAGTCGTAGGCTCTGTAGGTGTGTGTTGACCATGCACTCTCGCGTCGTGTAATGTCGTATGTATTCTAGAGGTGGTCTAGTGATTGATCGACCTCCAATCTCTAAATCGGGACTGAGGATAGGAAAGTAGTAGGAAGCCTCCGGCAGGGATCATGGTCCTCCTCTTTTCTTGCAAGCTGGCCATAAAAAAAGGCATACCGAGACCTCTCCCTTCCCTCCACTGACCTATTACCAAAGCAGGAAATTCCAATGAAAGAGGCCGATACACAGCCAAACTAGTGCGGGGGCTTCCAAGGGATGAATGAGATGGGCCTGGGCATTTCCATCTCCAATTCTCGTCAGTCAAAAAAGTCGATGGGTGGGGGGGTCCTTGGTGGGGCAGGGGGGCGAACTGAGCGCTTGCACGAATGAAGAAGCGAATCAAAAGGTATGGTCGAGTCGAGGTTATTTACCAGTACGTCCTAGTTTGCAGAGCATTGCCGCATAAACAATGGATCTGTTGGACTGGACACATGTGCGATGTAGGAGAGGAATAGTGAACAACTTTAATATTAGTAGTAGCTTGGAAGTATGAGGCTTCCGGGAGGACCACAGGAATTTTTTAAGCCAACAGAAACGATTGACCTTCTATCTGTCGACCGGCAGCAATCAAGACAAGAGCGGGATTCTCTTCTTCGCCCTTTATCTCAGAAGCAACTACTATAGGAGACTAAAACAAGCCTCTGTACCTATAGTGAAGTGCTTTAAGTAGTAAGGGTGAGTCGCGAAGGGGCGTCGGGAGAGTGGAAAAGTCAGATGGAGCAAGGTCTTCAGGGGGTTCCTCTTATTTTCTATGGTCAAAAGCCACCGGTCATATAGAGGGATATGCCCGCCACCGCATAAGTCTCAAAATGCCCATCCAGAAGAATCAAAAGAAGAAGACGAGATGAGGTGGAAGGTTGTTTAGATAGGTAACATAATGGAAATGTATTGGACTGCAAATCTTGGAATAACGCTTCGACCCCGTCTTTGGCCTCAGGGAGTGGCGAGCAGCATGCAATTTTTCAATCAAATGCTTTTAAGAAAATGGGACACTATCTAAGCTATCCGTGGGCTTCTTTGTTTTCAAGTCCCCAGTGTCTTAGGGGCAGTACTAGCTTAGCAAATTCTTCTTCGCTTTGCTTGCTCTATTTTTTTGGTTCTCCGGCTGAACACGATAGTTAATTGGGGGTTTTGGACTAACTCAGGCTAGCAGCTTTGTCCTGCATCTGAGACCTTTTGCAGTTTTGCTGACCTCTTAGGATTCCTGCCGGTTGGGTTGTGCGAAAATGCTTTCTCTTCTTGACAGAGATTACAGATCCTGGGTCAGACTACTCGACGAAGATCTGTAGTCTACCCCGTTAGCCAAAAGCCCCTTCAGATCAATCAAATCCGATCGGATCCCTATCCTTTATCAGTTTGAGGCGATGATTCTTCCTCCTTTCAGATCCCCAGAAAAGATTTTCTTTCTATCTTATCCAATTCATTGTTTTCCCCATATACCTCATTTCAGTTCCATCTTCTCATGAACCTTCATCATTTGCTGAAGCTTAACATCATTCTAGCAGGTTTCTTTATCATATGGTATAAGCTAGATGCAAGAATCAGAAAAGAAAAGCCTGGTGAGGCGAAAAGAAAAGTGGTCAGGACGTCATAGCACCGCAGGGAAACATGCCACTATGTGAGGCAAGTGTCTTTTCAAAAGATTGCGATATATTAGAGTAAAAGGCAACATAATATTATTCCAACTTTCATATCACAAGATAAAAAGTCAATAGCGTTGAATTTTGTTCTCCTTTTAGTATAAAAGAGCTTCGGAAATCCTTGCCCCAAAAGATGAAGTACCCAGGAGCACCTTTGATCTCTTGAAAAATTGGTGGAATCACATAGGGCTCTATTAGACCTAGGGGCAAGTATTAATCTCCTTCCCACCGTTGTTTATGAGAGGTTAGAAAATCTCGAATGATCATCGATGTTACTATAATTAGCAGACCGATCAATAAAAACGATTGGGGATGAATTGAGGCCAAAGTGAGTGATTTTGACTTTCCAGTGGACTTGATAATCCTTGACATAGGCATAAGTAAAGATCTTAGCCAAACCCCCATCATCTTGGGATGACCATTCCTAGCCACCCCAAGTGCCAATATCAATTGTAGAACAGGGCTACGGAAATGCCGGTGGGAGACATTCAAGTTCAAATCCAAGTTCAAATATATGTCTTTAAGGCCAGAAGGATAGTATTTCAAAGTAAGGAAGACAGCAGTACCATCGATGTTCTCGAGGATTTAGGGGAAGTCTAATCTTCCCCGACTCTGATAAACAATCCACTTCAAGCATGCATTTCAAATAATGATGGGGTGGGGGTCAATGCTTTGCTTGACTCACCTATCCCATCAAAACTTGATCTATGGCCTAACAGAGCCATTGCCTGAACTTTCTTCTAAGCCACTGCTCCCACCACCAGATCGTCGAGTTGAAACCACTCCCGAACTCGCTCAAGTATGATTTCTTAGGTCCAAACAAGACCTTATTCATCATAATCTCCTCTAGCCTCACATTTGACCGGTCAATTGATCAATGTTTTGAATGAACATCAAGATGCTATAGGTTGGACCATGGCAGCCCTAAAGGGCATCAATCCTTCGAATTCTTTTGTTTATAGTAGCATTATATCCACATGGATGAGGATGCCAAGCCTTCTCGCAAATTACAAGGCCATCTAAACCCAGCGAGAAGTGGTTAAGCAAGAAGTATTGAAGTGGCTCGATGTGGGTAGAATATATACAAGATCTTATCTAAAAGTGGTTGAGCCCAACCCAAGTCGTTCCTCAAAAGTCCTGACTCATGGTCGTCACATCCGATTCAGGTGAGTTTGTGCCTACTCGCACATCTACCGGGTGGCTTCTTTTTATGTATTCTAGAAAACATCATGCCTCCACTATTATTGAAATCAGAAATCCCAAAACCCACTACCCTTTATTGACCCTGGAGAAACTTGCAGGGCAACAAGATTATTGTTTCCTTGATGGATACTCGGGTGACAATCAAATAGCCATGATGCCCTCAGACCAGGAGAAAACCACCTTCACTTGTATTTTTCAGGTAAGTAGCCTCACATTTGCATTCCAGAGAATGCACTTTGGGCTTTGTAATGCACCAACTACCTTTGGGTTTCTGATGGCAATTTTCTCGGATATGGCTGGTGGTTTTCTTGATGTTTTGATGGCCATATTTTTGAAGTCATTTGAGACTCAAGAATTTCAAATAGGTCCTCAAACGGTGTATTGAGGTCAATCTCGTTCTGAGTTGGGAAAAAAGTCATTTTATGGTCCGATAAGGGATTGTACTAGGCCACATTGTTTCCGAACGTGGAATTGAAGGGAATTGATCTCCAATCTTCCACCCCCGACCTCAGTCGACCAAGTTAGATCTTTTCTTGGGGTTTTGATAGGCTATGAATCAAAGAATTCATGAAAAATAGTGTGCCCTCCGATGTGCCATTTGTTTGTTTTTGATGAATCATGCCTGAAATCTGACCACTTTTACGGGAGGCTATAACCAAAGCTCCAATAATCCAACCTCTAAATTGGTCCCGAAATCATGTGTGATGCCTCTGACTATGCCTAAGGAGCCATTGACCGATAAAGGGTATACGAGTGACCTGTGGTTATTCATTATGCTAGTCGCACACTTAGTGATGCTCAATTTTCTTATACTACTACAGAAAAAGAGCTTCTGGTTGTTGACCCTTTCCAAATTCCGCTCCTATCTTCTAGGTACTCATGTTGTGGTATATACAGATCATACAGCTTTGAGATATCTCCTCTCAAAGAAAGATGCAAAACCGCGACTCATTAGGTGGATCTGACTCCTTCGACGAATTGGATTTCTAAATTTACAAATCCGTTAGGGTTGAAGTTGTGGCTGACTATTTATCTGGCCTATGAACCTGCACACATGCAACCTATCCAGGATCATTTTTCGGATGAAAAACTCTTGGTTGTTTCTAAGGCTAATCCCCCATTATCAATAGTTGTAGATATTGTGAATTACTTGGTTGTTGGACAAATCCCCCAAGGTTGGTCCAAAGCAAAGAAGGAGAACTTATTTGCCCAGATTCAACACACTATTGGGAGGAACCCGATTTGTTTCATATTTGCGCAGACCAAATAAGAAGAAGATATGTTCCTGAGAGTGAATTTCAAAGCATACTAACTTTTTTTCACTCGCTCGCATGTGGGGCCACTTTTCTGGAAAGAAAATGGAGGCATTGTAGGTGTGTGTTGATAAGCTGATTTGATTGGCCTTCATTTTTGAAAAATGCACACAAATGATATATGCTATAATCTACTAGAAATCAAGGTTTTTTTACTATAGCAGAAAATATGTCCAGAAGGGCCCAATATCTCAGTAGCTGCCATTAAACCCCTAATTGAAATGAAACGTGAAACCACAATCAATCACTTGGAAATGGAAAAGAAGAAGAGCGTCAAAAGGAAAAAGAACATGAACCCTTTTCCTATAGTTATGGTCGAACTAGGCTAATAAGTTAAGAAGAGAATCAATCTGGAGATGTTAGATATTAGATTGGAAAGTGGTGTCGAAAATGTTCTCGGAAAGGGGATTCTTTCCCCCTACTTGCATTTTTCTTGAGCATGGAAGGATATTTAGTAGTAGTGTGCTTTCTCTTTTCTGAAGTTAGTGTTCCTGATCACTCACTTAACACTTCCCAAGCTCAAGTGAAGAAGATGCTTTCGGGTGCTACTTCCTCTGTTGTTCCCTGCTGAAGGCGCATGCCAAAAATCCAAAAAGATTGCAGTTTGCAAGGTCTCCTTGCTGGAATACTAGATACCGATATTTTGAAGTGATCTTTCTGTTTCATTTCCTGCAAAAAAGACCTAGTTGACTCTCCCCTTCTCGATAGATACTATAGTCCCATCAAAAACCCTGGGGTGGAGGCGAGACTTCTCTTTCTCTTGGAAGGATGAGAAAGACCACTTACCTCGGCAGGATCAGGAGATGAGACTAGACCCTTCCAGTCAGTATAGAGGATTCTCTTTTCTCAGCCCCAGGTCAACTATTTGATGGATATGGGAAGATCCTCAAACGCATCATGGAAGCGTTGGATCGCATCGAATGCGATCGGGAGCGACTAGTCGCACTAGTGCTCCGGGAAGCAGAATTTAAAATTTTTAAATGTAATGAAACCACATGATCCAAGAACCTTTCTCAGATCATTTCATCTAAACCACAATAGGTATTAAGGTTACCTCTTGAAGCGTAGTTGCGATCGAGTCTCTAAACCAAGAGACCTCCTATATCAAGTCCGATCCGACGGAGGAGACGCTTGCGAGCGCATAGATGAGACGCGTCCTTCTCGCAATCCATGTTGATGATCCAAGTGATGAATGTCCTGATCTCGTCACACGAGATCCGATGTCTTCTTCACAAGTGAGGTGCACCGAAGGAGACAGATATCCACGAGCAAGTACTCTAACAGCATAATAACGATGCTACGACGATGATGACTCTCTCAAAGGCTCCATGGTGGACGGCCATAAGAGAGAGAGGGTGAGAGGCACATGAAGTGTAGAGAGAGAGGAAGAGAGCATTCGTTGTTGTCATAAAACGCGTCTAGAAGAGCAAGGGGTTCCTCTTCTTATATAGGGTTTCAGGATCCATGGATCTCAATCCATGGAAAACACACAATCAATGGATGAGATTGATTTGTGTTTCTTTTAATGGCTAAGATGTTGTTGTAAAAAACACAACAACAATTGATTTAATTTTGAATTAATTTATATTGATAAATCAACATAATTAGTCCCAATTTAAATTACTTTTGACTATAGATGAGATAATGAGAAAACCAACATTATCTCGTCAAGAAGAGGGTGACGTCCACTTATCCCCACAAGGAGATAAGTGGTCTTCCACTCCTCTTTTGAGTGGACTTGGTCTTTCTCCATTATCTCATGATTATCTCTTTAATTTACAATAAATCTTAGCGTAAATATTTTTCTCCAAAATTATTTCACAATTATCTTATAAGAAAAATTCAATCAAGCCATTGAAATTATGTGAATCTCATTCACAACCAAAACTAAATGTAATCATTCAATGTGAATTCAATTCACATTAACAATTAATCAACAAATATAAATCACAATATGTTCTCTCAAATATATTATAAATCACATTTATAATATAGCTGAATAATATGCACAATGTTATCCACATTATTTATATGCATGATAATTAAATCATATTAAATCATCTTGGATCTCAATTCTCATGTGCCCAACTAATATGAATCACATTCACATTATTCACAGCTTTGATAATTAAATCACATTTAGTGATCTCAGATAACTCTTATTATAATATGAATCAAATTCATATTATTCATGATAATTAAACCACATTTAATTATCCATTTTCTCAATGCTTGGATATATATATCAACAATGAAATTATCCATGAACTCTTTCAAGGATAATGCTCTTTCTCCGTGATACTTGGAGATAAGGACAGGGTGATTGTATTGTTCCACGTATAGTGACTTGGATATTGAGATCACATCTCAAATCCAGATCTTGCGGACCTCCCATAGATGCTTGATTAAATCAAGACCGCAAATCTAATCTTCTCATTACATCTGAATCACATTCAGATCAATGTCCAACATTTGGACTAAGATCTAAATACTTCTCTAAGAGAGGAGTCATTAAAATCCAGATCTGTTTCATCACTCCCTCGGAATGGAATCTCCATGGTTATACAATCGTTTATGATCACATCACCCTTAGGCATTCCTAATACATGTACATCATACATACTGGAAGATCCAGAATAAACCTGAAATATAAGATCAATTTTACACTATCTACTTCAAAATTTTATCATCAAGTTTCTCATTTAACTATTGGGAGTTGGTATTGATAACATGCTTTCCAAAAGTGTATATCATACCCAAGTGTTGATCATATACTTTCCAAAAGTATATATCAACCCTACAAATTCAGTCAAGCTTCCAAAGCGAGACGACCGTACATAGAATTTGATCTTCCCAATATCTCATGAATGAGCTCATGTCTTCTGGTTCAGTAATGAACCTGTATGATCCCTTTGAGAGATCGTATTACTCATACGCCCTTATATGCACACCAGTGCGCCAGTGTATAGACCTTGATTAGGTCATTAACCAATTAGTCTGCCAAATGTACATACTCAGACATATAGTAACACATCTGTCTCCGGTCGGAGTATGCGTGCCTATATCGTGACAGCATACGACATAGGACTTTGGTTATCTCAATCTCATTAAGTCACTCTTTGACCTAACTAATCTAACACCTCCGATCTCTATTCCGATGCAAAGGACATGCATCAAGAGGTCGGTCAGATATCAACCAAGTGAGAAAGGATTGCCATTTCCTACTCAGGCTGGAGATCATCTCTTAACAATCACTTGACGATACCTGATGAGTCCTCAATCTAACTCTTTAGATATTCATCCAAGAACCAGCCTTTATGATTCAATATTTGAATCTACAGTTGTATGTTCATTAAGATGGCCATGAAACATAACCCTAATTTTACTAAGGGACCTATTATGCAATTAGTTATTCTTCATTTCAGACCAGGGAATGATATTTGCAACATTTATTGCATAATGGCTCGTCGTGGGCTCGCATATCCAACAATCTCCCACTAGCCCAAAGAGTCATTAATGGGCTAATCATTTAAACATGCACTCATATGACAATCATAGGCTATTTCGAAAAATAGATAGGTAAGTTGATCAGTCACTCTGTTCTCGAGAGACTATGCCAAGTCCTTTTTCGGCACTTGCATATTCACTAGTAACAGTGCTCGCATCCAATGCGAATGTTGCATCTTATGCAACCAATACTCAATCTTGTCAGTTATAATGTCCTTGACACTATAGCTTAATAATTGTTATAACCAGTATGCCCATAATTCTTACCAGGATACCCTTATTCCTGGAGATCTCTATCTCCTAAGGTATCCATAATTAAGACCTTTTAGATCACTATCTATAAAGTCTTAGGTTCTTGAAGATAAGACTTTGAGATCACTATCTCAAAAATCTTTTGAAGATATTGTTATTACTGCAATCGAGTGTTTTATATCCTTAGTATGATTAGTAACATTTACTACTCCCACTTTATGGCAGATATCTGACGTTTGTACACATGTAGCATACACCCGGCTTCTCACAACTGATGCACAAGGGCAAGCAGTTTTAACATTCACTTCCTCAACTCTTTGATGTGCTATCCCTTTAGATAGGTCAGTACCATATCTTAAAGGAAGGAAGCCTTTCCTGGAATTTTACAGAAAATGGAACATGTCCAAGGTATACTACTAATGTGACAGTCCCAATACCCTCTTCTCTTTGCTTCTGAACATCTTCGTAACATAGATCCAAGAGGTATCCTTGAGATCATATCTCAAGGTATGGAATATCTAGTCTATGAAACACTTATTATTATCCTTATATCATTCCAAATAATTAGGATATCATCTACATTTAGCATGATGAACACAAAGGCACTCCCACTAAGGTTCACATGGTACATCAAGATTTTATCTGAAATCAAACATTTATGATTTCATCAGATCCAATGTTCGAACTACAAGAAGCTTATTCAAGTCCATAGTTGGAGTTTCTTTAGCTTACACACCTTACTTTCCTAAACCATGAAGTCCTAGGGTTACTTCATGTGAATATCCTTAGAGAGATATTCGTGGAGGAATGCAATCCTGACTTCCGTCTTGAAGATGTCAAAGTCAAGTTGTGTAGCTATAGTTTAGAAATAATCTGATGAATTTAAGCATGGTCACTGGAGAGCAAGTCTCATCGCAAGCGATGTCTTCTATTCAGAGTGTAGCTCATGGTTACGATCCGTGCTTTGAAGGTCTCTACCTTTTAATCAGGTTCCCTCTTTCTCTTGATGATCCATTTACACCTTAACGGGTAGGTGGATCCTCGAGGGACCATATACAACACTTGTATATGAAGTCTACTATAGACTTTATTTCTAAAATCCATCTTTCCATGTCATGATCTTTACAAGCTTCATCACATGAAGTAAGATCATTTAACTAACACATGGAATCCATCCTCGAACTCTTTTGATGAGGTATTAGATTTTCATCTTTAATTGTCCTTTTAGTTTCCAACTTCATGAGCCTCTTCATCTTCTCAAGATTAAATGAGCTCATTTACTTCATTTTCATCTTGATTCTCAAGAGAGTCAACCTCTAAGAATCATATCCTTAGAGATGAGATCTTTTACGAATCTCAAGGTCATAAAGTAGGTATCCAATATCATCCTTTATTTTCCTAATGAAGTAGCACTCTCCGGTGCATGATTCCAGCATGCTAGCATGGAACCTTTTGAAGGATATATATTGTAGTCTCTACTACATATATACCTTTGGAAACTAAGAGGTAATTATGCTAATATTCATCATTGATCAAATCATGTCAAACATGATCCAATTGTATCTCCCTACAACTCTCTTGATTTAGGTATATTAGGAGGAGTGAGATAGGAATGATATTCCTTTCTCCATAAGGTATTCTTAGATTTCATCTAATAGGTACTTGATACCTAAGTTAGATCAAATTCATTTCATCTTCCTTCAAACTTTAGTTCTAAATCAAAAATTATGAAATCTTTGAACATTTCAAAGCTTTCTTAGGTGAAGGGAAGAAATCTCATATCACAATTAATCATGAAATGATATCACATATCATCAATGTTTATTATGATAAAGATGATCCATACATCAATATCTATGAGATCTTGAATACATTGGAATCTAACACCATTCTCAGAGAAGGGTGTATTGGACAATTTTTATTTTGAATACAATATTCACAAGTACGTAAGATTTGAAATTCTAGACATTCTAAAGTTCATCTCTTACTAGTCTATTGATCTCATCAATAGACAAATATCCAAAGCTTGATGCCAGATCTTTGTCAAATGATCCTCATTCTCCTATAGATCTTTTAAGGTTTAGTTTCAGTATTAGAAATGTTAATGAACCATTCATTGATTTTCTAATTTAGTAAAGTCCTCCATATATCAAAATATTATCTGAAATATATTCATCATAACTCTTTATGATAGGTCTATTCCATAATTCATGTTTATTTCCAACATTTAGAAATAAACAATGAGTGTATTTTAATACCCAGGTCATAGAGACATTCTCTAAGGCTAAGGATTCTCCCATTGAAAATATGATGTCTTTTTATCCAATAGAGGTTGTTGAAACCATTGTATCAATATCCACGGATGACTATTAAACCTTACGATCGAATTTTCTAGTCTTCTAAAACATATGCAACCAATTGCAAATGTTATTAGAAGAATAAGATACAATTATTTAGACTTTTAATCTTATCCAATAAGTCAATTTCAAAGATTAAATGTAGATTATTCTGATGCACTATCTGAGTCCTTCTCTAAGCATTCTAGATAGACTTGATAGTCATACTATCAACACAATAGCTCATTGCAGTATTGGCATTCATCCAAGTCTTTGGATGTCATATGTATGGAAACCCTAGAAGTACAGTCAACTTTTTGACTTTTCTTCTAACTTGGGTCTGACCCATGCTTCCACTGTGCTCCTTTCATCTCTAAACAACCATTGCTTAAGAAAAAAGGATCACTTATGTTGAATTCAAAAAATTCAATATAAGAGTATTTCGACATTTATACATGCTTCATTTAATTCATACAATATGAATATTATGAAGCTTCATGAATGACTAGAGTATACATAGTAGGATGATGACACTCATCATATCTACATACATCTCAACTCTTAAAGACTTAGGTTCAGGTAGGTGTTCAAACATTTTGAATACATCATCTCTTATAGAGCCACCATTATGCATAATGCAGTGAACCATGTCATTCATGATTAAATGTCAAGAGCACATATGTATGCCAGAACATCTTCTTAGAATTTTATAAGGATTATTTGACAACTGCGATCATCATCGACATGTCAATTCCAAAGTACATTCGATGAGAGATCAATACTACAGAGACATACAAACCCTATGTTGTTGTCTTATTGTCTATTTAATTGTCATTCCTCATTATTATGAGGAAACATACACATTGCAACCACATACAATATGTGTCCAACTGCAAGCACAATATCTTGATAATGGATCCAATCCATGATATTTTACTTGTTATTATTGAGTATAGTACTGAGTGGGTTTAATGAGGATTATCTGAAATAAGAAATTTGCATAAATATATATAAATAAATAAATATACACATTTTACTTTGATTTAGAAATTTTTATATCAAAGTTGTCTTGCCTTGTCAACACTGAAAGTTCATTCCCTTAATCACTTTCAATGTCATATATATACATACCATTATATCTCTAGAAAGATCTGGGATCTCCTTTCTTATCTTTGATACATCCCAATAATATGAGAACCTGTAACTCGGATAAAAAGAAGTGGGAACTCATTCCGCCTTGCAAGTTCAACTTGCATCCCCTAATTCGATCTTTAACACCCGGGTCCACCACCTCTAAGGTGATGTTGACCGCATCATTAATTGAACCAACCGTCAACAGGAATTCAACTCGCTTTGCGCAATCCAATATCGCTCCAATAATATGAGGACCCGATATTGGGGTCACTATGCATATGTCCTTACTCTTTCGAGAAGTGAAGAGCTCGATCCAGATGGATTGTATACATGAGCTATTACTTTAGATAGGCGTCTCCTACATACAATATCTGACGACGGAACCCTTCGCCTTGACGAGAGACCATGGATGTCACTTATGTGATCCTTCACCTCTTATTCAAATTTCAATTAATTATCATGAATCATATTCATATAATTAATTCTTCCAAGGAAAATACACATCTATTCATAATAGAGTATTTTTAATTGGATATAATTTATTTAATCACATTAAATCAATTATCATTCCAATTCAATCAACAAACTTGATTGTTACTTGAATATATGGTATTATCTCAAAGTACGTGTTAATTTGAATTTTAATAATTAGAAAATACACCATGATTTCTCCAGCATTATCGAGTCCCTACCCGCTGTCATGGCCAGTACCGACGGGAGTGGGACAGATCGCACACGGTGCAACCTGCTACCCCAACGCTCCCCGACTAGACACCATATCCACCTCAGGAAAGGATAATGACAAATCGATCATTGTGTAGTTGAGATGATCATCGGTTTTTAAGCCAAAATTATACCATATAGTAATAATCAAAATCATTTTGATTATAAGGAAATTTGCTAGACAAATTCCCAAACCTATTCAAATAACATGTTTGTTGAAAGTATATCAAGTAACTAATTGGTGATCTAGATCATATCTAATCATTTATTAATTGAGGAAATGTCATTTAAGGGAACAATTATCATTAAAAAAATTTCCAAATATTATCCATAATTATTTAGGAAATTAACCATTAATTTCACAAGATCTTAAATGACTATCACAAGGTACATGATTAGAATTGCAATTATCAGCAGTGACCCTTACTTACTAAAATTAGCATATCTCATTCATTTTAAATCCAAATTAAGAAAAAATACATTTTAAAGTTTGCTAACTTGATTTAAAACAGAACCTAGATGATAAGCATGTATTTTCAAGCGTTTTAAAATAGTAATTAACTCATTAATTACGTCATCATTCGTAATCCCTGAAACAGTGGATATAGGTTAATTAAAATGATAATATCTTGAGTTATCGGATTCCAAATCACGCAAACTCAAATCCTTATATTTCCTTAATTAATGGGGAGCATTATCCAATTTAAAATTTCGTGTTTAAACATTTTAAACAGGGCCGAAATTTATCACAAAATAGGGCTACGAAAATTGAAATGCGATGAAATTTTCACAATCCTTATGAACCCAAGTCTTCCTAGGTTTATGCATCGCATCCAAAACCTCCAACCTGGCTCTGATACCACTTGAAGGATATGGGAATATCCTCAAGCGTATCACGGAAGCGTGTGGATCGCATCGAATGCGATCGGGAGCGACTAGTCACACTAGTGGCTCCGGGCAGCGGAATTTAAAAATTTTAACTGTGATGAAACCACATGATCCAAAAACCTTTCTTGGATCGTTTCATCTAAACCACAATAGGTATTAATGTTACCTCTTGAAGCATGGTTGTGATCGAGTCTCTAACCCAAGATACCTCCTGTCTCAAGTCCGACCCGACGGAGGAGACGCTTGCTAGCGCGTAGATGGCACGCATCCTTCTCGCAATCCATGTTGATGATCCAAGTGACGAATCTCCTGATCTCGTCAAACGAGATCCGACGTCTTCTTAACAAGCGATACGCACCGAAGGAGATGGATATCCATGAGCAAACACTCCGACAGCATAACGACGATGCTGCGGCGATGACGACTCTCTCAATGGCTCTGTGGTGGACGACCATAAGAAACAGAGGGAGAGAGGCACATGACGTGTAGAGAGAGAGAGAGAGAGAGAGGAAGAGAGCATCCATTGTTGTCGTAAAACGTGTCTAGAAGAGCAAGGGATGCCTCTTCTTATATGGGTTTTTGGGATCCACGAATCTCAATCCATAGACAACACACAATCAATGGATGAGATTGATTTGTGTTTCTTTCAATGGCTAAGATGTTGTTGTAAAAACACAACAACAATTGATTTAATTTTGAATTAATTTATATTGATAAATCAACATAATTAATCCCAATTTAAATAACTTTTGACTAGAGATGAGATAATGAGAAGACCAACATTATATCTTCAAGAAGAGGGTGGCGTCCACTTATCCCCACAAGGAGATAAGTTGTCGTCCACTCCTCTTTTGAGTGGACTTGGTCTTTCTCCATTATCTCATGATTATCTCATTAATTTACAATAACTCTTATTGTAAATATTTTTCTCAAAAAATAATTCACAATTATCTTGTGAGAAAAATTCAATCAAGCCATTGAAATTATGTGAATCTCATTCACAACCCAAAACTAAATGTAATCATTCAATGTGAATCCAATTCACATTAACAATTAATCAACAAATATAAATCACAATAGGTTCTCTCTAATATATTATAAATCACATTTATAATATACCTGAATAATATGGACAGTGCTATCCACATTATTCATATCCATGATAATTAAATTATATTTAATCATCGTGGATCTCAATTCTCATGTGCCCAAATAATATGAATCCCATTCACATTATTCACAGCTTTGATAATTAAATCACATTTAATTATCTCAGATATCTCTTATTATAATATGAATCAAATTCATATTATTCATGATAATGATATCACATTTAATTAGCCCTTTCTCAATGCTTGGATATATATATCAACAATAAAATTATCCATGAACTCTTTCAAGGATAATGCTCTTTATCCGCGACACTTAGAGATAAGGACAGGGCGATTGTATTGTTCCACGTATAGTGACTTGGATATTGAGATCACATCTCAAATCTAGATCTTGTGGACCTCCCATAGATGCTTGATTAAATCAAGACCGCAAATCTAATCTTCTCATTACATCTGAATCACATTCAGATGTATGTCCAACATTTGGACTAAGATCAGACTACTTCTCTATGAGAGCAGTCACTAAATCCAGACTTGTTTCATCACTCCATAGGAATGGAAGCGTCATGGTTATACAATCGTTTATGATCACATCACCCTCAGGCATTTCTAATACTTGTACATATTGCATACTAAAGACCCAGAACAAACCTGAAGTATAAGATCAATTTTACACTGTCTACTTCAGAGTTTTATCATCAAGTTTCACATTTGACTATTGGGATTTGGTATTGATCACATGATTTCCAAAAGCATATATCATATCTAGGTGTTGATCATATACTTTCCAAAAGTATTTATCAAACCTACAATTCAGTCAAGCTTCCAAATTGAGATGAACAAACATGGAATTTGATCTTCCCAATATCTCATGAGTGAGCTCATGTCTTCTTGTTCAGTAATGAACCTGTATGATCCCTTTGAGAGATCGTATTACTCATATGCCCTTATATGCACACCAACGCGCCGGTGTATAGACCTTGATTAGGTCATCAACCTATTGGTCTACTAAATGTACATACTCAAACATATAGTAACACATCTGTCTCTGGTCAGAGGATGCGTGCCTATATCATGACAACATACGACATAGGACTTTTGCTATCTCGATCTCGTTAAGTCAACTCTTTGACCTAACTAATCTGACACCTCCGAATCTCTATTCACATGCAGAGGACCCGCATCAAGAGGTCGGTTAGATATCAGCCAAGTGAGAAAGGATTGCCATCTTCTACTCAGTTGGAGATCATCTCTTAACAATCATTTGACGGTACTTGATGAGTCCTCAATCTAACTCTTTAGATATTCATCCAAGCACCATCCTCTATGATTAAATAATTGAATCAACAGATGTATGATCATTAAGATGGCCATGGTACATAACCCTAATTGTACTAAGGGACCTATTATGCAAATTATTTATTCTTCATTTCAAATCAGGGAATGGTATTTGCAATAACATTTATTGCATAATGGCTCGTTATGGGCTCGCATGTCCAATACTATTGATAAGGTGGTGAGGGACCCATCTTCAATCGAGTTCAAGGAGTCGAGAGAGGGACTTTCTTATCTCGCTCGCCTCATCACAGTGGAAAATCTTGCTCGGTATCTTTCACTCACCCCCCTACCATCTCTCCCTTCTTGCTCTACCTCCCACTTTCTCACTCGCTGGTCTAGTACTGACTGGTTTCCCTGGTGTTTTGTTGTTGGGAATGTACGGCATTCTGGTCTTTATATAAGAAAAATACGCAATTTCCCCTCTATCTCCATGATCATCAAAGAAAGTCAGTGTCCAAGGCCTAGGGACGAATGAGGCCTGACGCCCCGCAGTTGTGGGGAAGCAAGAATGGGGGAGGGCAGGACTTTGTCATAGGATGATGGTCGTTTAAGAATGCAGTCAGAGCTTGGTAGCATTGCTTAGGGCTAGAGAGAAAGGTGATCTCGATGCATGGCATGCCCCAACCCATCTCTCAATGCTCTTTCGCACTTCTCTTCAATCATTTACAAATCAAACAACTACTACATGATAATATGATGCTCTTGTTGAGGCTTGACCTTAGGGATATATATAAGGGAAATTCTTTGCGGACTATATATTAGGGGCCGATCCGGCAACTAGATTATCTTGCTCGAGACTGAGG
Source organism: Ottelia alismoides (assembly GCA_037367405.1). NCBI lineage: Eukaryota > Viridiplantae > Streptophyta > Magnoliopsida > Alismatales > Hydrocharitaceae > Ottelia > Ottelia alismoides. The sequence continues at coordinate 215,154 of JAZKJV010009768.1, read as the reverse complement.
GTCAAAGACTACACCCAAACCCGCGGTTTTGCCTCTCATGTCACTCCCAAGGCAAGAATCGCAAGAGCCGACGCTATACGAAACCTATGGGAAAGACATCTATCTCTATAGGGAAGCCCAAGGCTGAGATAAAAAAAGGATGCAGTCTCATAGGAATGGGAGCTCTCTGAAAGGAAGGCCAGACCTCTTTCCACCGGCTACCTGCTACTATAGAACTTATACAGTCAACATTCGAAAGTATTTCAAGACCACCCTCTATTAACAAGCCACCGCCTAGTGCTTCTTTCTTAGTTCCAATCAATGCTACTAAGAAAATAAGATAACAAGCAACGAATCGTCCAAGCCTACCTATGACTCTTTCTTCACGACCTCTTCTGACTCTATTGACAAAGCTAGCTCTTTGTTGAGCTATAGAATGAGATATCTAGAGCTCGTAGCTGACCATAGGTGATCAAGGCTTCACGCCCAAATATTCAATCAAGCTCTGCTTCCTGAGCCAATTTAGCTGCTCTCCCGCACCACAAAGTAGTTCCCTCGAATCTCGACCCACAAGAGCTGCTTTCATGGTTGAGCCCATGACATATTCCCAGTTGGATATAGATAGAATGCTCGTAGGATTTTCCCTCTCCACTGATCATGATGTCAAAATAGTCGAGGTTGAGCTTGAGATGAAAGATAGACCCCTGTTGTCTTAAGTGAGAATGATTTCCTGAACTGAAACTAACTGGCTGGATCATTCCGGCATCACCTGTCGCTTTCTGCATTCAGCGGAGTGAATTGGTCCCTGTAGTAGCTCCCTTACGATTCTCAGTTGATGAGATATGTTGATATATGGTCTACAACTATTTTCTTAGCCACTATATATCCTAGTTATCTCAGCTAACCTGACCCGAAGTCGCTGGAGAATGATAGGGTGCGCCCCTCATGACTTTTGTTGTTTTGGCCTTCCTTCTCGTCAAGGAAGCTTGAAGTCTAATGGCGGATCAGGTCAGTCTTCTTTACTGGGAAGTCTAGCACTCACTCTCAGGATTTTGGTGAACTCTATCTTTACCGGCCGCAAAGTCTAATATCAGGCATCAATAGGCAGTCTTCCTCTACTTGATATTGGCCTTACCGCCCGCCCACGAAGTCTACTCTAGTCTAATATAAGGAGAGTTGGCTTTTCTAGTAGAGAGTTCATCTTCCTCCCAGGATGAAGTCTACTCTCAAGATGGTATGCCTTATTTGCTAATCTTGATATGGGCCTGGAATGAGGGACTGTGGGTGGTTCAGTTCAACTAACTCTAACTCTACGATCAACGATAGAACAAGCTGCAAATAGTCAGTTCCAAGCTCGAAGCCAAAGGACATGGACTCGCTTCCTGAGGTCTGAAAGGAATGTGTTTTGCAGGCTAATCCCTCTATCTGAATGCTGATCTTCCCTGAGGGTCAGAAGCCAATGCTATTCTAGTCCTGATTCTTTCTGTAATTGAAACCAACTCTCTTTCCTCACCCGAGATGCTGGAAAGTAGGCAGAGGAGTCAGGTACCCCTGGTTCTTGACTAAAGAGAGATGCCTCAGGAAGATCATCCCTGGAGAATCATAGGTCCGCGATCAGCGGAGCGGGAAAGATGAGACGCGATGGGGATGAAGGATATGGTGAAATCCTCAAGCGCATCACGGAAGCGTGAGCGTCGTATCGAATACGACGAGGAGCGATTAGTCGCACTAGTTGCTCGATGCAGCAGAATTTAAAAAAAAATCTTACGATGAAACCACATGATCCAAGAACACTTCTCAGATCGTTTCGTCTAAACCACAAACAAGTAATAGGATTACCTCTTGAAGCGTGGTTGCGATCGAGTCTCTAAACGAAGAGACCTCCTGTCTCAAGTCCGATCCGACAGAGGAGACGCTTGCGAGCGCGGGGATGAACCGTGTGCTTCTCGCAATCCATGTTAATGATCCAAGCGGCGGATCTCCTGATCTCGACACACGAGATCCGACGTCTTCTTCACGAGCGAGGCGCACCGAAGGAGATGGAGATCCACGAGTAGACGAACGGGCAGCATAATGACGATGTCGCGGCGATGGAGAACCTCTCTAGGTCATCCATGGTGGACGGCCACATGAGAGGGAGAGAGAGGGTTGTCGAGTAGAGAGAGAGAGATATGCTTCTCAAGCGTTGTGTGTAAAATAGAGAGCATGGTATGCCTCTCTATTTATAGGGTTTTGGGATCCATGGATCTCAATCCATGTGACATGTGAAATCAATGGATGAGATTGATTTATGTCAATCCAATGGTCAAGATTGTTGTTGGTAAAAGCCAACAACTTGTGATTTAATTTTGACTAAATATATTTGATAAATCAAATAAATATTAATACCAAATTAAATCAATCAAATAAGGAGTGAAAAATACAAAGGAGACATCTTTCCCCATAAAGAAGAGGGGACGTCCACCAATTCCCCAAGGGAATTGGGTGCCGCCCCTTCTATTCCTAATGGGGAGTGCAATCTCATGGATTCCATGAGATTGCGTATCTCCTTGATTTTCTCTCTACTTATTTCCAACAACTATTTGTTGGGATTTTATTCTTCAAATATAATTCACAATTATATTTGAGAATATTGCAATCTTGACATTGGAAAATTGTGAATCATATTCACAACCCAAAACAACATATAAATTTACATTGTCAATTAATTACACAATGTGTATCCAATACACATAATAATTAATCAACACATATAAATTATAATTAGATCTCTCTAATACTTTATAAATCACATTTATAATATATTATGAATAATTGGATATTTCTATCCACATTATTCTTATCCATAATAATTAAATCACATTTAATTAAATTGGATAATTTCTTCTCATGTGCTCAAATAAAATGAATCACATTCACATTATTTATGTCCTTGATATTCAACTCATATTTAATTATCTAAGATAGATAACTCTCCTTATAATATGAATCAAATTCATATTAGTCATGATAATTAAATCACATTTAATTATCCATTTTCTCAATGCTCAGATACATATATCAACAATAGAATTATCCATGAACTCTTTCAAGGATAATGCGCTTTCTCCGCGAATACTTGGAGATAAGGACAGGGCGATTGTATTGTTCCACGTATAGTGACATGGATATTGAGATCACATCTCAAATCCAGATCTCGGGCCTCCCATAGATGCTTGATTAAATCAAGACCGTAAATCTAATCTTCTCATTGAATCTGAATCACATTCAGATTAATGTCCAACATTTGGACTAAGATCAGATTACTTCTCTACTAAGAGGAGTCACTAAAATCCAGACCCGTTCCATCACTCCCTAGGAATGGAAGCGTCATGGTTATACAACTGTTTATGATCACATCACCCTCAGGCATTCCCAATACCTGTACATCCTGCATACTGGAAGACTCAGATTAAACTCGAAGTATTAGATCAACTTTACACTGTCTACTTCAGAGTTCTATCAGTAAGTTTCTCATTCGATCATTGGAAGTCGGTATCGATCATATACTTTCCAAAAGCATACATCATACCATGGTCTTGATCATATACTTTCCAAAAGTATATATCAAACCTACAAACTCAGTCAAGCTTCCAAAGCGAGACGACCATGCGCATGAAATTTGATTCTTTCCAATATCTCATGAGTGAGCTCATGTCTTCCGATTCAGTAACTGAACCTGTATGATCCCTTTGAGAGATCGTACTACTCATATGGCCTTATATGCACACCAGCGCGCCGGTGTATAGACCTTGATTAGGTCATCAACCTATTGGTCTGCCAAATGTACATACTCAAACATATAGTAACACATCTGTCTCCGATCAGAGGATGCGTGCCTATATCAAGACAGCATATGATATAGGACTTTGATTATCTCAATCTCGTTAAGTCAACTCTTTGACCCAACTCATCTGACACCTCCGAATCTCTATTCTTATGCAGAGGACCTGCATCAAGAGGTCGGTCAGATATCATCCTAAATGAAATAAGATTGCCATCTCCTACTCAGGCTGGAGATCATCTCTTAACAATCATTTGACGGTTCCCGATGAGTCCTCAATCTAACTCATTAGATATTCATCTAAGCACCAGCCTCTATGATTCAATAATTGAATCAACAGCTGTATGATCATTAAGATGGCCATGGTACATAACCCTAATTTTACTAAGGGACCTATTATGCAAATTATGTACTCTTTATTTCAGATTAAGGAGTGAATTGCAATAACATTTATTGCATAATGGCTCGCCGTGGGCTCGTATGTCCAACAATCTCCCACTAGCCCAAAGAGCCATTAATGGGCTAATCATTTAAACCCACACTCATGTGACAATCATAGGCTATTTAGAAAATAGCTAGGTAAGATGATCAGTCACTCCGTTCCCAAGAGACTACGCTAAGTCCTTTTACAGCACTTGCATATCTCCTAGTAACAGTGCTCGCATCCAATGCGAATGTTGCATCTCATGCAACTGATACTCAATATTGTCGGTTATAGTGTCCTTGACACTACATCTTATTAATTATCATAACCGGTATTCCCATAAACCTTATTAGATTGCCTTCATTCCTGGAGATCTCTATCCTCCTAAGGTATCTACAGTTAAGACCCTTATAGATCACCATCTATAAGATCTTAAACTTTTGAAGATAAGACTTTGAGATCACTATCTCTAAGTTCCATCATCTTTGAAGATATTATTATTACTGTAATCAAGTGTTTTATCTCATTAGTGGGATTAGTAACAGTTTACTACCACTGCATGGTAGACATCTGGTTCTTGTACACATCTAGCATACATTTAGCTTCTTATAACCGATGCACAAGTGCAAACAGTTCTAGCAATCACTTCCTCAACTCTTTGAGGTGCTATCCCTTTAGATAGGTCAGTACCATATCTAAAGGGATGGAAGCCTTTCTTAGAATTTCTAAGAATAGAATATGTCTAAGGTTTACTAAGAATGTGACAGTCCCAATATCCTCTTCTCTTTGCTTCTGAACATCTTCAGAACTAGGATCTAAGAGGTATCCTTGAGATCATATCTCAAGGTATGGAACAACCAAATTATAAAACACTTACTAGTATCATCCTTAGATCATTCCAAATGTTTAGGATATTATCTACATTTAGCACGATGAACACAACAGCACTCCCACTAAGCTTCGCATGGTTCATTAAGATTTTATCTGAAATCATAACATTTATAATTTCATCAAATCTTATGTTCCAATTATAAGAAGCTTATTTTTGTCCAAAGATGGAGTTCTTTAGCTAGCACATCTTGCTTTACTCAACCATGAATCCCTGGGGCTATTTCATATGAATATCCTCATAGAGGTATTCATAGAGGAAAGCAATCTTGACTCACATCATGAAGAAGTCATAGTCAAGTTGTGTAGCTACAGTTAGCAATATTCTGATTAAAGCAAGGTCACTAGAGGGAAAGTCTCATCGCGAGTGATATCTTCTCTTCGGTGTGTAGCTCATGGCTACGAACCGTGCTTTGAAGGTCTTTACCTTCTCATCAGGTTCCCTCTTTCTCTTGAAGATTCATTTACACCTTAATGGGTCTGACCCATATAGGTGGATCCTCGAGGGTCCATATACAACGCTTGTATATGAAGTCTACATTAGACTTTTATTGCTAGCATCCATCTATCCATGTCATGATCCTCAGGAGCTTCATCACATGAAGTCCGATCATTGTCAGATTTAACTGACACATAGAATCCTTCGTCAAACTTATTTGAAGAGTATTAATGTTTCATCTTTAATTGTCTATTTAGTTTCCAATTTCAAGAGCCTCATTATCATCTCAAGATTAAATGAGTTCCTTTACTTCATTTTCATCTTGATTCCAAGAGATTCATCCTATAAGAATCATATTCTCAAAGATGAGATTTTGTAAGAATCTCAAGGTCGTAAATAGGTATCCAATATCATACTTTATTTTCCTAATGAAGTAGCACTCTTTAGTGCTAGATTCCAGCTTTCATGCATGGAACCTTATTAAGTATATAATGTAGTCTCTACTACATATATACCTTGGAAACTAAGAGATAATTATGCTAGGATTAATCATTGATTAAATCATGTCACACATGATCAATTGTATCTCCCTACAACTCTATTGATTTAAGGTTCATTAGGAGGATTGAGATAGGAATGATATTCACATCTCCACAAGGTATTCCATGAATTCATCTAATAGGTGCAAGCTACCTTGGTTAGATCAAATTCATCTCATCTTCCTTCAAACACTTTGGTTCTAAACCAAAAAATGTGAAATCTTTGAACATTTCAAAGGTTTCTTAGGTGAAGAGAAGAAATCTCTTATCACAAATAATCACTAATAGATATCACATATCCATAATGTTTATTCTGATATAGATGATTCACATACATCAATATGTATGAGATCTTGAATACCTTAACATCTTACACCTTTCCCAAAGAAGGGTGTATTGGACATTTTTACTTTGAATACAATATTCACAAGTATGTGAGATTTGAATCTTTAGACAATCTAAAGTTTCATGTCTTACTAGTCCATTGATTTCATCAACCGACATATGTCCAAAATTTGATGCCAGATCATTGTCAAGTGATCTTTATCTTCCTATTGATCTTTAAAGGTTTAATTTTCAGTATTAGAAATCTTAATGAACCATTTATTAATTTTCTAATTTAATAGAGTCCACTAGATTTTAGATTACTATCTGAAATATCTCCATCATAACTCTTTATGATAGATTTATTACAGAATTCATGTTTATGTCCAACAATTAGAAATAAACAATGAGTGTATTCTAATATCTAGGTCATAGAGACATTCTCTAAGACTAAGGGCTCCCACTGAAAATATGAAGTCTATTGATCTCATGGAATTTGTTGCAACAATTGCATCACTTTCAACATGGATGACCAATAAACCTTAAGATCAAATTTCTAATATTGTAATACATATGCAACCAATTGCAAGTGTCATTAGAAGATTGAGATACAATTATTAGACTTTACTTTATCAAATAAGTAAGTCAATTTCAATGATTATATCTAGGTTATTCTGATGTGTTATCTGATTCCTTCTCTAAGGATTCTAGATAGATTTGATAGTCATACTATCAACACATCAACATATTGCAGTATTGGCATTCATCCAACTCCTTGGATGTTATTTGGAAGTCACAGAAGTACAATCAACTCTTTGATTATACTTCTTATTTGGGTCCAACCCATGCTTCCACTGCGCTCCCTTTATCTATAAACAACTATTGCTTAAGACTAAGGACCTCTTATGTTAAATTCAAAAGAATTTAATGTAAGAGCATTTCGACATTTATACATGCTTCATCCAATTCATACAATATGAATATTATGAAGCTTCATGAATGACTAGAGTATAGACAGTAGAATGATGACACTCATCAACTACATCCATCTAAACTCTTAAAACATAGGTTCAGGTAGGTACTTAAATAATTTGAATACATCATCTCTTATAGAGCTACCATTCTAGATGATGCAGAGAACCATGTCATTCATGATTAAATGTCAAGAGCACATATGTATGCCAGAATATCTTTATTGAGTTTATAAGGATTATTTGACAATTGCGATCATCATCGACATGTCACTTCCAAAGTACATTCGATGAGATCAAGACTTATAGAGACATACAAACCCTAGGGTTTTAGTCCCATTGTCTATTTAATTATCATTCCTCATTATTATGAGGAAACTTGCACATTGCAACCACATACATTATGTGTCCAATTGCAAGCATAATATCTGGATCAATGGTCCAATCCATGATATTTTACTGGTTATTATTGAGTATAGAATTGAGTGTGTTTAATGAAGGATTATCTGAAATAAGAAATTTGCATGAGTGTATATATTTATATATATAGATATTATACTTTGATTTAGGAATTTTTATATCAAAGTTGTCTTGTCTTGTCAAAGACACTGAAAGTTCATTCCCTTAATCACTTTCAATGTAAGAGATATACTTACCATTATATCTCAGCAAGATCTGGGATCTCCTCTTTATCTTTGTTACATCCCAATAATATGAGAAACTGCAACTCCAATGAAGAGAAGCGGGAACACATTCCACCTTGCAAGTCCAACTTGCATTTCCCAATTCGGTCTTTAATGCCTGGCCCACCACCCCTAAGGTGATGTTGACCCGTCATCAATTGAACCAACCATCAACAGGAATAGAACTCGCTATACGCAATCCAATATCGCCCCAATAATATGAGGATCCGATATTGGGGTCACTACGCATACGGCCTTACTCTTTCGAGAAGCAAAGAGTCTGATCCAGATGCGTTTGTATATAGGAGCTATCACTTTGTATAGGTGTCTCCTATATACAATCCCTGGCGACGAAAACCCTTCGCCTTGACGGGAGATCATGGATGTCACTTATGTGATCCTCCATCTCTTATTCAAATTTAATTAATTACTATGAATCACATTCATACAATTAATTCTTCCAATGGAATTATTAACTCCAATCATATTACAGTATTTTAATTGGACATAATTAACTTAATCATATTAAATTAATTATCAATCCAATTCAATCAATCAAACTTGATTATCTTACTTGAATATATATATGGTATTATTCTCAAAGTACGTATTAATTCGTATTTTAATAATTAGAAAAAATACATCTTAATCCCTCGGAAATTATCCCGGCCCTACCCGCTGTCATGGTCAGTACCGGAGGGAGTGGGACGGACCGCATACGTTGCAACCCGCTACCCCAGCGATCCCCGACTAGACACCATATCCGCCTCGGGAAAGGATAATGCCAAATTGATTAATTTGTACTTGAGATGATCATCGGTTCTTCAACCGAAATTATACCATATAGTAATCAAAACAATTTTGATTATAAGGAAATTTGCTAGACAAATTCTCAATCCTATTCAAGCAAGGAGTTTGATGATTGTCTTTTCCATTATGATCTAGATCACATCTAATCAACTAATTGGTTGAGGCCAAGTAAATTAAGGAAATAATCATATTCCAATATTTCTCAAATATTTTCCATAATTATTTCATGTAATTAACAATTAATTTCACTAATTAACAATCACATGGTTCTTGATTAGGAAAGTAATTTCAGCAGTGACCCCTACTTACTAAAATTAGCATATCTCAATCAATTTAAACCCAAATTAAGCAAAGTAAGTTTCCATAGTTTGTTAACTTGATTTACAATAGAACCTATGTGATTTGCACGCATTTTGAGGCATCTCTAAACAGTAATTAACTCCTTAATTACGTTAAGATTCGCAGTTCCCGTAACAGTGAATACATGTTCATTAAAACAACCATATCTCGAGCATACGAAATCCGATTTACGCAAACTAAGATCCTATGGTTTTCTTATTTAATGGGGAACAAAATCCAAGTGATATTTTCATGTTTAAACAATTTAATCAGGGCCGAAAAGATACACTAAACAGATCTGCGAAATCAAATGCGATAAAAACTTTCGCGACCTTAACGAACCCAAGTCGTCCTCGGTTAGCGAATCATATTTGAAACCATCGAACTAAGGCTCTGATACCACTTGAAGGATATGGTGAAATCCTCAAGCGCATCATGGAAGCGTGAGCGTCGTATCGAATACGACGAGGAGCGACTAGTCGCACTAGTTGCTCGATGCAGCGGAATTTAAAAAATTTTTCTTACGATGAAACCACATGATCCAAGAACACTTCTCGGATCATTTCGTCTAAACCACAAACAAGTAATAGGATTACCTCTTGAAGCGTGGTTGCGATCGAGTCTTTAAACGAAGAGACCTCCTGTCTCAAGTCCGATCCGACGGAGGAGACGCTTGCGAGCACGGGGATGAACCGCGTGCTTCTCGCAATCAGGTTGATGATCCAAGCGGCAGATCTCCTGATCTCGACACACGAGATCCGACGTCTTCTTCACGAGCGAGGCGCACCGAAGGAGACGGAGATCCACGAGTAGACGAACGGGCAGCATAACGACGATGCCACGGCGATAGAGAACCTCTCTAGGTCATCCATGGTGGACGGCCACATGAGAGGGAGAGAGAGGGCTGTCGAGTAGAGAGAGAGAGATATGCTTCTCAAGAATTGTGTGTAAAACAGAGAGCATGGTATGCCTCTCTATTTATAGGGTTTTGGGATCCATGGATCTCAATCCATGTGACATGTGAAATCAGGGGATGAGATTGATTTATGTCAATCCAATGGTCAAGATTGTTGTTGGTAAAAGCCAACAACTTGTGATTTAATTTTGATTAAATATATTTGATAAATCAAAACAATATTAATACCAAATTAAATCAATCAAATAAGGAGTGAAAAATACAAAGGAGACATCTTTCCCCATAAAGAAGAGGGGACGGCCACCAATTCCCCAAGGGAATTGGGTGCCGCCCCTTCTATTCCTAATGGGTAGTGCAATCTCATGGATTCCATGAGATTGCATATCTCCTTGATTTTCTCTCTACTTATTTCCAACAACTATTTGTTGGGATTTTATTCTTCAAATATAATTCACAATTATATTTGAGAATATTGCAATCTTGACATTGGAAAATGTGAATCATATTCACAACCCAAAACAACATATAAATTTACATTGTCAATTAATTACACAATGTGTATCCAATACACATAATAATTAATCAACACATATAAATTATAATTAGCTCTATCTAATACTTTATAAATCAAATTTATAATATATTATGAATAATTGGATATTTCTATCCACATTATTCTTATCCATAATAATTAAATCGCATTTAATTACATTGGATAATTTCTTCCCATGTGCTCAAATAAAATGAATCACATTCACATTATTTATATCCTTGATAATCAACTCATATATAATTATCTAAGATAACTCTCCTTATAATATGAATCAAATTCATATTAGTCATGATAATTAAATCACATTTAATTATCCATTTTCTTAATGCTCGGATACATATATCAACAATAGAATTATCCATGAACTCTTTCAAGGATAATGCGCTTTCTCCGCGAATACTTGGAGATAAGGACAGGGCGATTGTATTGTTCCACGTATAGTGACTTGGATATTGAGATCACATCTCAAATCCAGATCTCGGGCCTCCCATAGATGCTTGATTAAATCAAGACCGCAAATCTAATCTTCTCATTGAATCTGAATCACATTCAGATTAATGTCCAACATTTGGACTAAGATCAGATTACTTCTCTACTAAGAGGAGTCACTAAAATCCAGACCCGTTTCATCACTCCCTAGGAATGGAAGCGTCATGGTTATACAACCGTTTATGATCACATCACCCTCAGGCATTCCCAATACCTGTACATCCTGCATACTGGAAGACTCAGATTAAACCCGAAGTATTAGATCAACTTTACACTGTCTACTTCAGGGTTCTATCAGTAAGTTTCTCATTCGATCATTGGAAGTCGGTATCGATCATATACTTTCCAAAAGCATACATCATACCAAGGTCTTGATCATATACTTTCCAAAAGTATATATCAAACGTTCAAATTCAGTCAAGCTTCCAAAGCGAGACGACCATGCGCATGGAATTTGATTCTTTCCAATATCTCATGAGTGAGCTCATGTCTTCCGGTTCAGTAACTGAACCTGTATGATCCCTTTGAGAGATCGTACTACTCATATGCCCTTATATATATGCACATCAACGCGCCGGTGTATAGACCTTGATTAGGTCATCAACCTATTGGTCTGCCAAATGTACATACTCAAACATATAGTAACACATCTGTCTCCGGTCAGAGGATGCGTGCCTATATCATGACAGCATATGATATAGGACTTTAATTATCTCAATCTCGTTAAGTCAACTCTTTGACCCAACTCATCTGACACCTCCGAATCTCTATTCTTATGCAGAGGACCTGCATCAAGAGGTCGGTCAGATATCATCGTAAATGAGATAAGATTGCCATCTCCTACTCAGGCTGGAGATCATCTCTTAACAATCATTTCACGGTGCCCGATGAGTCCTCAATCTAACTCATTAGATATTCATCTAAGCACCAGCCTCTATGATTCAATAATTGAATCAGCAGCTGTATGATCATTAAGATGGCCATGGTACATAACCCTAATTGTACTAAGGGACCTATTATGCAAATTATGTACTCTTTATTTCAGATTAAGGAGTGAATTGCAATAACATTTATTGCATAATGGCTCACCTTGGGCTCGCATGTCAAACGGGGGAAGGACGCCTTATAGTCTAGAATGCTTGGGTAGGCTTTCGGTGACAGATGGAAGGAGCTTTTCACTAGAATTGGGCTGACTAGTAAGCATGCATTCCAGGGCTTTCACTAATATCCTCCGGGTGATGTGAGGTAGTAAGCTGAACTCATCTTTGAGATAAGAAAGAAAGAGAATGATCAGATATATAGTAGTAGCCGACGTGGGAAGCGGCGAGCGAAATGGGAGATACCAGTGGGTTGTGGGGGAGCAATACAAGCGCTAGGCAAAGCGGTGGAATGCTGCACCCTAGATGGTGAGAGTATATGGCTTTGGAAGCTCGTGTCCAGGTTATCAGTTACTAGGTCAAAAAAGAGTGGCAAAAACATGCGCAATGTAGCTCTGAAACAATCTATCCTAGTAGCTTGGGTTAGGGAGGGCTAGCTCACCGTGGTCGTGATTTCATCCTCACATGTGTGAGTCTTGCCTTGGAAAGTCAGAAGCTTAGTCTAGAGTGGAAGCAGAAAGCCCTTTCTAATCATTCTCTCTCAAATCAAGGATGGATTTGGGCTATAGAGTCTTAGAGCATGGAATACCATGGCATAAGGAAGTCGTTCACATACTGAGGTTCCAGTCCTTAGCTAAGGGAGCAAGTTCACAATCCTTGTGTCTCACAAGTTTCTACTTTGTATCTTTTGTTTGTGAGAGGGTGTGACGGTTCATTGAAACGTCCAGATTTAGTGTATATATGGTTTTCTAGTATTTGACCTTTCGTAGAGTCGAGCAAGGAAGAGATTTTGGATCTAAACTATATATTTTGGAAGATCAAGTCGATAAAACATTCTTTGAGAAGAGTAATGTTGCATGAGGAAGATTACATTTTGTTAGAAGGGTTAGATATGGAGGAGCCTACACCTTTCCTTGAGGATATTCAGTCAGTTGATTATCGTCTTACTTGTAAGTTAGATCATCCTCTTGTTTCTAGTTTTTCTCTATTAAGGAAAACCCATAGGTCTGTTGCCGGAGTCAAGGGTTGGATATGTCTTCCTGATGTTTTGAAAAATTTTGGATCTTCCCATGTTGATATGACTATAACCTTTGAGGAAGAATGACATCATTTTAGATGATTCATGGTCTAAGTCGATGAAGATCTTTCTTATTCAAATTGTGAGGTTTGTTTTGTGAAGAAAAAGCATGTGAAGCATAAGGCATCCTGTGATTTCAAATCCAGAAGATTCAAGTCAGATTTTTGATGTTGAGGAACTGAAGTTGTGTTCTGTTGTGTTTGGGTTCAATTTAGGGGTTAAGGACTTCTAAAACCAAGTGTTCTAGGGAAATCATGCCTTGTATACTTACATGCACATGTCAGTGAATTCACTAATTAATCTAACTCTTTAATTATTTTTTTATTCATTAGCTCGAGGATGATCTTAGCTTAAGTATACAGGGGTGATAATGAAGGATATAGGAAAATACTTAAGTGCATCATGGAAGCATAGGGATCGCGTTGTATGCGATCGAGATCGACTAGTCGTACTAATGGCTCGGGGCAATAGAATTTTAAAAAATTTCAAACGATGAGACCACATGATCCAAGAACACTTCTCAGATCATTTCATCTAAACCACAAACAAGTATTAGGATTACCTCTTGAAGCATGGTTGCGATCGAGTCTCTAAACGAGGAGACTTCCTGTCTTAAGTCCGATCCAATGGAGGAGATGCTTGCGAGTGCGTTATGAGATGCGTGCTCCTCGCAATCCCTGTGGATGATCCAAGTGGTTAATCTCCTGATCTCGTCACACTAGATCCGACATCTTCTTCATGAGCAAGGCACGCCAAAGGAGATACGCGAGCAAACGATCCGGTAGCATAACGACGATGTTGCAACGATGGTGACTCTCTTCAGCGCATCAAGGTGGATGGCCATAAGAGGGAGGGAGGGAGAGAGACTTGGCATGAAGAGATGGAAGGTAAGGGAGCATATTTCCATTGTATTCTTGTTGTAACTTGAAGATCAAGAGGTGCCTCTTCTTGTATAGTATTTTGGGAGTCCATGGATCCCAATCCAAGGACAACAGAAAATCAATGGATGAGATTGATTTGTGTTTCTTTCAATAGCCATGATGTTGTTGTAAAAACATAACAATAATTAATTAAAATAAATTAAATATATATTGACTAATCAATATAAATAAATTCCAAATTAAATCAATTATCCCTGAAGATAATTGGGAAGGAGAAAATCATCCTACCGTAATAAGGGGGGATGATCACCTAATCCAAGCAGGACTTGGTGGCAGTCCACCACCTTTGTTGTTGGATGGCAATCTTCTTCCAATTCCATGAGATGACATTATCCCATGAAAATCTCCAATATTTTACAACAACATTTGTTTTAAATTATATCATAAAAATGCATCTAGTTTTTTTTGTGAACATTGCAATCATGCCATTGGAAATTTGTGAATCACATTCACAACCCAAAATAAAATGTAAATTACATTTTCAATTAATTGTCCAATGTGAATCCAATTCACATCAAAATTTAAATTATAAATGTTATTTACAAATAGCTCTCTCTTATATCTTATAAATCACATTTGTAATATATATGATTAATATGATAATGCTATCTACATTATCCGTATCCATGATAATTAAATCACATCTAATCATCTTGGATCTACATTCTCATGTCCCTAAATAACATGAATCACTTTCACATTATTCACATCTTTGATAATGAAATCACATTATTTATCTTAGATAACTCTATGTATATGTCCAAATAATATGAATTAAATCCATAATATTCATGATAATTAAATTACATTTAATTATTCATTTCTCATTGCTCATATTCATACATCAACAGTGAAATTATCCTTGAACTCTTCAATGATAATGCACTTTCTCCATGGATACTTGGAGATAAGGACATGGTGATTGTATGTTCCATGTATAGCGACTTGGATATTGAGCTCAACTCTCAAATATAGATCTTGTGGACCTCCCATAGATGTTTGATTAAATCAAAACCGTGAATCGAATCTTTTCATTGCATTTGAATCACATTCAGATCACTGTCCAACATTTGGACCAAGATCATATTACTTCTCTATTGAGAGAAGTCACTAAAATCCAAACCCGTTTCATCACTCCCTAGGAATGGAAGCGTCATGGTTATACAATCATTTATGATCACAACACCCTCAGGTATTGCATAATAGCTTGTCGTGGATTCGCATGTCCAACAATCTCCCACTATCCCAAAGAGCCATTAGTGGGCTAATCTTAAACCCACAGTCATGTGACAATCATAGGATATTTAGAAAAAAAAATAGCTAGGTAAGCTGATCAGTCACTCTGTTCCGACAGACTATGCCAAGTTATTTTACGATACTTTCATATCTCATAGTAACAGTGATCGTATCCAATGCAAATGTTGCATCTTATGCAACCAATACTCAATCTTATTAGTTACAATGTCTTTAACACTGCAATTCAATAATCATTATAACCAGTATGTAATTTCTATCATCCTTATCAGAATACCCTTATTCCCGTAGATCTTTATCTCCTAAGACTAAGACCCAGTCTAATGTCTTATAAGGCATCTGCAGCAAAGACCTTTTAGATCACTATTTATAAAGTCTTAAGTTCTTGAAGATAAGACTTAGAAATCACTATATCGAAAGTCTTGTCCTCTTTGAAGATATTATTATTACTGCAATCAAGTGTTTTATCTCCATAGTAGGATTAATAACAACTTACTACTCTCATTTCATGGCAGACATCTGATTTTTATACACATTTAACATACACCAGGCTTCTCGTAACTAATGCACAAGGGCAAGCAATTTTAGCGTTCACTACCTCAACTCCTTGAGGCGCTATCCCTTCAGATAGGTTAGTACCGTATCTTAAGGGAAAGAAGCCTTTCTTGGAATTTTCCAAAAAAATAGAACATGTCCAAGGTGTACCACTAATGTGATGGTCCCAATACCATCTTTTCTTTGCTTCTGAACAACTTTAGAACTAAGATCTAAGAGGTATCCTTAAGATCATATCTCAAGGTATGGAATATCCATACTATAAAACACTTATTATTATCCTTATATCATTCCAACTGATTAGAATATCAACTACATTTAGCACGATGAACACAATGGCACTCCCACTAGGCTTCATATGGTTCATCAAGATTCTATCTGAAGTCATAACATTTACAATTTCATCAAATCTAATGTTCCAACTATAAGAAGCTTATTTGACTCCATAGATGGAGTTCCTTTATGTTGCACATGTTGCCTTCCTCAACTATGAAGCCTTGGGGATACTTCATATTAATATCCTCAGAGAGGTATTCATAGAAGAATGCAATATTGACTTACATCTTATAGATGTCAAAGTCAAGTTGTGTAGCTATAGTTATCAATATTCTGATGGGTTTAAGCATGGCCACTAAAGAGCAAGTCTCGTCGCAAGCAATGTCTTCTCTTCGTGTGTATATTGTGGACACGAGTTGTGCTTTGAAGGTCTCTACCTTCTCATCAGGTTCCCTCTTTCTCTTGAAGATCCATTTACACCTTAACGGGTCATACCGATATATGTGGATCCTCGATGGTCCATATACATCACTTGTATATGAAGTCTACTTTAGACTTTATTCTAGCATCCATCTTTCCATGTCATGATCATCAGAAGCTTCATCACATGAAGTCAGATCATTGTCGGACTTAACTAACACATGGAATCCATCTTCAAATTTGTTTGAAGAGGTATGAGTGTTTCATCTTTAATTATCCTTTTAGTTTCCGATTTCAAGAGCCTCATTATCATCTCAAGATTCAATGAGATCCTTAACTTCATTTTCATCTTGATTCTCAAGAGAGTCATCATCTAATAATCATATCCTTAGAGATGAAATCTTTTAAGAATCTCAAGGTCGTGAAGTAGGTATCCAATACTATCCTTTATTTTCCTAGTGAAGTAGCACTCTCAGGCACTAGATTCCAGCTTACTTGCATCCATGACTTGGTTATGGACCAAGCAACCCTAAATCCTCAAGAGTGTCCAACACTAGGCTAGGTTCTAAACCATAGCTTATGAGGGTTTTCGGATTTAAATTTACATGGAATCTTTTTAAGGATATATATTGTAGTTTTTACTACATATATACCAAGAAACTAAGAGATAATTATGGGAAGATTCATCATTGATCAAATCATGTCACACACGACCCAATTATATCTCCCCACAACTCCATTGATTTTAGGTGCATTAGGAGGATTGTAATAGGAATGATATTCCTTTTTCCATAAGGTATTCTTTGAATTCATCTAATATGTATTTGCTACCTAGGTTAGATTAAATTCATTTCATCTTCCTTCAAACTTTTGTTCTAAACCAAAATTGTGAAATCTTTGAACATTTCAAAGCTTTCGAAGGTGAAGGGAAGAAATCTCATATCACAAATAATCATCAAATAATATCACATATCATCAATGTTTATTATGATACAGATGATCCACATACATCAATATGTATGAGGTCTTGAATACCTTTCCATCTTACACCATTCCCAAAAAGTGTGTATTGGAAATTTTTACTTTTGAATACAATATTCACAAGTATGTAAGATTTTGAAATTTCAGATACTCTAAGGCCATGTTCGGTACAAGGGTTAAACTCCCCTTTGGGGAGTTTACCCTCCTTACCCTATTTTTTATCTCTCCTATGTGGATCCTACTTTTACCTTTTTTAATACATTAAATAAATCAATTTTCTTTTATCAATTCCATCAAAAATAATATATTATACCATCATATCATATATAAATTATAAACTAGTCCACTTCTACTCACTTTTTCAAACTTCAATACAATCACATCACAATAACTACTCACTTTTCCAAACTTCAATACAATCATATCACAATAAACCCACAATAAACCCATCCCCAGTTTAACCGTCTATCCAAATACCAAAACAGGTTACCCCCTACGAGTTTAACCCATCTTAACCGGCGTACCAAACGCACCCTAAAGTTTCATCTCTTACTAGTCTATTGATCTCATCAACAGACTTATGTCCAAGGTTTGATGCCATATCATAGTCAAATGATCTTCATCCCCTATTGATCTTTAAAGGTTTAATTTTCAGTATTAGAAATGTTAATGAACCATTCATTAATTTTCTAATTCAATAGAGTCCTTTAGATGTAAGATTATTTTCTGAAATATATCCATCATAACTCTTCATGATAGGTCTAACTCGGAATTCATGATTATTTCCAACATTTATTAATAAACTATGAGTGTATTCTGATATCGAGGTCATAGAGATATTCTCTAAGACTAAGTGCCCTCCCACTGAAAATATTAAGTCTATCTATCCAATGAGAGATTGTTGCAACAATTTCATCAATATCCATGTGGATGACTATTAAACCTTATGATCAAATTATCTAGTCTTCTAAAACATATGCAACCAATTGCAAGTGTTATATAAGCAAGTCAATTTAAATGATTTTGCGTAGATATAGACTATTCCAATGCACTATCCGAGTCCTTCTCTAAGGATCCTAGATAGACTTGATAGTCATACTATCAACACATCAGCTTGTTGTAGTATTGGCATTCATCCAACTCATTGAATGCCATATGTATGGAAGTCACTGAAGTATAGTCAACTCTTTGACTTTCCTTCTTACATGGGTCAGACCCATGCTTTCACTGTGCTTCCTTCGTCTATAAACAACCATTGTTTAAGACAAAGGATCTCTTATGTTGAACTCAAAAGATTTCAATATAAGAGTATTTCAACATTTATACATGATTCATTCAATTCATACAATATGAATATTATGAGACTTCATGAATGACTTGTTTATAGATAGTAGAATGATGAGTGTATGGCATTCATCATATCTACATACATCTTAACTCTTAAAGACTTTGGTTCAGGTAGGTACTCAAACATTTTGAATACATCATCTCTTATAGAACCACCATTCTGCATGATGTAGTGAACCATGTCATTCATGATTAAATGTCGAAACCACATATGTAGGCCATGACATCTTTTTAGGTTTTATAAGGATTATTTGACGATTATGATCATCATCGACATGATACTTTCAAAGCACACTCTATGAGAGATCAAGAAAATAGACACACAAACCCTAGGTTGTTGTCCTATTGTCTATTTAATTGGCATTCCTCATTATTATGAGAAAATTTGCCCATTGCAACCACATACATTATGTGTCCAACTGCAAGTACAATATCTTGATCATGGATCCAATCCATGATATTTTACTCATCATTATTGAGTATAGTATTGAGCAGGTTTAATAACAATTGTCTGAAATAAGAAATTTACATAAATATATATAAATATATATATTTTACTTTGATTTAGGAATTTTTATATCAAAGTTGTCTTGTCATGTCAACACTGAAAGTTCATTCCCTTAATCACTTTCAATGTAAGAGATATACTTACCATTATATCTCAAGCAAGATCTTGGATCTCCTTTCTTATCTTTGTTACATCTCAATAATATGAGAAACTGCAACTCGAATAAAAAGAAGCGGGAACTCATTCCTCCTTGCAAGTTCAACTTGCATTCCCAATTCGGTCTTTAACACCCGAGCCCACCACCCCTACGGTGATGTTGACCCATCGTTAATTGAACCAGTCGTCAATAGGGATAGCACTCGTTATGCGCAATACAAAATCACCCCAATAATATGAGGAACCAATATTGGGATCACTACGCATAAGACCTTACTCTTTTGAGAAGCAAAGATCCTGATCCAGATGCGCTCGTATGCAGGAGCTGTCACTTTAGACATGCGTCTCCTACATACAATCGCTGGCAACAGAACCCTTCGCCTTGACGAGAGACCATGGATGTCACTTATATGATCCTCCATATCATGTTCAAATTCTAATTAATTATTATGAATAACATTCACATAATTAATTATTCTAAGGGAAATACTACTCTATTCATAATAGAGAGTTTAATTTTAATTGGATCTAATTACTTTAATCATATTAATCAATTATTAATCCAATCAATCAATTAACAAATAATTTTTAATTATTACTTGAAGGATAGTATATCTCAAAATTTGTATTATTCAAATTTTAATAATTAGGAAATTATATCTTTATCGCTTCAAGCAGTATCCTTTCCCTGATGTCATGGCCAGTACCGACGGGAGTGGGATAGACCGCTCATGGAGCAACCTGCTACCCCAACGCTCCCCGACTAGACACCATATCCACCTCAGGTCAGGATAATATGATTTGACCATTTTGTATTTGAGATGATAATCAGTCTTTCAACTAAAGTTATACCATATAATATTTATCAAATATTTTTGATTAATATTATAAGTATATTTGCTAAACAAATCCTCAATCCTATTAAAGCATCAATGTTTGTTGAAAAGGATGTAACCAATTGTGATCAAGATCAATTATCTTATCAAGTTGGTTATGGTCAAAGTCATTTAAGAAAATAGTCATCATCTTAAATAGTTCACAAATATTCATCAATAATTATTTCAAGAAATTAACCATTAATTTCCACTAATATAATTGAATGACAATCACAAGGTTCTTGACTGAAAAAGTCATTTTCAGCAATGACCCCTACTTACTAAAAGTAGCACATCTCAATCAATTTAAATCCAAATTATGCAAAATAAGTTTTCAAAGTTTGCTAATTTGATTCATAAGAGAACCCAAGTTATATTCACATATTTCTAGGTGTATAAAATCGTAATTAACTCTTTGATTATGTCAAGATTCATCATCCCCTAAACAGTGGATACATGTTCACTAATATAACCATAACTTGAGCAATCGGATTCCAAATCACACAAACTCAAGTTTTACTTATTTAATTGGAAACATTATACAAGTGATAATGTCATGTTTAAACGCTTTTAAATAGGGCAAAAAAATCACACAAAATAGGGATGTGTAAACAAAATGCGATAAAACATCACACAACCAAAAAATGCCCAAGTCATCTTAGGTTTATGAATCGTATCCAAAACCTCCAACCTGGCTCGTATACCACATGGAAGATATGGAAAAATCCTTAAGGGCATCACGGAAGCATGAGGATTACATCATATGTGATTAGGAGCGACTAGTCGTACTAGTTGCTCGAGGCAACATAATTTTAAAAAATTTCAAACGATGAAACCACATGATACAGGAACACTTCTAGGATCATTTCATCTAAACCACAAACAAGTATTAGGTTTACCTCTTGAAGCTTGGTTGCGATCGAGTCTCTAAACGAAGAGACCTCCTGTCTCAAGTCTGATTCAATGGAGGAGGTGCTTTCGAGCACATTGATGAAACGAGTGCTCCTCACAATCCATGTTGATGATCTAAGCGGGGAATCTCCTGATCTCGCCACACGAGATCCAACGTCTTCTTTATGAGTGAGGCGCACCGAAGGAGGTAGAGATCCACGAGCAAACAATCCGGCAGCATAACATTGATGCTGCGGTGATGAAGACTCTCTTCTAGGGCATCAAGGTGGACAACCACAAGAGAGAGAGGGAGAGAGATTTGGCATATAGAGAGAGAAGGGAAGAGGGCATATTTCCATTGTGTTCTTATTGTAGCTTGAAGAGCATGAGGTGCCTCTTCTTATATAGTATTTTGGGAGTCCATGGATCCCAATCCATGGACGACACAAAATCAATGGATGAGATTGATTTGTGTTTCTTTCAATGGACATGATGTTGTTGTAAAAACGCAACAACAATTAATTTAATTATATTAGATAGATATATTAAATAATTAATATAAATTAATTTCAAATTAAATCAATTATCCCTGGAGATAATAGGGAAGGACATAATCATCACGCCATAATAAGAGGGGACCGCCACCCAATCCAAGTAGGACTTGGTGGCCGTCCACCACCTTTGTTGGTGGATGGAAATCTTCTTCCAATTTCACGAGATTACATTATCCCATGAAAATCTCCAATATTTTACAATAATATTTGTTGTAAATTGTCTCAGAAAAATAAATCTAAGTTATTTTGTGAATATCGTAATCATGGCATTGGAAATTTGTGAATCACATTCACAACCCAAAATAAAATGTAAATTACATTTTCATTTAATTCTACTATATGAATCCAATTCACATCAACATTTAAATTGTAAATGTTATTTACAAATAGCTCTCTCATATATATTATAAATCACATTTATAATATATATGATTAATATGGATAGTGCTATCCACATTATTCATATCCCTGATAATTAAATCACATTTAATCATCTTAGATCTTTATTCTCGTTCGCCCAAATAATATAGATCACATTCACATTATTCACATCTTTGATAATTAAATCACCTTTAATTATCTTAGATAACTCTCTTTATATGTCCAAATAATGTGAATCAATTTCATATTATTCAAGATAACTAAATCACAATTAATTATCCATTTCCCAATGCTCAGATTCATATATCAACAATGAAATTATCCTTGAACTCTTTCAAGGATAATGCGCTTTCTCAGTGGATACTTGGAGATAAGGATAGGGAAATTGTACGTTCCACGTATAGTGACTTGGATATTGAAATCAAATCTCAAATCCAGATCTTGCGGACCTCCCATAGATGTTTTAATAAATCAAAACCGTAAATCTAATATTTTCATTACATCTGAATCACATTAATATCATTGTCCAACATGTGGACCAAGATAGATTACTTCTCTATTGAGAGGAGTCACTAAAATGCAAACCCATTTCATCACTCCCTATGAATGGAAGAATCATGGTTATACAATCCTTTATGATCACATCACCCACAAGTATTCCTAATACCTGTACATCTTGCATACTGGAAGACCTAGAATGAATCCAAAGTTTTAGATCTATTTAGACTATCTCCTTAGGGTTTTATCATTAAGTTTCATATTTGATAATTAGGAGTTGGTATCGATCATATACTTTCCAAAAACATATATCATACCAATGTATTGATCATATACTTTCCAAAAGCATATATCAAATCTACAAATTCAGTCAAGCTTCCAAAGCGAGACGACCGTGCACAGAATTTGATTCCCAATATCTCATGAGTGAGCTCATGTCCTTCGGTTCCGTAAATGAACCTGTGTGATCCCTTTGAGAGATCGTGTTACTCATATGCCTTTGTATGCACACCAGCGTGCTGGTGTATAGACCTTGATTAGGCCATCAACATATCGATCTGCCAAATGTACTTACTCAGACATATAGTAACACATCTGTCTCTGGTTAGAGGATGTGTGCCTATGTCATGACAGCATACGACATAAGACTTTGGTTATCTCGATCTCCTTAAGTGAACTCTTTGACCTAACTTATCTAACACCTCTGAATGTCTTTTCCTATGCAGAGGACCTGCATCAAGAGGTCGGTTAGATATCAACCTTTAATAAAAGGATTGCCATCTGCTTCTCATGCCGGAGATCCTCCCTTAACAATCATTTGACGATGCTAGATGAGTCCTCAATCTAACCCTTTAGATTTTCATCCAAGCACCTGCTTCTATGATTCAACAATTGAATCAACAAGTGTATGAACATTAAGATGGCCATGGTGCATAACCCTAATTGTACTAAGGGACCTATTATGAAAATTAGCTATTCTTCATTTCAGATCAGGGAATGATATTTGCAATAACATTTATTGCATAATAGCTCATCGTAGGCTCGCATGTCCAGCATATAAATCCCAGATTTATCCACTTAATTATCAATTATTATCTCTCTTGCTTAAGATAATCAATTAAATTAATTAACAATTAATCGTGATTATTAATTTGTGTGTTGTAAATAATTAACCCTAATTATATTATATAACATATTATTGTGCTACTATTTTATGTATTTCTTAATTATTATAAATCAAATAAAAATTATAATAATGTTGTACATTATTAATTTAACATAAAGTATAAATTAGAAATCAAAAAATGAAAAAATGAGAAAATAAAAAAAGGAATTGTTTACACTATTTTATTACTTGTAAAATTTATAGTATGCACATTTGACATTATTTCTCTTTGACTTCTCATGTTTGTCATTTTTAATAATTCATCTCCTAACTAATTCTTTCTATTTTACTTCATTCTCTTATTTTTTGGAATTTTTTGATTGGGCCTCGTGGCCTAATCAAATCAGTCAACGTGGCCATGCTGTTTTGCATTGTTCTGCCGTATTCTAGACCATTGGATCATCAAATCCAATGGCCAGGAGCTTTCTTCTTCCTCGCAACCCTTCGACCCTCGTCTCCACCCAATTTCAAACCGCTCTACTTCGCAAGTTTGTCCCGTTCATATTAGACAACATCCTCCAGTGTTTCAACAACCAAATTCATCGCTTAACTCCCATTATCCTCGTACGAACTCTAACTTTCCATGTTTCAAACTTCTTTAACTTCTGGCGGTAGTTGAAACAATCATCAATCTTCGCCAACATCCCAATCTCCAACACCTTAAAACCTTCCTTTCTCCTTCATCAATGATTATCTGCCATTCCGTGAGCAAACCCTGAGCTTCTCCTCTTCATTTATGACAAAGATCAAAAGAGTAATAAAGCTAAGGAGATTTCACTCTAGCCTGATCCGTATATGCACTGTGTGTAGTAGCTGTTTGGCTGCCCGAGCTTTGGTCTTGTAGCCTCAGGTCCGTTAGCGATGATAAGAGTTGTTTACTCCTCCTCAGACCCACCTTCTTCCATCCTATGTTCTTCCCTATTTCTCAAATTTCATTTCCAGGTATAGCACTTCTTAGTTATCATTACATTTTGCTGATTTATGTACTCATACTATAACTTCCTTTCATCAACTAAAACAATCTTCATCATATCTTATC
This sequence comes from Ottelia alismoides, assembly GCA_037367405.1. Classification (NCBI taxonomy): domain Eukaryota; kingdom Viridiplantae; phylum Streptophyta; class Magnoliopsida; order Alismatales; family Hydrocharitaceae; genus Ottelia; species Ottelia alismoides. The sequence goes on along the minus strand of JAZKJV010009768.1, from coordinate 189,961 downwards.
ACCGCTTTATCACATGTGAATCTCCAGTATAACTCTTTGCTTCTTTGTATTTGTTCAATTTCGATCCATTCTTCTTCTTGCAAAGAAGAATAACTCAACTAGGGCTTGATTCCTTTACCGCCAGAAGCCCTCCATTCCCCTCTTTCTTGCTTTCAGATCTCCTCTCAAGAGTTGAGCATTGTCATCTAACTTGTAAATGTGGTGAGAACTTCAATGATCGGAGAATTCAATCGACCTCCAATCTCACACTTATGCTCCGGACATACTCCATCACTAGAGAGTTCCAAAGCCCCTCAACACTTGAATACTTCATCAGCTTCTTCACGAGGCCATTCCTAAGGTGTCTTGAACTTCAAACGTTGAAGAGTAGCACTGAGGAAGAATAAAGTCTTCGTCGGAGATCCGCTCTTCCTCCACCGCCTGTATAGGAGAGGGAAGAACTCAAGGTACAGCTGACCGTTCGATCAGATCTCTACAATCTGATACAATGATCCTGATCAACTTCGTGCCAAAGCTAGAAGCATCATTTCACTCTTGAGGATAGGAGCGCTCGACCTTGCTACGAAGCATGAGGGGACGACATGTGGCTCGGGCCGCGTTACTCGATCCTCGTCCCGGTCACATGCATCATACATGTGAGTCTGGGTAAACTGTAAACTAACCCAAGAAATATATAGAATGGTGGATAAGTCCCGCCCATAAAAAAATTGCATTTATACCTAGAAGTTTTATGCAATTGCATTTTAGTCCAATTTGGACTTAGTTGTAATAAAAATAATTAAGTTTTCTTACTATTAGGCCCCTGCCTTTTATTGAAAATATCTTGTGAACCATAATTTTGTTTCCAATAAAATTGGTGTTGTTGGAAAGCTTATTTCATCCTCTTTAATTTTATGCATTAAAATCACGAGTTCATCTACCGTTCACACATTTAACTTTTTAGGATCCATTTTGAATATTCAAGCTTCTTAGTGATTTCATTTAAGTTACTTATTGCTTGAATTGGTTCTGCATGACACTAGTTTGTTTTTAGTTAATTTTAATAAAATCACAAGTTGCTTATTACTTAATAATGAGCATATTCATGTGTTATTTGTCTCTATATGATTCATTGTATATTTGTTTATCATATTAATAAAAGCATAATAAAATGATTTTAAAAAAAATTGCATTTGATTTTGTGTGTACTTTCATTGAGCTTAACCTAAGATCTATAAATCACTTAACTAATTAATTAGCATTAAATTTAGTTAAATGATTACTTGTGTCCCTATGCTCGGCCATGAACTTCCCATGTTATAAATTAAAAATCGAATCCTTTTCATGGAGGTATTTGACTTGGTTTTGTTTATTGCAAATTGGCTCGTGCTACAATGAGTGCATGTTATATTAGCCGGTTTGTCTTTCACCATAATGACTAAGAAAATGAAAGGACACAAAGTTAAGCGTTCGACCAAGCCTAATTGTGAAATTGAGGATACTGAGTTTACTTATGTTTGAGTAGATGAAGACTCCACCCTAAACGTCCTCCTGAAGTCCATGTTTGACCAGCTCAAATTCTGATCGCACAATAAGACTAGAGTGATCATTCAAATGCCTTATCAATCCACTAAAATACTAAGAGGAATTATTTTTGTCGTCATGAACTTCAAAGGTGTCAAACATAGAGTGGACTTTATTTTCTTGGACACTGACCACCTCAAACGATTATTTTAGGAAAGTTGTTCCGAGCCTATGTTAAAGCGACAATCGATTGTGGGATGCAAGTCATAAAATTTTCGAACCTTGATCATAGTGATCAAATTCTCGAGGACACACCCATGCCTAAGACAACCAAAAAAGACACCGAAAACCCTTAAATGTTAGGGTTTAGGCCTTAGTTCATCAGTGAAGCATGTAGATGACATCAAATACGATTTTGGGCAATTAGTCGTACTAGTTGAAACATGAAGAAAAATTTAAAAAAAATAATTAGATGAAAACAAATGAGAACACTTCTCAAATCATTTCATCAAGATCACAAATGAGTCAAAGGATTACCTTTTGAAGTGTTATTGCGATCGCATAGATCCTGCAATCCGAGTTGATGATCTGAGCATGGAGTTTCTTGTTTTCATCTCCTTAAATCGGTAGCCTTCCTCATGAGGAAGATGCATCGAAGAAGGTGGAGATCCACGAGCAGTCGATCCAGCAACACAACAATGTTGTGACGACGACAAGGCTCTCAACAACCACAAAGTGGACAATCACTTAGGGTTTTAGAGAGAGAGACTTTGACATGTATAAGAATAGAGAGTGAGAGATTTGTTGCTTCTTCTTGTTGTTGTAAGAGAAAGAACTAGGTCTAGCCTTTCTTTTATAACAAATTGGATGTCCATGGATTCCAATCCATCTGCACACATAACAATGGTATAGATTAGTTTGTGCTTTCAAATCAATGGCCTAGATTTTATTGCAATAATTGGCAACATCAATTAGTTAATTTAAAATAAATTAAATGTATTGAAAAATATTCAATACAATTTAATATGATTAAATCAATCCATGTGGAATTATAGGGAAAGAAGAGTAGCCTCCTTCCATATGAGGGGTGGATGTCATCATGGAAGGAGCAACCATGTGCCTGGCCACTCTCTTTATAGAAGTGGTTTCTCTTCATTTAAAATATGATGAGATCTCATATCTCATCAAAAATGCCACATGTGCAACAATTTTATTGCTTAATTATTCATCAAAATAATTCCAAATTATTTTGTAATAATTTCAGTAATGTTATTGATAATTATGAATCATATTCATCCATCCATTATTAAAATGTAAATCACATGTACATTTATTTATGCAATGTGGATCCAATTCACGTTTAATTGTATAATGTAAATCCAAGTCACATTAACATATAAATTGTAATATTTACAATTAAATCTCCCCGTGATATTATAAATCATATTTATAATATTTATGATTATTATGAATATTATTATCCACATTAATCATATCTTTGGTATTTAAATCATATTTAATTTTTTAGACGACTCTTATCATGTGTACACACAATATGAATCATATTCACATTATTTGTGATAGCTAAATGATATTTAATTATAGATTTTCCAATGCTCGGATATGTAATCAACAATAGAATTATTCTTGAACTCTTTCAAGAACAATATGCTTTCTCTAAATTGGAGATAAGGATGGCGATTATACATTCCATGTGTAGTGACTTGGATATTGAGATAATATCTCAAATCCAGAACTTGGGGACCTCACAAAGATGTTTGATTAAATCAAACTGCAAATCTAATGTTCTCATTGCGTTCAAATCACATTTAGAACAATGTCCAACATCTGGACTAAGATCAAATTACTAATCTACTGAGCTGAGTCACTAAAATCCAACCATATTTCATCACTCCCTCGAAATGGATGTGTCATGGTTATACAATCATTTACGGTCACATCTCCCTCGACTATTCCTAATACCCGTACATCCTGCATACTCGAAGACCTAGAATAAACCCAAAGTTTGCGATCATCTTTCGACTGTCCTCTTCAGGATTTTCTCATTAAGTTTCTCATTTTGTCATTGGGAGTTGGTATCGATCACATGCTTTCCAAAAACATATATCATACCTACAAATTCTTGTCATGCTTCCAAAGAAAGATGACCATGCATGGAATTTGATCGGTCCCAATACCTCATGAGTGAGCTCATGTCTTACGGTTCAGTAGTAAACCTATATAATCCCTTTAGGAGATCGTATTACTCATATGCCCTTGTATGCATACTAGCTTCTTGGTGTATAGACATTAATTAGGTCATCTTCCTAATGGTCTACCTGATGTAAATACTTAGATATATAGTAATACATCTGTCTCTAGACAACTCTTTGACCTAACTTATCTGATACCTCTGAATCTCTATTCCCATGTAGAGGACTCGCATCAAGAGGTCGGTATCAGCCTTTAGAGAGGGATTTCCATCTCAGGGATCATTTGAATGTGCTTAATGAATCCTCAATCAAACTCTTTAGATATCATCCAAGCACCAGCCTCTATGATTCAACCATTGAATCAACTATTGTATGATCATTAAGATGGCCATCGTACCTAATTGTATCAGGGGACATTATAAGTACATTCATTTATTTAATCTAACGCAAGGAGTGAAAATAAGTCAATAAACTTTATTGATATATCAAATATTACAATAACATTTATTTTTGAAATGGTTCGCCTCAGGCTCACGAACCCTGAAGTTGACTTGCGGTCATCTATATAATATTAGAATTCTGAGTCTGTGTAACCTAAGACTTGGAGATCACCATATCCATAGACCAAGATGCAATCTTGTGCCCGTATTAGATACTTAAATATTTCTTAACTACATTCCAGTGTTGCTCACCATAGAAGGATTAGTAACGGCTTATCACTCCTACTACATGGTAGATATATGGCCCTATGCACATCATGTCATACATTAGGCTTCCCACCACTGATGCGTAAGAGTATCCAACCATGGATTTATTATTCTCAACACTTTGAGGTGCCATCCCTTTAGACATGTCTATAAAATGTCTTAAGGGAAGGAATCCTTTCTTGGAATTCTCCATATGGAAATGTTCCAAGATCTTCTTAATGTACCCATGTTATGACAATCCCAAAATCTCCTTTTCTATTTTTTGAATAGGTTTAGACCCAAGATATTAGAGGTTTCTCAAAGATCTTTAATCTCGAATGTATGGTACATCCAAATCTTAGCACTAGTCATCATTCATATATCATTCTCAATGATAAGGATGTCATCTATCTAAAGCACGATGAACACAATGGCGCTCACACTAAACTTCTTGTACACGCATGGTTCATCACTTTTCTAAACGAAATCATAACTCTTTATGGTTTCATCAAATCTGATGTTCCATCTACGAAAAGCTTGTTTGAGCCCATATATGGATTTCTTAAGCTTGCATGCTTTACCTTCCTAAGTTATGAAGCCCTAGGGTTGCTCCATATGGATATCCTCTTCGAGGTATCCATTGAGGAATGTTGTCTTGACGTCCATCTGCCACATGTCATAGTTAAGATACCCGACTAAAGCTAGCAGTGCCCTGATGGATATAAGTGCAACCATAGGAGAGAATGTTTCATCATAGTCGATGCCACTTCTTTGTGTGTAGCCCTTGGCTACGAGTGATGAATCTGTATTTCATCATCTTTATTCATTTATTTTAGCCTAAAATCCCTTCTTAAATACTTATAAATATTAATAAAACTCTCTTTTTATAATTCTCTATTCTTTTATATATATTGTATAACTATGTTGTTTTTAACCTAAAATAAATAATAAAGGAAAAAAAGAAAATAAAAACTGTATATATGCAATAAATACATGTCGACTCTAACCTCGAGTGAAGGTCAAGACTTAACGTGATCAACAAGGAATAAAGTAGGGGGAGATAAGGCCTTCATTAGAAAAATAAAGAAAAATAATTATCCACTCATGTATATTCATCATCATTCATCTTGGACAAATTGTACATTATGTATATGTTTCATTACACTATTCTATTTATCACCCAATTAATCTCAAATAAGTGTTTTCTTCTTGTCAACTTGTTCATAAAAATAAGTTATAAACAATAAAAATAATTGCAAGTAGAGAACTTGTACATAGATTAAATAATGACTCTTTGAAAAAAGCAGCAGAGCCTAACTTGTTAGACTCATATCTTCCCCATAAAAACTCAAAACAAAGTAAATCACTTTTATTATACTCTAAATTAGATAAGCTTTAAAATGAAAGTGGTTTTATTAAATCAGAATTAAGATGTAAAAAGTATCTTATTTAGGGTATTGTATAATTGTCTATACTATACAATGTGTGAAGATATTCTTTTATTTATTTATTGTATATTTTTGCACATATTATATTTTAATTTTTTTGTAAATATTGTATTTGATGCAAATAAAATGCAAATAAAAATTACAAAAGTAAAAATACACAAAAATAAAATATTGTAAATATTGTAAATGTACCATTATCTATATTGTAAATATCTATATTTATGTAACCTAATAATTTACTTCATCAAAATAAAAAATATGATTAAAATCCTTTAAAATGTTGTAAATAAATAAAATATTAAATTATATATTTATTTGTAAAAATAAATAATGAAAAATACATGTGTTTTATATAGGTCTAAATACCTATGAATAAAGGTTAATATTTATTTTAAACTATTTATTTAATTTATTAAAAATCACCTAAATAAGATTATTTATTTGGTAAAATATTCTATTTATATAATTTATTTGTTTAAATCTTTTTCTATTTTATCTTAATTTATATCTCATTTTCTTTATTTTTATCATTTTCTACTTTTTGTCTTATTCAAAACAGTTTCCAATTGGGTGGAACCTGATACATTGTCCTAGGTAAACCTCCCCTTCAACCCGTCCAACCAAAAAAACGGAATCACCGGTCCCTCTTCTGGCTGACCCGATCATCATTTGCCCTTATCTTATTCTTGAATTTTCTTGTCCCAGTATCACTCTCACTTACCCAATCAATAATTTCATAATCCAAATCTTGATCCCCACATAAATTCCAATTCTAATTTTGCTCAGCGCATCGTCTTTAAAACCCCCTACGAATTCCATTTCATCTTTGATCCATTTTCTGCATGATTTCTTGCATGAGGATGGTTCTAGAGAGTTGAGGTGGTGATAGGACCTCTCCCCCCTCAGTCAGGAGTGCGATTGAGAATCGGAGATCGTGATCCATACGATGACGGACTCCATCGAAGGTCATCTGAGCTTCTCTGTTCTATGCCGCAGATCGAGGCCATGATATCTTCCTTTCACCGTAGGGGAATCTTAGTTAGTTGCTTTGATTTCGCATTTAATTTCTATTGTTAGTGTAAATCTATTCATCGTCCACTGAGCTACGATCTTCTCGATCGGAGCTCTTCGATCACCAATTTCACATCGATCACTCCGATCACCTTAGATCATTCTTTCTCTTTGATCACCAATTTCACATCGATTAGAACCCCGCCTAGGATGATCTAGCATGTCTCATGTCCGAGCAGCAGGCTACATTTCGACGGGAGATGGACGAGTTTCGTCAGGAGATGAGGGAGATCGTGAGAGGGAAGGCCGCCATTCATGCCCAGATCGAGCCGAACCCCGACAGCCTGAAGAGGAAGTCTGAGCAAGTAGACTTCATAGAGACCACCACTCATAGTGATTCACTTGGTGACATTTCTGCATATCTGTTTGATGCTGACTTTGTTACACTTAGGAGCGGTAGGATGCCAGCAGGCGGCGCCTCATCTGAGCGACGACTCGATGCTACTACAGGAGCACCAGGCGAGGAGGAGAGCGGTGCTGATGCCGCTAGAGATGATGATGGTGAAGCTGATGCCACCACGGATGTTGATCCAGTCGACGGTACTGAGGACGTCGTTTCACCAAATGGAGGAGGTGGTACTGATGCCACCACACTTGTTGCCGAGCCAGAGCACGGTACTGATGTTGCGGATCCAGATGTCGAGGGTGGTGCTGAGGCCACCATTACTACTACTGCTAGTCATGTTCTTTTTCCTTCTATGCATGTACCTCAGGACGTTTCTATGAATAAAGGAAAGGGTTTGATTTATTGTGATCAACCTGTGTTGCATGATGATGTATGTGTGGATTCCGCTATGCTTGAGCAGCCCAGACCCTCTCCTAGTCCTTCATCTGAGAAGGACCCAGCAGTCCCCTTCCCCCAAGCACTCCGCTTGGCTAAGGGGACCAAAAAAGACCCAAAAAAGTCCCACCAGCTAGAGTTCAGCATGCACATGATGGACAGATTTCAGATACAGCTGACTCTACAGGGGCCTTGGAGCACATCCCTCTTTTCCTGAGATCACTCAAAGACAGGACCATTATTCGGAGGAAGAGGAGGAACCACCAGTCAGAGATCTATGTGCTCACTCGTGCCACTTGCTTCGCGATCCAGAACCATCTGCCAGCCAAGAGGCCAGATGCAGGAGCCTCGTATGTTAGATGCCACATTCAGGAGCAGAGGTTCGATCGTACTCTATTAGACAGCGGGTCTTCGATCAACCTACTTCTGGCAGCCTACTCGACCGCTTCGAGTTAGGCCCTCTACGATAGAGCAGGACAGTCCTTCAGTTTATTGATCGATCTGTCAAGAGGCCAAAGGGGTTGCTGAAGGATGTTGTCGTCACAATTCAGGGCCTGAAATTCCCCGTGGACATCGTTGTGTTGGACATGGAGATCCCTGAGTCCGTGATCGATACCCCCATCATTTTAGGACGCACGTTCTTGGCCACAGCCAAGGCAGTGTCCGATCATGATAACGGGAAGGTATACTTTCGCGTCGAGGGCGAGAGTATACAAATAGAGACGATCGAGGAGACTAGAGCCTGAGATTCAGCTTGCTCCGAGCAGACTTCAGATTCAGAGCAGATGACAGAGGCAGGGAGAGACATCCACCAGGACTGCGACTTTGTGATCACAGATGACGAGGCAATTTGGGCAGACCCAGCAGCACAAGCCATCCTCTCACCTTCAGTGTTTGTTGATGCACAGATGACAGCAGAGGAGAGCTTGGATAGCGCACCCCTGGTCCAGGATACATCTCAGGCAGCAGAGCCGGTTCCCGATCATGAGGCAGATTTTTGTGATTATGATACAGATCCCTTGGAGTCAGATTCTGACTGGGCTGAGTTTGATGACTTGATACTGTGTCTGACTTCCATAGAGCCTACAGCTAAGGAGGAGGCTGATTCCACACAGAGCAGAGATACACCAGCAGAGCAGCCTTCTCCTGATTCAGATTATGAGCGAGAGTCTTCATTCTCCCATATAGATTTGGTCGCATTCACTTAGACCTTTCAGAGGCCAGATCCACCAGCACCGTGTTGTCCAGAGCTGAAGCGGCTTCCATCATCGCTGAAGTATAGGTTCGTTGTCGGTGAGCAGGAGATGTACCCAGTCATTATCTCAGTGGATTTGACTGGAGAGCAGGAATCCCATCTGATGGGGGTTCTTGAAAAGAACCGCAAGGCGATAGGATGGAGTGTAGCCGATCTCCAGGGGATAAGTCCGACCCTGTGCTCCCACCATATCTATCTCGAGGAGGACGCGAAGCCGTCGCTTGAGTTCCAGCGGCGGCTGAACCCGAATCTTTGAGATGTTGTCATGAAGGAGATCTCGAAATGGTGGAACGTCGATTTTATCTACCCCATCTCCGACTCTAAGTGGGTCAGTCCATTGCATGTGGTGCCCAAGAAGACAGGCATCACTATAGTTGTCAGTGAGTCTGGAGAGGAGATCACTACTCGGTATCCACTTCTTGGCAGGTCTATGTGGACTACAAACAATTGCATCAGGACACCAAGAAGGATCATTTCCCCCTGCCCTTTATTGATCAGATTATTGAGAGGCTGGCAGGGAAGAGCCACTACTGCTTTTTGGACGGGTACTCCGGATACAACCAGGTGGAGATTGCGTTAGAGGACCAGGACAAGACTACCTTCACCTGTCCCTTCGGGACATATGCTTTCAGACGGATGCCCTTTGGATTGTGCAATGCTCCGGTGACATTCCAGAGGTGCATTTTGTCCATCTTTTCAGACATGGTGGACGAGTGCTTGGAGGTCTTCATGGACGACTTTTCGATCTACGGCGATGGATTCGATTCTTGTCTTGGCTGCCTAGACCTCGTCCTTCAGCGATGTATTGAGGTGCACCTGGTGCTTTCTTGGGAGAAGAGTCACTTCATGGTGACTCAAGGGATGGTGCTTGGCCATATCATCTCCAACAGGGGCATGGAAGTTGATCCGGCCAAGGTGGATATCATTAGGAAACTCAGTCCACCGTCCAACTTGCGGCAGTTACGGTCTTTTCTGAGACACATCGGTTTCTACTGATGATTCATTCATGATTTCAGCTGGATTGCGCGACAGTTGACTGATCTGCTGATGAAAGACATCGGTTTCATTGTGGATGATAAGTGTCTAACGTCATTTGAGACTCTCAAGAGTCAAGTTGTAGAGGCTCCTATTCAGCCGCCTGATTGGTCTATCCCATTCGAGATCATGACGGACGCCTCCGATTTTGCCGTAGGGGCCTTGCTGGGACAGAGGAGGGATGGAGTTCCCTTTGCTATTCACTACGCTAGCCGGACTTTGGATGTATCTAAAAGGAACTACACAGTCACTGAGAAGGAGATGATAGCTGTTGTATTCGCCCTAGATAAGTTCAGATCTTACATCATTGGATCTAGAGTGACCATCTTCACTGATCATACTGCCATTTGATACCTCATGGCAAAGGAGGATGCCAAAGCCAGATTGACCAGATGGATCCTTCTACTCCAGAAATTTGATATAGAGATTAAGGACAAGCTTGGAGTCAAGAATGTGGTGGCGGATCATCTCTCTCGATTGGAGTATCTTGAGGATTCTGAGCAGATCGAGCCTACTTGTGAGACCTTCCCAGATGAGGCGATCCTTGCTATCGCCTCTCTCCCATGGTACGCCAATATTGTGAACTTTCTTGTTGCCAAGAAAGTCCCACAATATTGGCCCAGGTAGAGACTTGAGACCTTCCTCGCGAAGGTCACGCACTACCACTGGGACGATCCCGTCCTTTATCATGAAGGGGGGGATAGCATCTGGCGTAGGTGCATTCCTCAAGAGGAGCACCACAGTGTCTTCACTTACTACCACAAGCTTGAGGCAGGGGGACATCACTCTGGGAGGAGAACGACACAGAAAGTGCTCCAATCCGGCCTATGGTGGCCTACCCTCTTCAAGGACTCTGATGAGTTCGTGAAGAGGTGTACTGACTGTTAGAGGATGGGCACTTGGGGACATCGTGATATGATGCCGATGTAGCCCATTCACTTCTGTGAGGTTTTCAACGCATGGGCATCGATTTCATGGGTCAATTCCCTAGGAGTCAGGGATTTGAGTACATTCTATTGGTCGTGGATTATGTGAGTCATTGGGTTGAGGCCATCCCTGCCCGAACCACAGATGCTAGGACTGTTTGCATATTTTTGAGGAAGAATATTATTTCACGGTTCGGGGTTCCTAGAGTGTTGATATCTAACGGGGGGTCTCATTTCGTCAACGACAAGGTAAAGGCCCTTGCTAGCGAGTTCAGCATAGACCATCGAGTAGCCACATTGTACCATCCTCAGACCAATGGTCTTGCTGAAGTGTCGAACAGGGAGATCAAGACTATATTACAGAAGGTCGTCCACCCTGATCGAAAGGATTGGTTACAGCTTTTGGACTCGATCTTGTGGGCATATTGGATGTCCTTCAAGACACCGTTGGGTACGTCTCCCTTTCGCCTCGTTTATGGCAAGCCCTGTCATTTACCTATTAAGCTTAGACATAGGTCACTCTGGGCAGTCATAAACATTATCATGGATCCAGTGAGTGTAGGAGATCAGAGGAGGGCAGAGTTAGCAGCCCTGGAGGAGCTTCATGATGCAGCCTTTTCGAGCAGCCTACAGTACAAGGAGAGAGTGAAGGAGTGGCATGATTCTCGTATCAGCCACAAGCAGTTTGAGCTAGGACAGTGAGTATGGTTGTTCGATGCCAGGTTGAGATTATTTCCATGGAAGCTACAGAGCAAATGGAAGGGACCCTACTTGGTTAGAAAGGTACACGACAATGGGAGTATTGATATATCTGAGTTGTCTTCTGAGAGTACCTTTCGTGTTAATGGGCAGCGGCTCAAGCCATATCTAGATCATAAACCGTTGGTCGTTGACATTGCCCCGATTCATTTTGCGTGAGATGTGGCCTCTTGACTCACATCTATTGCATCTCACGCCTGATTATCATTGTTCCTCTGACTTGTATAGATCCAGTTGTCCATATCATACTATTCTTCAGTCCAACACCCCATTTACATCTTCGACGTTGCTATACTTAGGGTGCACTTTTCCCTAAGTATAGGGGGTGTGAGACTTTTGAGTTTCTTTGATTCATTTCTACCTCTATTTTTCTGCCTATACTTAGGGATATTTTACCCTAAGTATAGAGGAGGTAGACCCTGTACATTCTTACTCAGATTTCCCTTCGTGTACAGCCTGCTATACTTAGGATTATTTGATCCTAAGTATAGGGGGAAATCCCGAGAGCCTCTTGCATTTCTATTCTTTCATTCGTCTTTGTATATAGCCTTCCTTTTCACTTCCCTATACTAAGCACGAGTTATGTCTTCTTCATCGCTCTTGACTCTGAGGACATCGTTCGAGCTAAGTATAGGGGGGTGTCGTATATATTTCATATATACTTTAGCCATAACTAGTACTTTGTGTGAGTGTGTTAATAAATAAAAAATGGATAAAATCCAAAAATCCACAAAAAATTAAAATTTTTCCTTATATATAAAAATATTTTATTGCACATACATAGCTAGTTGTACAGATTATTTTTGTAAAAATGTTTGTAAAATTTTTTTTGTGTAAATAGCTTGTAAATATTTTGATATCAAAATGAAGGATATGGATAAATCCTCAAGCACATCACGGAAGCATGAGCGTCGTATCGAATACGACGAGGAGCGACTAGTCGCACTAGTTGCTTGATGCAGCGGAATTTAAAAATTTTTTCTTACGACGAAACCACGTGATCCAAGAACACTTCTCGGATCGTTTTGTCTTAACCACAAACAAGTAATTAGGATTACCTCTTGAAGCATGGTTGCGATCAAGTCTCTAAACGAAGAGACCTCCTATCTCAAGTCCGATCCGACGGAGGAGATGCTTGCGAGCGCGGGGATGAACCGCGTGCTTCTCGCGATCCATATTGATGATCCTAGCGGCGGATCTCCTGATCTCGACACACGAGATCCGACGTCTTCTTCAAGAGAGATGCGCACCGAAGGAGACGGAGATCCACGAGCAGACGAACGGGCAGCATAACGACGATGCCGCGGTGATGGAGAACCTCTCTAGGTCATCCATGGTGGACGGCCACATGAGAGGGAGAGAGAGGGATGTTGAGTAGAGAGAGAGAGATGCTTCTCAAGCATTGTGTGTAAAATAGAGAGCATGGTATGCCTCTCTATTTATAGGGTTTTGGGATCCATGGATCTCAATCCATGTGACATATAAAATCAATAGATGAGATTGATTTATGTCAATCCAATGGTCAAGATTATTGTTGGTAAAAACCAACAACTTGTGATTTAATTTTGATAAAATATATTTGATAAATCAAATAAATATTAATACCAAATTAAATCAATCAAATAAGGAGAGAAAATACAAAGGAGATCAACCTTCCCCTTTAGAGGGCAATCTCATGGATTCCCATGAGATTGCACATCTCCTTGATTTTCTCTCTACTTATTTTCCAACAACTATTTGTTGGGATTTTTATTCACCAAAATAATTCTCAATTAAATTGGGGAATATTGCAATCTTGACATTGGAATATTGTGAATCATATTCACAACCCAAAACAAAATGTAATTTACATTTTCAATTAATTAGACAATGTGTATCCAATACACATTAATAATTAATCTACTAATATAAATTATATTTAACTCTCTCTAATACATTATACATCACATTTATAATATATTATGTATAATTGGATATTACTATCCACATTATTCTTATACATAATAATTAAATCACATTGAGTTATATTGGATAACTTATTCTCATGTGCTCAAATAATATGAATCACATTCATATTATTTACATCTTTGATAATCAAATCACATTTAATTATCTAAGATAACTCTCCTTATAATATGAATCAAATTCATATTATTCATGATAATTAAATCACATTTAATTACCCATTTTCTCAATGCTCGGATACATATATCAACAATAGAATTATCCATGAACTCTTTCAAGGATAATGCGCTTTCTCCGCGAATACTTGGAGATAAGGACAGGGTGATTGTATTGTTCCACGTATAGTGACATGGATATTGAGATCATATCTCAAATCCAGATCGTGGGCCTCCCATAGATGCTTGATTAAATCAAGACCGCAAATCTAATCTTCTCATTGCATCTGAATCACATTCAGATCAATGTCCAACATTTGGACTAAGATCAGATTACTTCTCTACTGAGAGGAGTCACTAAAATCCAGACCCGTTTCATCACTCCCTAGGAATGGAAGCGTCATGGTTATACAATCGTTTATGATCACATCACCCTCAGGTATTCACAATACATGTACATCCTGCATACTGGAAGACTCAGATTAAACCCGAAGTATTAGATCAACTTTACACTGTCTACTTCGTGGTTTTATCAGTAAGTTTCTCATTCGATCATTGGGAGTCAGTATCGATCATATACTTTTCAAAAGCATATATCATACCTAGGTCTTGATTCATATACTTTCCAAAAGTATATATCAAACCTACAAATTCAGTCAAGCTTCCAAAGCGAGACGACCATGCGCATGGAATTTGATTCTTCCCAATATCTCATGAGTGAGCTCATGCCTTCCGGTTCAGTAACTGAACATGTATGATCCCTTTGAGAGATCGTACTACTCATATGCCCTTATATGCACACCAGCGTGCCAGTGTATAGACCTTGATTAGGTCATCAACCTATTGGTCTGCCAAATATACATACTCAAACATATAGTAACACATCTGTCTCCGGTCAGAGGATGTGTGCCTGTATCGTGACAGCATACGATATAGGACTTTGGTTATCTCGATCTCGTTAAGTCAACTCTTTGACCTAACTAATCTGACACCTCCGAATCTCTATTCCTATGCAGAGGACCTGCATCAAGAGATCGGTCAGATATCAGCCTAACTGAGAAAGGATTGCCATCTCCTACTCAGGCTGGAGATCATCTTCTTAATAATCATTTGACGGTGCTCGATGAGTCCTCAATCTAACTCATTAGATATTCATCTAAGCACCAGCCTCTAGATTCAATAATTGAACCAACAGCTGTATGATCATTAAGATAGCCATGGTACATAACCCTAATTGTACTAAGGGACCTATTATGCAAACTGTGTACTCTTTATTTCAGATTAAGGAGTGAATTGCAATAACATTTATTGCATAATGGCTCGCCGTGGGCTCGCATGTCCAACAATCTCCCACTAGCCCAAAGAGCCATTAATGGGCTAATTATTTAAACCCACGACAATCATAGGCTAATTAGAAAATAGCTAGGTAAGCTGATCAGTCACTCTGTTCCTAAGAGACTACGCCAAGTCCTTTTACGGCACTTGCATATCTCCTAGTAACAGTGCTTGCATCCAATGCGAATGTTGCATCCTATGCAACCAATACTCAATTTTGTCGGTTATAGTATCATTGACACTACATCTTATTAATTATCATAACTAGTATTCCCATAATCCTTTTAGAATACCTTCATTCCTGGAGATCTCTATCTCCTAAGGTATCTGCAGTCAAGACCCTTATAGATCACTATCTACAAGATCTTAAACCTTTGAAGATAAGACTTTGAGATCACTATCTCTAACTTTTATCATCTTTAAAGATATTATTATTACTGCAATCAAGTGTTTTATCTCCATAGCAGGATTAGTAACAGTTTACTACTCCCACTGCATGGCAGACATCTGGCTCTTGTACACATCTAGCATATACCCAGCTTCTCATAACTGATGCACAAGTGCAAGCAGTTCTAGCATTCACCTCCTCAACTCTTTGAGGTGCTATCCCTTTAGATAGGTCACTATCACATCTTAAGGGAAGGAAGCCTTTCTTGGAATTTTTTCAGAAAATGGAATAAGTCCAAGGTGTACCACTAATGTTACGGTCCCAATATCCTCTTCTCTTTGTTTCTGAACGACTTCAAAACTAAGATCTAAGAGGTATCCTTGAGATCATATCTCAAAGTATGGAACAACCAAATTTTAAAACACTTATTATTTATTCTTATATCATTCTAAATGATTAGAATAATATCTACATTTAGCACGATGAACACAATGGCACTCCCACTAAGCTTTTCATGGTTCATCAAGATTCTATATGAAATCATAACATTTACAATTTCATCAAATCTTATGTTCCAAATACAAGAAGCTTATTTGAGTCCAAAGATGGAGTTCTTTGGCTTGCACACCTTGCTTTCCTCAACATTGAAGCCCTGGGGCTACTTCATATGAATATCCTCAGAGAGGTATTCATAGAGGAATGCAATCTTGACTCACGTCATGAAGATGTCATAGTCAAGTTGTGTAGCTATAGTTAGTAATATTCTGATGAGTTAAAGCAAGGTCACTGGAGAGCAAGTCTCATTGTTAGTGATGTCTTCTCTTTGGTGTGTAGCTCATGGCTACGAACCGTGTTTTGAAGGTCTCTACCTTCTCATCAGGTTCCCTCTTTCTCTTGAAGATCCATTTACATCTTAATGGGTTTGACCCATATAGGTGGATCCTCGAGGGTCCATATACAACACTTGTATATGAAGTCTACATTAGACTTTTATTGCTAACATCCATCTTTCCATGTCATGATCCTCAGGAGCTTCATCACATGAAGTCCGATCATTTTCAGATGGAATACATACTCAAACTTATTTGAAGAAGTATTAGTGTTTCATCTTCAATTATTCTTTTAGTTTCCGATTCCAGGAGCCTCATTATCTTCTCAAGATTAAATGAGTTCCTTTATTTCATTTTCATCTTGATTCTCAAGAGAGTCATCTTATAAGAATCATATTCTCAAAGATGAGATCTTTTAAGAATCTCAAGGTCATAAAGTAGGTATCCAATACCATCCTTTATTTTCCTAATGAAGTAGCACCCTTTGGTGCTAGATTCCAGCTTACTAGCTTGGAACCTTATTAAATATATATAATGTAGTCTCTACCACATATACATATACCTGGAAACTAAGAGATAATTATGCTAAGATTAATCATTGATCAAATCATATCACACATGATTAATTGCATATCCTTACAACTCTATTGAGTTAAGGTTCGTTAGGAGGGGTGAGATAGAAACGATATTCATATCTCTATAAGGTATTCCTTGAATTCATCTAATAGGTACAAGCTACCTTGGTTAGATCAAATTCATTTCATCTTCCTTCAAACTTTGGTTCTAAACCAAAATTGTGAAATCTTAGAACATTTCAAAGTTTTCTAAGGTGAAGAGAAGAAATTTCATATCATACATAATCATCAATAGTATCACATATCCATAATGTTTACTATGATATAGATGATTCTCATACATCAATATGTATGAGATCCTGAATACCTTGACATCTTACATCTTTCCCAAAGAAAGGTGTATTGGACATTTTTCTTTGAATACAATATTCATAAGTATGTAAGATTTGAATCTTTAGACAATCTAAAGTTTCATGTCTTACTAGTCCATTGATCTCATCAACAGACATATGTCCAAAACTTGATGCCAGATCATTGTCAAATGATCTTTATCCTCCTATTGATCTTTAAAGGTTTAATTTTCAGTATTAGAAATCTTAATGAATCATTCATTAATTTTCTAATTTAATAGAGTCCACTAGATTTTAGATTACTATCTGAAATATCTCCATCATAACTCTTTATGATAGATTTATTACAGAATTCATGTTTATATCCAACAAATAGAAATAAACAATGAGTGTATTCTAACATCTTGGTCATAGAGACATTCTCTAAGACTAAGGGCTCTCCCACTGAAATTAATAAGTCTATCAATCCAAAAGAGATTGTTGCAACAATTGCATCAAAATTCTCAAGGATAACTAAAGACCTTAAGATCAAATTTTCCAGTCTTCTAAAACATATGCAACCAATTGCAAGTGTCATTAGAAGATTGAGATACAATTATTAGACTTTATCTTATCAAATAAGTAAGTCAATTTCAATGATTATATGTAGATTATTCTGATGTACTATCTGATTCCTTCTCTAAAGATTCTAGATAGATTTGATAGTCATACTATCAACACATCAATTTATTGCAGTATTGGCATTTATCCAACTCTTTGGATGTCATATGGAAGTCACAGAAGTACAGTCAACTCTTTAATTATACTTCTTGCTTGGGTCCAACCCATGCTTCCACTGCGCTCCCTTTATCTATAAACAACCAATGCTTAAGACTAAGGACCTCTTATGTTAAATTCAAAAGAATTTAATGTAAGAGCATTTCGACATTTATACATGCTTCACCCAATTCATACAATATGAATATTATGAAGCTTCATGAATGACTAGAGTATAGACAGTAGAATGATGACACTCATCAACTACATCCATCTAAACTCTTAAAACATAGGTTCAGGTAGGTACTCAAACAATTTGAATACTCATCTCTTATAGAGCTACCATTCTACATGATGCATAGAACCATGTCATTCATGATTAAATGTCAAGAGCACATATGTATGCCAGAATATCTTTATTGATTTTATAAGGATTATTTGACAATTGCGATCATCATTGACATGTCACTTCCAAAGTACATTCGATGAGATCAACACTTATAGAGACATACAAACCCTAGGGTTTTAGTCCCATTGTCTATTTAATTATCATTCCTTATTATTATGAGGAAACTTGCACATTGCAACCACATACATGATGTGTCCAATTGCAAGCGTAATATCTGGATCAAGGGTCCAATCCATGATATTTACTGGTTATTATTGAGTATAACATTGAGTGGGATTAATGAAGGATTATCTGAAATAAGAAATTTGCATAAATATATAAATATAGTTTTACTTTGATTTAGGAGTTTTCATATCAAAGTTGCCTTGCCTTGTCAACACTGAAAGTTCATTCCCTTAATCACTTTCAATGTAAGAGATATACTTACCATCATATCTCAGCAAGATCTGGGATCTCCTTTCTTATCTTTGTTACATCCCAATAATATGAGAAACTGCAACTCGGATAAAAAAAGCGGGAACACATTCCGCCTTGCAAGTCCAACTTGCATCTCCCAATTCGGTCTTTAACACCCGGGCCCACCACCCCTAAGGTGATGTTGAACCGTCATTAATTGAACCAACCGTCAACAGGAATAGAACTCGCTATGCGCAATCCAATATCGCCCCAATAATATGAGGATCCGATATTGGGGACACTACGCATACGGTCTTACTCTTTCGAGAAGCAAAGAGCCCGATCCAAATGCGCTTGCATATAGGAGCTGTCACTTCGGACAGGCGTCTCCTATATACAATCCCTGGCGACGGAAACCCTTCGCCTTGACGGGAGACCATGGATGTCACTTATGTGATCCTCCACCTCTTATTCAAATTTAATTAATTACTATGAATCACATTCATATAATTAATACTTCCAAGGGAATTATTAACTCCAATCATATTAGAGTATTTTAATTGGACATAATTAACTTAATCATATTAAATTAATTATCAATCCAATTCAATCAATCAAACATGATTGTCTTACTTGAATATATATGGTATTATTCTCAAAGTACGTATTAATTCATATTTTAATAATTAGAAAAATACATCTTAATCCCTCGAACATTATCCCGGCCCTACCCATTGTCATGGCCAGTACTGGCGGGAGTGGGACGGACCGCATACGTTGCAACCCGCTACCCCAGCGATCCCCGACTAGACACCATATCCGCCTCGGGAAAGGATAATGCCAAATTGATTAATTTGTACTTGAGATGATCATTGGTTCTTCAACCGAAATTATACCATATAGTAATCAAAACAATTTTGATTATAAGGAAATTTGCTAGACAAATTCCCAATCCTATTCAAGCAAGGAGTTTGTTGATTGTGTTTCCAATTATGATCTAGATCAAATCTAATAAATTAATTGGTTGAGGTCAAGTCAATTAAGGAAATAATCATATTCCAATATTTCTCAAATATTTTCCATAATTATTTAATGAAATTAACAATTAATTTCACTAACTGACAATCACATGATTCTTGATTAGGAAAGTAATTTCAGCAGTGACCCCTACTTACTAAAATTAGCATATCTCAATCAATTTAAATCCAAATTAAGTAAAGTAAGTTTCTATAGTTTGTTAATTTGATTTACAACAGAATATATGTGATTTGCACGCATTTCGAGGCGTTTCTAAACAGTAATTGACTCCTTACTTACGTTAAGATTCGCAGTTCCCATAACAATGAATACATGTTCATTAAAACAACCATATCTCGAGCATACAAAATCCGATTTACGCAAACTCAGATCCTATGGTTTCCTTATTTAATAAGGAACAAAATCCAAGTGCTATTTTTGTGTTTAAACAATTTAATCAGGGCCGAAAAATACACTAAACAGATCTGCAAAATCAAATGCGATAAAAACTTTCGCGACCTTAACGAATCCAAGTCGTCCTCGGTTAGCGAATCATATTCGAAACTGTCGACCTAAGGCTCTGATACCACTTGAAGGATATGGATAAATCCTCAAGCACATCACGGAAGCATGAGCGTCGTATCGAATACGACGAGGAGCGACTAGTCGCACTATTTGCTCGATGCAGCGGAATTTAAAAAAATTTTCTTACGATGAAACCACATGATCCAAGAACACTTCTCGGATCGTTTCGTCTTAACCACAAACAAGTAATTAGGATTACCTCTTGAAGCATGGTTGCGATCAAGTCTCTAAACGAAGAGACCTCCTGTCTCAAGTCCGATCCGACGGAGGAGACGCTTGCGAGCGCGGGGATGAACCGCATGCTTCTCGCAATCCATATTGATGATCCAAGCGGCGGATCTCCTGATCTCGACACACGAGATCCGACGTCTTCTTCAAGAGCGAGGCGCACCGAAGGAGACGGAGATCCACGAGCAGACGAACGGGCAGCATAACGACGATGCCGCGGCGATGGAGAACCTCTCTAGGTCATCCATGGTGGACGGCCACATGAGAGGGAGAGAGAGGGATGTCGAGTAGAGAGAGAGAGAGATATGCTTCTCAAGCATTGTGTGTAAAATAGAGAGCATGGTATGCCTCTCTATTTATAGGGTTTTGGGATCCATGGATCTCAATCCATGTGACATATAAAATCAATGGATGAGATTGATTTATGTCAATCCAATGGTCAAGATTATTGTTGGTAAAAACCAACTTGTGATTTAATTTTGATAAAATATATTTGATAAATCAAATAAATATTAATACCAAATTAAATCAATCAAATAAGGAGAGAAAATACAAAGGAGATCAACCTTCCCCTTTAGAGGGCAATCTCATGGATTCCCATGAGATTGCACATCTCCTTGATTTTCTCTCTACTTATTTTCCAACAACTATTTGATGGGATTTTTATTCACCAAAAAAATTCTCAATTAAATTGGGGAATATTGCAATCTTGACATTGGAATATTGTGAATCATATTCACAACCCAAAACAAAATGTAATTTACATTTTCAATTAATTAGACAAGGTGTATCCAATACACATTAATAATTAATCTACTAATATAAATTATATTTAACTCTCTCTAATATATTATAAATCACATTTATAATATATTATGAATAATTGGATATTACTATCCACATTATTCTTATCCATAATAATTAAATCACATTTAATTATATTGGATAACTTATTCTCACGTGCTCAAATAATATGAATCACATTCATATTATTTACATCTTTGATAATCAAATCACATTTAATTATCTAAGATAACTCTCCTTATAATATGAATCAAATTCATATTATTCATGATAATTAAATCACATTTAATTATCCATTTTCTCAATGCTCGGATACATATATCAACAATAGAATTATCCATGAACTCTTTCAAGGACAATGCGCTTTCTCCGCGAATACTTGGAGATAAGGACAGGGCGATTGTATTGTTCCACGTATAGTGACATGGATATTGAGATCATATCTCAAATCCAGATCGTGGGCCTCCCATAGATGCTTGATTAAATCAAGACCGCAAATCTAATCTTCTCATTGCATCTGAATCACATTCAGATCAATGTCCAACATTTGGACTAAGATCAGATTACTTCTCTACTGAGAGGAGTCACTAAAATCCAGACCCGTTTCATCACTCCCTAGGAATGGAAGCGTCATGGTTATACAATCGTTTATGATCACATCACCCTCAGGTATTCCCAATACCTGTACATCCTGCATACTGGAAGACTCAGATTAAACCCGAAGTATTAGATCAACTTTACACTGTCTACTTCATGGTTTTATCAGTAAGTTCCTCATTCGATCATTGGGAGTCGGTATCAATCATATACTTTCCAAAAGCATATATCATACCTTGGTTTTGATCATATACTTTCCAAAAGTATATATCAAACCTACAAATTCAGTCAAGCTTCCAAAGCGAGACGACCATGCGCATGGAATTTGATTCTTCCCAATATCTCATGAGTGAGCTCATGCCTTCCGGTTCAGTAACTGAACCTGTATGATCCCTTTGAGAGATCGTATTACTCATATGCCCTTATATGCACACCAGCGTGCCAGTGTATAGACCTTGATTAGGTCATCAACCTATTGGTCTGCCAAATGTACATACTCAAACATATAATAACACATTTGTCTCCGGTCAGAGGATGTGTGCATGTATCGTGACAGCATACGAAATAGGACTTTGGTTATCTCGATCTCGTTAAGTCAACTCTTTGACCTAACTAATCTGACACCTCTGAATCTCTATTCCTATGCAGAGGACATGCATCAAGAGGTCGGTCAGATATCAGCCTAACTGAGAAAGGATTGCCATCTCCTACTCAGGCTGGAGATCATCTTCTTAATAATCATTTGACGGTGCTCGATGAGTCCTCAATCTAACTCATTAGATATTCATCTAAGCACCAGCCTCTATGATTCAATAATTGAATCAACAGCTGTATGATCATTAAGATAGCCATGGTACATAACCCTAATTGTACTAAGGGACCTATTATGCAAACTATGTACTCTTTATTTCAGATTAAGGATTGAATTGCAATAACATTTATTGCATAATGGCTCGCCGTGGGCTCGCATGTCCAACACAAAATTATGTATATTGTACAAAATTTTTGTAAAATGTTTTGAAAATCAAAAGTTTTTAAAAACCTTGTGTAAATTTGTGTAAATATTTTGCAAAACTTACATTCATGCATACATCCATGTTTTCAAAACATTTTTCAAAAATTTTGCACATGTGTAAATATTTTATAAATAGCATCTTTGTAAATACTTGTATAGTTTTTCCTGGATCATAGTTGGCATTTAAACTAGCCTGGAATTAAATTGAAAAATGGAGCTTGGTTAAGATCTTAATCCACCTATTTCTAAGAGGAACCTTATAGGGCTTAGGGTTGAGACTTTTCAGGTCCATGGTGACTTAATTCTTTGAGTCCACTAGGCTATGATCATATGTCATCTCGATGAACCTAAGTAGAGCACTTAACAACACACATGACTCATATAGACAATGGCTTTACTTGGACCAGCACTTTACACCGAGCTCTCTATGGACGAGGTGGTGAGGAGGCAGTCTTCCTTGACTTGGGGTAGCATATGAGGGTTGTACTTCTAGGCGGAACCTCTCTTCTTCTTATAGTGAAAGAAGTACGTCTCAACTTCGTCGGGTTGCCATGAGGTCTAACGACAGGAGTTGTGGGTTGCAATAATGCTTCAAAAGAGGGATAGTCTACTGCCTCAAGAGGAAAAACTCCTTATGTATATATGCTGCACTTTATAGATATGTTGTACAGATGCACATCAAAAAAATGCAAAAAGAAAATAACTCCAAAAAAGTGGTGGGTCTGATAGAAAATGATAATACCACCGGAGTGTATATAGTGCAATAAGCAAAGCTTGAGACTCATGTTCCATCTTATGAAGCTTGCAGCAGGGAGACTTAGCTACACTGGTTGAGCTCCCAGGGATACATGGCTACACTAGCCAAGGTCCATTCTCTTCTTCCCCCTCTTCTTGAGCCGGTTGAACTTGAACTTAGAAGGGAATACCCCGCTCCTCGAGGAAAGAGTGGCCAGATTAGGGCATTAGAGTTACCTTGTTGGGGAGGGTTGTCATTTTGCTACTTCTGAGGTGGAGAACTGTACCTCACTTACACGGTACAAGGAAAGATTCATAGTCTTCAGGGTTTGTGTAAGTATACTTGTTCTGATCTGGATTATTGAGGAGTCTTGACTATAGATTAGTGGAACTTAGAGGCTGTTAAGTTTTAAACCTAAGTCCAAATAAGGTTCCGACACATTAATAATCCAAAGATCTGACTGAGCTCCATACTTCAATTTAATGAAGGCAAGTTTAATAATCAGCATTGATTCATATGTATTTCCCCTCTTTTTCTTTTTCTTTTCTTTTTCACTTCTTTTTCAAATAAGTGTTTGATAAGGGACTAGCAAAGTTAAGTATAGGCGGGTGATGAATCCTCATTCATCACTCTTTATTCTTTTATTTTAGCTAAAAATCTTTGCAAAACACCATGTATATGTTTGTAAATAGAATAAGTTATCGAAAAGCATGCATTGTGTAAATATTAATAATTAGAATGTTTTTGTGCAAAAACAAAAGAATAAAGAAATAAAGAAAAAGAGGGAAATATTTAGAATAATATTGAGTGACCTGAACCCAAGGGAAGGCTCAACATGGGCCTGACCACAAAATAAAATAAGTAGAGAGAGATAGGGTGACTCCACATTGTATAAAACCCCCTCTTAATGTACATATTTTATTTTCTAAAAATAAAAATATTTATGTGTTTCCCATATTTTGTATGTATTTATAAAAATAAAATAAAAATGGGGAAAATAAAAATAAAAAGAAATAAGTTTTCTCTCCTCAGTGTATATACCATGTACATAAAATAAAAGACATATTTATTTCCCCCTTGTAAATAAGTAATAAAAATCAAATAAAAATCATTATATATTCCAAATTTTATGATGTAAATAAAAAAACATAAAATTGGAATAATTGGACATAAATAAAATAATAAAAATAAAATAAAAAATATATAGGTATATATACCTGTATATAATAATAATATAATGTAAATACATAATTTATTTTCAAAAAAATAAATTAAAATCACTAAAAACACTTTGAAAATAAATAAACATTTTTTTATTTTGTAAATATTTTTAAATAAAGTCATTTTCTATTTTATTTTGATTTTCTAAATCTTTTTCCAATGCTTTTTCCCATTGGTCCACGGGGGAATGTTGACCCCCGGTCAACTCTCCCCCGCGGACCTCTTCTAGGCGAATCTGGTTCGAGTGCCTGACTTTGCCCAATTATCATGGACCTATCCGATCGCCTTTCACCCAAATCCCGGGCTCCATTTGCAACTCTCATATCCGAGATTCACGCTCGGGAATCTTCCTAGGGATCCGTGCTCCGATCTGCTTGCCCTACTCCATTCTTCCCGAACCCCTACCAGTATAAAGTGTCTCCTCCTTCTGCCATTTCACGCACCTTCGGCCATCGTTTCATACACCAGTGACCTCCACCTTCTTGCATTGAGTGACAGCCATCCATAGGAGGTGTTGCAGCGAGGATTGAAGCGCCCTAGCCCCAGGTTCGGTGGTCATTGCCGTCGTGCTCCGCCCATCGGAGCTCGAGCCTCTGGAGACGTCGCTCCATTGAGGCAAGGACCCTAGGAGGTCACCCACCTCTAGCACAGGCATCTGCGATCATCAGATAGCCTCGACATCACTTAAATTAGCTTCCATTCCCAGTTTTGTATTTTGCGCAGCCAGCCGATTCTGGCCGACCCACTCCGCTCCAATCACCCTTTCGACCATCCGACCATCGTATCATATTCATGAGACTTCGCCCCACATTCTCCGCACCTCCGATCATCCTGGTTCGCCTCGGAACCAAGATTTAGGTCCTCCTCTGCTGCCACTCGCTGGAGGACCACACCTTGACCCACCTGTTCACCCACTTCGCCCATAACTGAGTCGAGGCACTTTTTCCTCGACCCAGCTCTCTTTCTGTGCAGGTTTCATCGAAGAAGGACCCCATCTGGGGGTCCAACCATTCAGGCACAGGTGCTCCTGCTCCTCTCCGTCGTAGGAGCTCTTCCGACGCTTCCGATCCCATCTGAGCACACCCATCACTGCGGACAAGCTTCCTCGTCGATTCACCCACATCCGCAGCACCTGATGAGGTTCCCTCCGCACGCATTGGGCCGCCGAAACTTGTCGGTGACTTGTTCTTCGAGGATCTCCAGGAGCCGTTCGATTGAGCACCTCGCTCCAGGTCCATCACAGCCACTCATCTTGGGAGAGTACACAGCCGTCCGATCATCTGAGGAGCTCATCTAGACGGTCCATCGCGAAGGGGTAGCAGCGCATCTTAGTCGTCGGATCTCACACGTGGCTCCTCTTCAGCCTTGGATCACAATAATGTGGTAATATCACTTAGGCCCCTGTTCTTTTTGCATTTAAAGTTTAGTCCTCTGAATACGTAGAGTAGTTGTTTTTATTTTTGAAAAATTGCACTGAGGACCTTAGACTTTCTCATATTTGCGACTTAGCTCCTGTTTGTGTGGAACACGTGCTTCGACACGTGAGCTTTTGGGTAAATTGCATGCAAGGGGCTCGGGTTTCTGGATGATATGATTTAAATCTTTATAAATAGGAATGACAGTTTCATCCTCTGATTGTGAACCACGTGCGGGCCATGTGATACCGCAAGCTTTTTGCATGATTTGGGCTAGGGTTTTTGGATGTTCTGAATTGCATTTTATGTTTTGAATATTACAGAAATGCCCATGTGCATGGTTGTTTAAAACATGTGCTGAATGAATGTGAATTTTGCACCGATGCCCTTATAGTTCTTGCACGTGTTTCTGTTTAGCCCCCAGAACTTTATTTCTTTGAATATACGTCCTTGTGTGTTGTAGTTTTGTATTGGTTGAATAAAATATCAAACAAAATCCAAATCTTGTGAAATTTGGAAACGTGGCCCCTGCCACTGTGTAAAAATTTCATAAAATTTTTAGGACATTTTTGTTGCTTTTTGTTATTTTTAAAAAAAATCAAAAACCTTCATTTTTGCTATGTTTGAAATAGAAAATCAATTAAAAAAATAAAAACTCATCTAAAAATTCTAAAAAAATTAGGACTTGTTTATTTTAGTGCTTTCTTGCTTCAGACCAATCTTTGCCTTGTTTGGACTTATAAAACCCATAAAAAATATAAAAACCTAAAAGCCTTATAAAAATTGTTAAAAATTATATAAAAAATAAAAAAAAATGCAATTTTGGTTTCTGTAGCTTAGTTTTTATTTCTACTTTTCATAAAAATTGCCTTCAGATTTTTATAGCTAATTATCTATTTTTAATTAGCCTTTCAAATCTGACTGCACATTAGTTCATTGTTTTGAACTTTTTCTAATTTTATAAAATCAATTAAAAATTATAAAATTCTGAAAAAATCACCAAAAACACTTAAAAATATAAAAAAACACAAAAATAATTTTATTTGAACTTTTTGAGTTGTTTTGATGCATTGAATAAATTGTTGAATGTGTTCTTTTTAGCCTTTTCTTACCTTTTCTTCATAATTAAAAATACAAAAAAATTAAAAATATAAAATCCACCAAAAATACCTTTCTTTATTTTATTTTATTTTATTTTTGAGTACTTCTTAGGCCGATCGGCTAACCCGTGCTCTTGAGTTCGACCCTGGTCGCTATACCAGGTTAAATAAATAGCGAGACCGCTACTCGTGCTTTCTTGATTTATTTTCTGATTTGTGGTCTGATTTTCTTGTTGATCAATCTCAGATATCTGGGTCGCAACGACACGTGTTTTTATACCTTCAACTGAGTCTTGGTGATTTTTCTGATCATCATCAGCCGAAGCAGAACAAATGCCCAAGAAAAGAAAATCATATTTTGACTATGGCCATAGTTTATGCCATCAGCAACCTCCCGTCCAATAAGAAAGATAACGGAGCACCTTACATCTATTGTTTGATTTTTTATCAGGAGTTCTATTATAGTCTTCTCAATAGAGGATCCTTGATCAATCTTATGCCATCCTCTCTACTAATTGAGTTTGGGTTGGAGACTCTTAGATCGACTAGGATGTCCTTCAGTTTGCTGATAGATCGATCAAGAGGCTGAGGGGCATTCTCGAGGACATTGTTGTAACGGTGCATGAGCTTTCTTGTTGATTTTATTCTGATGGATATGGATACCCCTACACCGTTATCCATACCCCAATCATACATGGATGATCGTTCCTTCGAACGACTGAAGTGGTAGTTGATTGTGGTACTGGAGAGATTTCCTTTCACTATCACAGCGTTAAGGTTATGATTGAGATGATTCCAGATCCGAGGCCATTACTGCCAGTAGCAGCTGATGGGAGAGAGCTGGTTACAACAGATTCTAAGGATTGTGATTTTCTTGCCGAGATACATGATACTGATCTTTTCACTGATTTTATGGACATACATGAGTTCACTTCCCGAAAGGAGAACCTGGAAAGCATAATCAACTTTAGCTCCCCTATTGATCATTCTAAGTTGTCAATTGATGGATTGTTTGAGCTATTTTTTCAGGATCATTTTGATTTATTTTCTATGGTACATTCTAATGAGATTATTGCTGAGATATCTTTGCCAATTTTTGAGGAGATTAATGATTTAACTTCTGAGATATCTAACACATTTTTATGAGTTTTCTGAGATCTTTGATCGTCTTGATGAGCCATCCCTTTCTGCGTAGAGAGCATTCATTGCAAACATTTTTGAGACACTTCATGTTGATCCTACAATAGCCATGGTGGACAGTACACATAGGTTGTTGTAGAGCAGATTCAGATTCCACCCGAGTTCAAAGTTTTACCCTCATCTTTGATGCATACCTTCATTGCAGGTGCCCCCCAGATGTTTCCAATCATCAGTTCGTAGTTGACCGACGAACAAGAATCTCGCTTGCTAGAGGTTCTTGAGAGAAACAACAAGGCTATTGGCTAGAGTATTTTGGATCTCCGTAGGATTAGTCTAGCTTTGTGCTGGCATCATATCTACTTATAGGATGATATCAGGATGACATGTGATTTTCAGCGCCATATGAATCCTAATCTCTAGAATGTTGTAAGGAAATAGATCAAGAAATGGTGTGATATAATCTTTATTTATCCCATTTCAGATTCCAAGTGGGTCAGTCTGTTGCATGTGGTCCTGAAGAAATCCGAGAGTACAATTATGACAAATGACTGTGGTGAGGAGATTCCGACTCGTGTACCCACTTCATGGTGTGTATGTGCAGATTACCGGCACCTGAACTCAACGACCAAGAAAGATCGCTTTCCACTACCCTTTATTGATCAGATTATTGAGAGGTTGGCATGGAAGGAGTTCTTTTGTTTCTTGGATGGGTACTCACGATACAACCGGGTTGCAATCGCTCCTGGGGATCAGGATAAGACTACTTTTACTTGTTCATTTGGCACTTACTCCTTTAGACAGATGCTCTTTAGATTTTGTAACGCTCCAGCTACATTCCAAAAGTGTATGTTGGTCGTTTTTTCTAACATGGTAGGTAGTTTTCTAGAGGTCTTCATGGATGATTTCTCGACCTATGGTGATAGTCTTAATGCATGTCTTCAGTATTTTTACCGAGTACTTCGGAGATGTTGTGAGGTGAACTTAGTGCTCTTATGGGAGAAGAGTCACTTTATGCTGACTAATGGAATTGTATTGGGCCATGTTATCTCCAAACATGGCATAGAGGTTGACTTGACTAAGATTGATGTGATCTCCAAGTTAGAGCCACCGTAGATTCTGAATCAGCTGAGGCCGTTCCTTGGTCACATTGGATTTTATAAGTGATTCATAAAGGACTTTAGAAAGATCGCGTGCCTATGACTGAGCCTCTGTGGAAGGAGAGTGAGTGTTGAAAAGGACTTTTATGGGGTTTTAATTATTTAAGAAAGAAATGTGGAATTATTCACAAGTGTTGTCTCAACCCCATGAAAGTCTCAACAAAAATTATTTTGATTTTTATTCAACCTCAAGCAAACAATCAAATAAATGTAAGTAGAGAAATGAACTTGCTATTTATTTACCTGTATAGCGTACATGATTGAACTCGAGGAGGATACAATAAATCCCGAGGGTTATTTAAATAAATGAAAAAATCAAAGAAATAAAAGAAGAATCTCTTTATGCAACTCTTGGTTTTTTGTGGATTTTTTAATCTTTTTTAATTTCTTATAGATTTTTAATTTTTATATTTTTTATGGTTTTCTGATCATGTACTTTTTTTAATATTTGTAAATGTTTTTATAATTTTAATAAAAGAAAACAAATAAAAGGAATAAAAGGAAATAAAATAAATAATGAATGATAAGCATTTTTAAAAAAAAGTAGCAAAAATGTACAGAAAATGCAAATAAAAATAGGGATTTTTATCCGGGAGGCCCTATAAACTTGGCCAATTACCTCTACGACCTTTGAAACAATCTAATTCTCCCATCGACCCCGTAAACTTGCCAACTCTTACCCCCATGAACCCTGCGGTTAATCTGTTTGCAGCTCGTGGGGGTTCTTGGGGTAATTTACAGGGTCGATGGGGTAATTACGTTGTGCAAAAGGTCGTAGAGGTAATTTAAAAAGTTTATAGGGTCTGCCTGGTAAAAATCCCATAAAAATAGTTTTGGTTTTTTGATATTTTTATTATTTTTGTGATTTTTAGGGGATTTTTAGAATTTTAAGATTTTTAAAACAATTAAAATACGAAAAAGAAGAAACAAAAAATGAAACATATATTTTTGAGATTTTAAAATATAAAATAAAATCAAAATCAAATTAAATATATGCATGAATAGAGGCAATATTTTAAGGTTTTCAAAAGGGTATTTATATATTTTTTTGGATTTTTGTTATTTTATATTAACTTTTATATGTTTTTAGTGTTTTGCAAATTTTATGTGTTTTATAGGAAATGTGATGATAAAATTTATACAGAAAATCAAACAAAGTGAAACAAAAACATATAATTTTTTTATAGATTTTTTCAATGAGTTTTTCTAATTTAATTATTTATTTTATGCAAATGAGAGAAAATTGGATTTTTTTTAGTTTTTTAAAAAAATAAAACTAAACAAAATTCAAAAAAATATCAGTGATAAAGCTACTTTGCAGGAGTTTATGTTGATTTTTTTTGGAATTTATAACGATGATTAGCAATTTATTAAGCCAAAATAACACTTACAATAAAACAAAAGTACGCTTCACAAGGACATGCATGTAATTATTTTTATTTAATGAACTGGGCAAACAACACACTAGAAATCACATGACGACATATGCAATATACCCAAAAAGGGCATGCAAGAGCACGTGAGGTGCGCTGGCATAGACCCCGATGGTATTATTAAAAATATAATGGCTAAACTATAACATATAAACAACATGTTTATTATGCAAAATTCCCAACAGATCACGTGCTACGTACGTTTATACAAACACAAAGGCCTAAAACGCAAATAAAACAATTAACAAAGTAAATTATGCAATTATTCTAGCATCAAGGTACGACACATCCAATCAAGGTTTTAATTACAAATAAAAGAAATGGTAGAGACTGGAATGCAAATACACCAGTAATCTACGCAGTAGGTCAGGCGATGGATATGCACCTGGAACTCTGATCTGACAGCTCAACTGCAGATGCGTGTGGATGACCTGGATCGAATGTCAGCATTTCGATCTGAAGGATGAAAATTGGGGCAAATTTGACGGATGGGATCTAATATAGAGCCTGGTGTTCTTAATCGGACGCTCCTGAAGGACGATGGAAGAACACTGATGAAGGTTGACTCCAACGACCTTCAATTGAGCAAATCTAGCTCGATCCATGCCTGAATCACCTCCTGGAGGATGCTATGACTTCCTGTTATGGCCTCCATCGATCGGCTATGGCGATGAGGTATTAGAATGGTCCGATCACGATCTAGAGGTCACAGGCACCTACAGGTGTAAACTTAGCTCCATGTTTCGGTTTGATGCCCTTGATCATGCTCCTGCCACCTGCAATCAATTCCTTTCCTCAGAATGATCACTCCGGCCAAATTATTAGCAGCAAACAGAAGTAAATGAAGGAGGGTGAAGATCCCCAGTGATTGGCGGTAGGAGAGGAGATCAGATCCAAATCACGAGCAGATCTAGAGGGCTCAGGTCGTGGACAAGGATGAAGAAGGATTCGGCGATCATGATGGGGTAGTCAGAAGTGAAAATGGATGATTCGGGAGCTCCGATCGAGCAGATTGGAGCTCGGGCAATAATGATTGATTAAGCTAAATTGCGAACTAACACGTGAAACTAAATACTAAATTGAATGGGAAATTACCTAAATTCCTTACAGGGGTGAAATTGTCTTTGCCTCGATCCAATTACACCAGATTGAAGAAGCTTAGACAATGTGATAGAGAACTCTGACAACATGATGTGGATCACATCCTCCCACACTCTCTCACGCTCCCACTCACAGTGGATTGATCTCTATCACCAATCTATCACACATGACTCGAGCTCGGGGAGAAAAATGGAGAGAAACAAATCCTGAATCAAAGGAGGAACTGGAGGGGTTATTAATAGGCATGAAGGTTCAGGTGAAATTCGAAATGGGGTGCATGTGAACTGAGGCATATCATGGAAAAACATTATTCGGGCGGTGTCGAGGGATAATAGGTCAATAAAAATGCAGAAGGAGAATGGTTGATTTGAAAGATGGATCAAGAGATAAAATTCAGAGAAGAAGCTCCAATAAGGACTTATTCGAGCAAGGCATGAAAAGATAGGAGTAGATCTGGGTCAACAGATCCGGGTCCAACCAATCAATTGTGGGCCCATATAAGGACAAAGTTCAAATGAAAAAGGTTAAATAAATTAGAAATAAATTAATAAATGACTTTAAATTAAATAAGTATATAAATAAAAAAGATAATAAATAAAAAATGTTATTTATGGTGATTTTTAATAAATCAATTAAATTAATTAAATAGGTTAAAATAAATAATACCCTTTATTCATAGGTATTTTTTACCTATATATACAACAACGTGATTTTTTATTAATTATTTTTACAAATAATTATATAAGTTATTATTGGGATTTTTACCAGGCAGGCCCTATAAACTTTGCCAATTACCTCCACGACCTTTGAAACAACATAACTCCCCCCTTGACACCATAAACTTGCCAACCCTTGCCCCATGAACCCTGTGGTTAATCTATTTGAAGCTCGTAAGGGTTCTTGGGGTAATTTACAAGGTCAATGGGGTAATTATGTTGTACAAAAGGTCGTAGAGGTAATTTAAAAAGTTTATAGGGTATGTCAGGTAAAAACCCCTTATTATTTTTTTTATTTACAACATGACAAGGATTTTAAATATATTTTTATTTTATTTTTTCAAAATAATTTATTAAATTAAATAAATAGGTGTATTTACCATATATACATAGTGATACATGTACAATATACACTATTTTATTTTGATGATTTTGATTTTTTTTAATTTTATTTTTATTTTTCTTGGATAAATACCACATTTACAATTATTTTAAAATACAGTATGCACAAATATTGTTAGACAAGCGAGCCCATGACAAGCTATTATGCAATAATTGTTATTTCAAATATCATTCCCTGATTTGAAATGAAGAATAACTAATTTGCATAATAGGTCTCTTAGTACAATTAGGGTTATGCACCATGGCCATCTTAATGATCATACAACTGTTGATTCAATTATTGAATCATGGAGGTTGGTGCTTGGATGAATATCTAAAGAGTTAGATTGAGGACTCATCAAGCACCATCAAATGATTATTAAGAGAGGATCTCCAGCCTGGGAAGGAGATGGAAATCCTTTCTCTAAAAGCTGATATCTGATCGACCTCTTGATGTAGGTCCTCTACATAGGAATAGAGATTTGGAGGTGTTAGATTAGTTAGGTCAAAGAGTTGACTTAATGAGATCGAGATAACCAAGACCTATGTCGTATGCTATCACGATATAGGCACGCATTCTCTGACCGGAGACATGTATTACTGTATGTCTAAGTATGTACATTTGGCAGACCAATAGGTTGATGACCTAATAAAGGTCTATACACCGGCGCACTGGTGTGCATACAATGGCATATGAGATGCTCATTTAATGAACTGAAAGACACGAGCTCACTCATGAGATATTGGGAAGAATCAAATTCTGTGCACGGTCGTTTCTCGCTTTGGAAGTTTGACTGAATTTACAGGTTTGATATATGCTTTTGGAAAGTACATGATCAACACCTGGGTATGATATATGCATTTTGGAAAGTATATGATCGATACCAACTCCCACTGATCAAATGAGAAACTGAATGATAAAAACCGAAGGAGACAGTCTAAATAGATCTAAAACTTTGAGTTTATTCTTGGTCTTCCATTATGCTGGATATACATGTATTAGGAATACATGAGGGTGATGTGATCTAAACGATTGTATAACCATGACACTTCCGTTCCTAGGGAGTGATGAAACGGGTATGGATTTTAGTGACTCCTCTCAGTAGAGAAGTGATCTGAACTTGGTCCAAATCTTGGACATTGATCTGAATGTGATTCAGAAGCAATGAGAAGATTAGATTTACGATCATGATTTAATCAAGCATCTATGAGAGGTCTGCAAGATCTGGATTTGAGATTTGATCTCAATATCCAAGTCATTATACATGGAACAATACAATCACCTTGTACTTATCTCCAAGTATCCGCAGAGAAAGTGCATTATCCTTGAAAGAGTTCAAGGATAATTTGATTATTGATATATGTATCCAAGCATTGAGAAAATTGATAATTAAATGCGATTTAATTATCATGAATAATATGAATTTGATTCATATTATAAAGAGAGTTATCTAACATAATTAAATTTGATTTAATTATCAAATATGTGGATAAAGTGAATGTGATTCATATTACTTGGGCACATGAGAATAGAGACCCAAGATGATTAAATATGATTTAATTATCATGGATATGAATAATGTAAATAGCACTATCCATATTAATAATATAAATTTTAAATGTGATTTATAATATATAAGAAAGAACTATTTGAAAATAACATTTACAAATTAAATGTTGATGTGAAATGGATTCGCTTTGGACAATTAATTGAAAGTGTAGTTTAAATTTTATTTTGGGTTGTGAATGTGATTCACAAATTTCCAATGGCATGATTGCATTGTTCACAAAATAATTGTGAATTATGTTTATGGAATAATTTAGAACAAGTATTGTTGTAAATATTGGAGATTTCCGTGGAATAATGCAATCTCATGAGATTACATGGAGATTGCTAGCTTCCTACTAGCGAGGGTGGACAACCACCAATTCCCGTTAGGAAAGGGTGGCCATCCCCCCTCTTGATGGAAGGAGGCAATCTTCCTTCCTATTATCTCCATGCTTGATTGATTTATTTTGGAATTAATTTATATTGATTTTTCAATATATATTTAAATTAAATTAAATTAATTGTTGTTGTGTTTTTACAGCAAAATCATGGCCAATGAAAGAAGCACAAACCAATCTCATCCATTGATTTTGTGTAGTCCATGGATTGAGATCCATGAACTCCCAAAATACTATATAAGAAGAGGCATCCCTTACTCTTCAAGTTACAAAAAGAGAATAACACATGCTCTCTCTCTCTCTCTCATTCTCTACATGCCAAGTCTCTCTCTCTCTCTCTCATTGGTGACCGTCCACCATGGAGCCCTAAAGAGAGTCGCCATCACCACAACATTGTCGTTATGTTGCCAGATTATTTGATTGTGGATCTCCATCTCCTTCAGTGTACCTCACTCATGAATAAGATGTTAGATCTTGTGTGACGAGATCAGGAGATTCGTCACTTGGATCATCAACATGGATTGCGAGGAGCACTCGTTTCATCAACGCGCTTGCAAGCGTCTCCTCTGTCGGATCGGACTCGGGACAGGAGGTCTCTTTGTTTTTGATTCAATCACAACCATACTTCAAGAGGTAAACCTAGTACTTGTTTGTGATTTAGATGAAACGATCCGAGAAGTATTCTTGGATCATGTGGTTTCATCGTTTGAAAATTTTTAAATTCCGCTGCCTCGAGCAACTGGTGCAACTAGTCGTTCCCGATCGCATAGGATGCAATCCTCACGCTTCCCTGACACGCTTAAGGATCTTCCCATATCCTTAAAATATATCCACAAAATAAATAAATAAATAGTTTCACACAATGGATTGTACATGAACAATATACAATACACTCCAAAAGGCCACATTTTGCATCTTAACTCTGATTTTAGCGAAACCACTTTTATTTTAAAGCTTATTTTATTTTTGAGTATAATAAAAGTGAGTTTGATTTATTTGAGTTTTTATGGAGAAGATATGGGTCTGGGAAGTTTGGTTTTGCAGCCTTTTCAAAGTGCTGGTATTTACACAACATACAAAAATCTTCTTGCAGTTATTTTTAATATTTACAACTTAATTTTATGTACAAGTTCCGAGGAGAAAAAATTTTTATTTGAGATGAATAGAGTGATAAATAAAATAGAGTAATGAATTACATACAAAATAGTGAGATTTGTGCAATTTGTAGAATGGAATGAATGAAATTTATTTTTCTTTATTTTTATCCACCAGATCTTATCTCCCCCTAGCTTATTCCTAGTCGATCAGGTCAAGTCTTGACCTTCACTCGGGGTTAGAGTCAGCATGTATTTATTCCATATATACAGTTTTTATTTTTCTTTATTCTTCTTTATTTCTTTCTTTATTTATTTTAGGCTAAAAACAATGGTTTTTATAAAATACATACGAAAGAATAAGAAAGAATAAAAATTAATTTATTGATTTTTACAGGTATTTAAGAAGGGATTTTAAGCTAAACTAAATGAATAAAGATGATGAAATGCATATTCATTAATGAGTTTATTGTTGATGAGAAAATCCTTATTGCATTTCACTAGATGAAAGACATGGTTACTAAAGCTCTTGTCCTTTAGCCTCATGATTGGTCTCTCTGCTTTGAGATCATGATGGATGCGTCAGGTTATGTATTTGGAGCTATTTTAGGGCGGAGAAGAGATGGGATACCATTGTCCATACACTATGCTAACAAATCTTTGGATGACGAGCAACACAATTACAAAGTTACAGAGAAGGAGATGCTAGTAATGGTGTTTGCTTTAGAGAAGTTCCAATCATACATACTTGGATGTAGAGTTATTGTTTACACGGATCACACTACCATACGATACTTGCATGCAAAGAAGGATGCAAAACCACGCCTTATCAAATGGATCCTTCTTCTCCATGAGTTTGATTTAGAGATTAGAGATATACTTGGAGTGAAAAATATTGTGGCAAATCACCTTTCTCGGATCACAGATGTAGATTCCCCTGAGTAGCTACTACTTCCTATAGTAAAGACCTTTCTAAATGATGCTATCTTGTATGTTTCCTTACTCTCATGGTACGCTGATATTGTGAACTATCTTGTCTCCAAGAAAGTTCCACAAGATTGGCCCAAGATGAAGGTGGATAGATTTCTGTCAAAGATTCATTTTTACCAGTTGGACGATCCATACCTATTTCGTGAGGGTGTGGATTTTTTAGCTGGATGAGATGCATTACTCAGGAGTAATGCACCAGTGTGCTTGAGCATTGTCATAGATTAGAGGCTCATGGTCATCATATGGGGAAGCACATGAAAACAAGGGTTCTTCATGAGGCCTATGGTCTCCAACTATGTTTAAGGATGCTACAGATTATGTGAGACATTTTACTGATTTCCAGAGAATGGGAGGAATTGTTGGTTCCAAAGATACCATGCCCCTGAGCTATATCAGATTTTATGTCTTTGATGCTTGGTGCATAGACTTCATGGGCACGTTCCCTGTTAGTAAGGGATTTTAGTACATCCTGCTTGCTGTGGATTATGTTAATTGTTGGGTGAAGTCTAACCCCACCTGAGTCGTTGATAGTCATATGGTTTGTTCTTTTCTCAAGGATAACATTATTGTGTGG
Organism: Ottelia alismoides; assembly: GCA_037367405.1. Classification (NCBI taxonomy): domain Eukaryota; kingdom Viridiplantae; phylum Streptophyta; class Magnoliopsida; order Alismatales; family Hydrocharitaceae; genus Ottelia; species Ottelia alismoides. The sequence continues at coordinate 151,874 of JAZKJV010009768.1, read as the reverse complement.
TCCGGGATCCCCAAGATTCTCATTTCAGATGGAGGAAGCCATTTCATCTATAGAGAAGTCAGGAAGCTAGTTAAGGAGTACAACATAAAGCATCGTGTCGCGTCTCCTTACCACCCGCAGACTAAAAGGCTTAACTAAGATTTCAAATAAGGACATCAAACAATACTTTAGAAACTTGTACGTCCAGATAAGAAAAACTGGTCCTAGATGCTTGACCGGGCTTATCGAACAACGTACAAGTCTCCATTGGGTATGTCTCCCTATGGATTGGTTTATGGAAAGTCCTGCCACTTTCCAGTTGAGCTGATTCACAAATCTTTATGGGCACTTCGTGTTTGCAATTTGGATTATGAGAGAGTAGGCCAGAGTAGGAAAATAGATCTAAACAGATCACTGGAATTTCAAGGTTTTGCCATGATAACATACTCATGTATAACGAGAAAGTCAAGAGTCAGTATGATAGACTCGTTAGGAGAAAGACTTCCATCCCTAATCAGAAAGTATGGTTGTTTGATACGAAATTGAAGTTATTTCCAGGAAAACTTAAACACAAATAGTCAAGACTGTTTATTATTAGCACTGTGTGTGAAAATGGTAGTATTTTCATATTTGGGTTGTCATCTGACACACAACCATTTGTCGTGAACGAACAGTTGTTGAAGCCATATCTAGATCATGATACATTCCTGTCTATGGTTGATTCTATTCATTAGGCATTGGACGATGATCATTTGACATCTTCTGTGTCTAATACATGAGCTGATGTTCTTTTGTATATATTCCTTTCATTTTATTCTTTATTCTTTTATTTTATCATTCACCTCTTTCCCATGTGTGTGCTATACTTAATGTGTAATATATCCTAAGTATAGGGGATGTGAATGACTTGAGTTGCTCATTCATTCTGTTTCATCATTCTTGTTTTTGCATATACTAAGGGATCCTTTACCCTAAGTATATGGGGAGTGATGTCATTCATTTCCTTCTTCTTTATTTATGATTATTTTTCTTATGTTCCCTCGTGTGTCCTTCAACTTGTTGGCATTCTTTTTCTATACTTAGGGATCTTTTACCCTAAGTATAGGAGAGGACAAGTCGAGTCGTTGATTTTATACATTCTTTTCCTCGATTTTCCTTGCTTGTACAATCTCTATACCTAGGATTATTTGATCCCAAGTATAAGGGGGATCACCAACTTTTATTCATTTATTTTTTTATTTTATTCGTTATAGTATAGGATTCTTTTCACTTTTCTATACTAAGTATGAGTTATGTCTTCCTTTGTCGCTCCTTGGTCACTATGATGACATGGTTCGAGCTAAATATAGGGGGTGTCATATATATTGCATATATACTGTAGTCATAACTTGTAGTTTTGTTTGTCGAATAATATGGCAAATAAAACTGGAATAAAAAGGTTTTGAAAAAAATTGAAAAAATTGTTTGAAAAGGTTCTTTTTTAAATATTTTTTTAAATAGTTTTGTAAAATATTTGTAAAAACTTTGTAAGATTTTTGTAAAAGGCTTTGTAAAGTTATTTGTGTAAAAATTGTTGTAAAATTGTTTTTATTGTAAAATATTTGTAAATTTATTTGTATCAAAATTATTTATAGTGTAAAATGTTGGTGAATAAAATCTTTGTAAAATTGATTTGTAAAAATTTGTAAACTATTTTTGAAAACCTTTTGTAAAATATTTATAAAATGATTTTGTAAAGCTTTTATAATATTTTGTAATTTTTTTTGTAAAATATTTTGTAATGGTTTTGTAAAATTTTTGTAATTTTTCTATAAATTAGTTTATAAATTATTTTGTCACATTGTATATAAATAACTTGTTGGTATATATTGTGTATATATTTATTGTAAAAATGCTTGTAAATAGAACTTGTTATCACCTTATAAATATGTACTTGAAATTATTTTGTTCATAAGATTCTTTTAATAAGACCCTTGTATAAAACTTGTATAAATTTGTATATGAATCTCTTTAATAAAATCTGTAGATAAATTCCTTTTGTAGATAAAACCCTTGTAAAATGTGTACATAAAACTTGTAAATATTCTTTTTTTTGTAAAATCTTGTAAATTTGTATAATCTTGTATATATTTCCTTGTATAAAAATTCTTTTTCTATAAAATCCTTGTATATTTTTGTAAATATGTATAGTTCTCTCATTTAAAAACTCTTTAAAATTGAAAAAGTGAAATCCATAAAAATTTGCAGAACTCCGTGAAAAACCTTTCAAAAAGATTTGTCTTTCCTTGGCTTTTTCTTTGAAAAAAATGTTTTTGTATATATTTCTTGCATTTGAATTTTTTAAAATGATAGTGATGCGTAAAATATTTTGGAATGAAATCAATAATGGAGCTTGGTTAAGGCCTTAATCCACCTAATTTCAGGGGAACCTTATAGGAACTGGAGTTGAGACTTTTCATGTCATAGCAACTTAATTCTTTGAGTCCACAAGACTATGTTCTCGTGTTATCTTGATCGGTCTAAGTAGAATATTTCATACACATGCATGGTTCTTTTAGATAGTGACCTAACATGGACAAGAACTTTACACGTAGCTTTTCACTGATGAGATGGTGATGGATAGAATCCTCTGGCATGAGACACATGCGAACGGAAACATATGCAGTCATCTTGAGTGACCAGTGTGCCCCAATCTAGTCTAGTAGCATGGACGTCTAAAGATGGGAGTTGTAGGTTGAAATAAAGTTTCGGATGAGGGACGGTCTGCTGGCACAATTTTTCTAAGACCCCAAAACATGTGCAAAAAGAAAGATTCAATATCCGTAGGGGAACAATAAGATCAATTGAGTGCAACAATTCTTTCCACTAAATAGAAGCCTTATGTATTACAATAAAAAAATCAATCATGTATACATTTGACCACATCGGTCCAGCTTTAGAGAGACTGCAGATCTTAGTGGGGACTTGGCTACACTGGCCGACTTCACAAGGAGCTAAATTGGCCATGTTGTACTTCTCTTCTTATTCTTATATCTTCTCCCCCTTCGATTGTGGACACATCACGTACCTGAACTTAGAAGGAATTACCCTGCTCCTCGAGGAAAGAGTAGCTAGGCTGGGGAATTAGGGTTACCTTTCTAAGAGAAGGCTAGTCTTTGTCATTTCTGATGTGGAGAGATATATTTCACATACACAGTACAAGTACATTCATAGTCATCAGAATTTGCATATGAGGGCTTGTTCTGACCTGATTGTTGAGGCAATCTGAATAGGAGACTTGCGGAACTTGAAGTTTGTTAGATCTTAAATCTAATCCCAAATAAGGTTCCGCCAAACTAATAATTCAAAGGTCTGATTGAGCTCTATGCTTTGATTTTGTGAAGATTAGTTTAAGAATCTAAATTGTTCTAAGTTCTTTATTTGTTTCTTTCTTCTTTTTCTTTGAGTCACTTATTCTTCAAATAAGTGTCTGCAAAGAACTAGCAAGGGTAAAGTATAGGGGATGATGAATATGCATTTCATCATCTTTATTCATTTATTTTACCTTAAAATCCCTTCTTAAAAAATTGTAAATATTAATAAATTTCTTTTTTTAATTCTCTATACTTTTGCATATATTGTATAATTATCATTGCTTTTAACCTAAAATAAATAAATAATCAAAGGAGAAAAATAAAGAAAATGAAGACTGTATATATGCAATAAATACATGCTGACTCTACCCCGAGTGAAGGTCAAGACTTGACCTGATTGATAAGGAATAAAGTAGGAGAAGATAAGGCCTTCATCATAAAAATAAAGAAAAATAATTATGCACTCATTTATATTCATCATAATTCATCATGTATAAATTGCACATTATGTATATATTTCTTTACTCTATTTTATTTATCACCCAATTCATTTCAAATAATAATAGTTTCTTCTTATAACTTGTTCATAAACATATGTTGTAAATACTAAAATACTTGCAAGAAGAGAACTTGTACATAGATTAAATAATGACACTTTGAAAGAAGCCACAAAGCCTAATTTATCAAACCCATCTTCTACATAAAAACTCAAAATAAAGTGAACTCACTTTCATTACACTCTAAATTAAATAAGCTTTAAAATGAAAGTAGTTTCATTAAAATTGGAATTAAGATGTAAAAAATGACTTTTGGAGTGTATTGTATAATTGTTTGTACTATACATTGTGTGAAGATATTCTTTTATTTATTTCTAATATATTTTTGTATATATTATATTTTAAACTATTTGTAAATATTGTTCTTTACGCAAATACAATGCAAATAAAAAGTATAAAAGCCAAATTACACAAAAATAAGATATCGTAAATATTGTACATATACCATTATCTATATTGTAAATATCTATATTTTTATAACCTAATAAATTATTTCATAAAAATAAAATAAAAATATGATTAAAATCCTTAAAAATTTTGTAAATAAAAAAATTATTAAATTATATATTTATTTCTAAAAATAAATAATGAAAAATACAAGTGTGGTATATATAGGTAGAAATACCTATGAATAAAGGTTAATATTTATTTTAACCTATTTATTTAATTATTAAAAATCACCATAAATAAGGTTATTTAATTATTAATATTTTCTGTGTATATAATTTATTTATTCAAAGTCATTTTCTATTTTACTTTAATTTATTTGTTATTTTCTTGTTTTTGTATATTTCTATTTTTTGTCTTATTCGAAACGGTTTCCTATTGGGCAGACCCAAGTCTGTTGACCTAGGTCAACCTTCCCTTCTACCCGTCCACCCGAATAACCGAAACACTAAACCCTCTTCTCGTATTTCTTTCAACCAACCCGATCACCATTTGCCCTTAACTTCTTGAATTTTCTTGTCCAAATATCACTCTCACTCGCCTCATCAATAGTTTAATGATCCCAACCTCGGTCTGCGCATAAATTCCAATTCAAACTTTGCTCAGCTTACCGTCTATAAACCCCCCTCCATATTCTATTACATCTTTGATCCATTTTCTGCACGATTTCTTGCCCGAGGGTAGTTGTAGAGAGCTGCAGTGGTAACAGGACCTCACCCCCTTCATCCGGGAGTGCGATTGAGCGTCGGAGATTGAGATCCATACAACACCAGAGCTCCACCGAAGGTCATCCGAGCTTCTCTATTATACGCCACTGATCGATTCCACGAGCCCTTTCATTCACCGTAGGGTAATCTTAGTTTCTTTTATTTCGCATTTCATTTATATTGTTAGAGTAAATCTTTTTATCGTCCACCGAGATCCGGTATGCTCAATCGGATCTCTCTGATCACCAATTTCACATCCAATCACTCTGATCTCCTTAAACCAATCTTTCTCTATCTTCTCCCATAGCCTGATCCCCCAGATCAATTCAGATCTCGGAATTTGTCTTCCACTCTGACCACTCGTTGTCAGAGACATCCATTCCCTCCATCCATTTGTTTTCTAGCTAAATAACTTGGCCTGAGTTCTTCTCCGAGTAGTAAATCTAATTGCAGGTCTTCAGAGCGTGTTTAGAGCGGAGATCTTCATCTGGAGCATACTTTACACCAGCAAGCACCTAGGACCTCCAGATATGCAATTAGCCATCATCATGCTTTGTTGAACCATCTAGATGATGGGATAGAGCAACAAGGGTGTGCAGCGACCTTTAGGAGGTGGATCGAGTGGAGATCAATCGAGATCCGACCAATCAAACCTTACCTTGCCGACCCTTCTTCCTAGTTCATCAAGCTAGATCCAGAGCCATCAGATCAAGAACTACTCGCCAAAATTAAATCGTACCGGTTTATCGAGCCCCATCTCAGCCTTCAAATCAGATCTGCAGCTACTTCATCCAGTTGTCCAGTCTACACATGCATTCCATGTGTTAGGTGAATAATTGCACATTTTGCCTTGTGTTTTGTTGAATTTGTAAATAATCCCTGTGAGTATGTGTGTCAGTATATAGTAACTTGAATAATTGCAAATCCACACCTCTTTTTTATTTTAATTACTATTAGGTCATGTTTGCACAGTTGAACGTGCATCGTATGTGATTTCTTGGTTATTTTACAATAACACCCCTAGCATTTCTTATTACATTTTGGCTCCTGAGATTAAAATAATCACCATTTAATCCGTACGAGTGTGACTCACATGCGTTGGCACGTGACTTTTTATGTGAAAATTGCACTGGTGCCCTTGCATTTTATTATTTGGCACTTATTTAGTCCTGAAATAAGTTTTCTTTGCAATATATTCCATGTGAGTCTATTTACTAATCACGTTTAATAAATCCTTAATGACCTTCATTAATTCCATAAAAAATTACATTTTTGATCGATCTTCCTTCATCTTGGATGGAGTTGCTCTATGGTAAGTTCTTACGTCCAGAAGTAGACACACACACTGTGCGGGTGCATCTCCTATAGCTGCTTTGGTGCTGGAAACAAATTGAAAAGATAGAGACTTTGATTGATACCCGATGGTAACAGGTGGATCTATGTGCCTGAGAGATTGTCAGGGAGAGGCCGGTGCAAGGGGATGGAAGGGAGGGTGTGGTGCGGCATGTGCGGGCGGGAGTGGTAGTTTGGAGGGGAACAAGGTCTGCAGGAGAGAGGTATACGCGGGGAAAGGATAGGGCTTGTTAGAGAAGGAGTTTGGGATGGACATGAGCCAGGACCAAGCCCATTTAAAAAATTCAGGTCTTGGATGGGACCTTGGCCCACACATTATTTTGTGGTTCGACCCAAGCTTAGGCTCGGCCCGACCATCTCCACATGCATTCACCACGTGGATTGTGATTATTTCTTTTTATTCTGTCTATAAATTATTTACAACTGCTTGACACTTCAGATGAAAATGTTGAGCCATATGTAATCAAGGAAGCTGCACTCCAAAGTAATTCAATTCAGCAGATTGTTGGCATTAGTCATGTAAAATTTTTTGACGGAGTCCATTCATATCCAATGTGAATGGTTAAAGGTATTATTCTATTTTTGAGAGATCAAATTTAAAAGGCTAAAGTATTAACTTAAATATGACCTTTTCCTGTACATAGTGGGCAGCCCTTGCAAGTTTCTTTTATAAAAAGGAGAATTTGATGTGGTTAAAACACAACGACACCTAATTCAAGGACCTTATCAAATTGAGATGGGGAGTATTTTAATGTGGTTGTAAAGTAATAAATTAAAATCATGATCCATTTCGAATTGAGTTAGCAAGTGTTGAGAATACTGAAAGATTTGACACACACACACACACACATATATATATATATATATGGGTTGAATGGAGTTGCTCCCTCAAGAGAGCTAACTTGGTTCCTCCGCGTCATTTCGTCCGATTTTTTATTTTTTTTGAAAAATTTCTTTCGTGAATATTCATTACTATATCTCTATATTATGCTATTCAAATTTCGTGCGAAACAAAGACTCCTACGATCTCCATCTAGACAGTCATTTTTTAACGGTAACAGAATTGCTAAAAACGATCCTTCTGGATGGAGGTCATAGGAATATCTGTTTCATGCAAAATTTGAGTGACATAATATAAGTATATATTGATGAAAATCCACGGAAGAAATTTTCAAAAAAAATAAAAAAAATGAGTGAAATGGCGCGGAGGGGAGCCAAGTTAGCTCCCCCAATGAAGGCAGCCCCCGAAGTGTAGGTAACTTTCCTACATCCACTTCTTTTTTCCTCATTTTTTTCATTTTTTTCGAAATGGATCTTTAGGTATTTACTTAGAATATTAAATGAAATATGCATTTCAAATTTCATGTAAAACATACATTCTTAACAGCTCCATCTGATGAGGTTGATTTCAACAAATCTGAGACCGTTAAAATTTAACTGTCATGATGGATAAGTTAGAAGTCTCGAAATAAGTTGAAATTTGAATGACGCCATGATGATATATTGTTATCTAAATTTCCTAAGGATTCAATTCAAAAAAATCAAAAAAATTGAGGAAAAAAGACGTGGGTGTAGGAAAGTTACCTACACATGGGTGCAGTCTCCCTTTTCCCTATATATATAATGGAGTTGCCCGTCCTATTTTCGATGATTTTTTTGAATTACCGTCATATATTTTCATAACTTGTCATTTCAATTTCGTCAGAAACAAAGACTCCTATACCTTCCATCCAGAACAAGTAATTTTTATGGTCTTAGAATTGCTGCAATCGACCTGTTCTAGATGGATGTTATACAAATCTCTGATTCTGACGAAATTGGAATGACATATTAGATGGATGTAGTGATGAAAATACATGAAGGTATTTTTGAAAAAAAACCGGAAAATGGGGGCAGGGGCGGCTCCGTTGGCTACCCCCAGGATGTTATCCCATTGAACTCTATATATAGGGGAAAATGAGGCTACCCCACCCCACCTTCCGGCGATTTTTTTTCCAAAAATACCACAATGTATTTTCATCACTAGATCCCTATAATGTCATTTCAATTTCGTTAGAAACAGAGACCCATGTACCATTCTTGTAGAACATGTAATTTTAACGGTCTTAGAATTGATCTAATCGACATGTTCTAGATGGACGGCATACGAGACTCTGTTTTTGAGGAAATCAGAATGAATTATTAGAGGGATACAATGATGAAAATGCATTGCAGTCTTTTTGGAAAAATCACCAAAAAATGAGGCGGGGGCAGCTTGTTGGTTGTCTCAATGGGCCAACCCCATATATATATATATATATATATATATATATATATATATATATATATATATGGGACTTATCTAGAGGGTCCTATACCCATTAATGTCTTGGTGAGCACCAATTGTAGGTCATACACGTGTATTAGCAATAACTATATTTCTAATTATAGGCTACCACGTATTTAACAATTGCTATATTTCCTATTGTGCAACGCCCTTAAAAAAAGGAAGATGGTTTTGGAAAGAAACGCTTCAAATAAATGATTTTGTGCAGATGATTAAGATCCAAAAACTATGATAGTAATAAATATACTTTGGTCAAGTAAATGGTTGTTGTGAGATCGGTAATATCAAGATAATGACCAGTAATTTACGTCCAAATTATTACCTTGTACAGAATTTAGTAATATGTATACAATGATCAAGTAAATGTGTGTTGTGAGATCAGTAAGAACATAACAAATGGTTAGTAATACCATTGTGTATGTAATGCGCATTCGATTCATTTCTATAATATTTTTCCTTTTTCGTCAAGGAAGCATTTCATTAATTTCACTAATTCATTTTTCCTTATGTGCATGTGTTTAATAACTTTTTTTCAAAGTATTATTTCCTTATTAATCATATAGAATGAGAATATGTTATGGATTATATGTTACTTTCTTACTTGAGCAATGTCCGTGCCTTACTGATCATTACTTTGTTATTAATGCTCTCATAATAGTTACTACTTGAGAATCGTACACATATTACTGAATCTGTGATATATGACATAGATATATACATTACTGAACACAGAACAACAATTTACTTAAGAATTCTATTTATATTACTTTAGTATCGTCTCTAAATTACTGAATTCTGTTCAAAATAATAATACATATAAAAATTACTGACCATTTATTATGGCTTTACTAACTTCACAATAAGCACTTACTTGATCAGTATGTAGATATTACTGAATTCTGTACCATATAATAAAATGAATGTAAATTACTGACTGTTGTTTATGTATTATTGATCTCGTGACAACCATTTACTTACCTTTGTATATATATTACTAACCTGAGTATTTCGATCTCAATTTTCTGCAATAAATCATCGATTTGAACATTTTCTTTCCAAAATATTCTTCTTTTTTTTAAGGACGAGATATATTTGAAAATAATACTTTTTAAAATCGTCTTTCATATTAATCTCCTTCCGAAAACGACATCATTCGAAATAGATAACCACTCAATTGGTAATACATGTGTATGGCCTAGAATTGGTGCTCACCAAGACGATAATGGACATATGTATCATTGAATAAAAATCTTATATATATATAAGGGGGAGGGGGGCTTATCCAATGGGTCATGTGCCCATTAGAGATGAGATGAGCCCCTAATCTTAGCCATTTGATCTTAATCCGATGATCAGTAACTCCAATAATTTTTGCATTGCCATTAGTAACTGAACTTAGTAATACAAACACACCAGTAACTTTCGTTTTGTCATTAGTAACTTTGAATCAAATGTAAGTAAAGGAAGTAATTTAATCAATAACTTGGTTCGCACTTACTTGTAACTTTATATAAGTTACTAGAGCTATGATACCACTTATTAAAGCTTAGATATATATTACTGAAGTATATATATATATTAGTTACTGGAGCTTGTATTTCTATTACTGAAGATGGAGTAGGTTCTTACTGGAGCTTGTATTTTTATTACTGGAGTTGTTGGAGATGAAGCGGGCTCATTTCATCTCTAATAGGCACAAGGTCCATTGGATAAAAATTGTATATATAATACGTATATATGGTTAAATGAGTATGCTCCCTAGGAACATATAAGAGTATGCTCCCACCTTTCTTTCCGTAATTTTTTTATTTTTTTGAAATGAAACATGGGGGGATTTACTTAGAACATTAATTGGAATATGTGTTTCAAATTTCATGTAAAATAGATGCTCCGAACACTTCCATATGAAGAGGGTCAATTTCAGCAATTCTGAGACCATTAAAATTTGTTAGTCTTAATGGAGGGGATAGAAGCCTCGAATTAAGTCGAATTTTGAATGACATCACGGTGACTTATTGTGATCTAAATTCCACTAAGTTTAATTTCAGAAAAATAAAAAAATTGGGGGAAAAAGGGTTGGAGCATGTAATTTACATGCTCCTAGAGAGCATACTCCTTATTCCCATACACACACACAGAGAGAGAGAGAGAGATTGTGATCTAAATTACATTAGGGTTCATTTTAGAAAATATAAAAAATATGGAGAAAAAAGGGTGGGAGCATATCCCCCCCCAACCACACACACATGTAGAAAAGGAGTATGTTCCCACCCTTTTTTCCTCGATTTTTTTATTTTTCTGAAATGTAATCTAGTGGATTTTATATCACAATATATCGCCATGGTACCATTCTAAATTCGACTTAATTCGCGACTTGTATCCCATCCATCAAGACTTTCAAATTTTAATAATCTCGAAATTGTTGAAATTGTCCCCATTCAGATGGAAGTGTTAGGAACGTCTATTTTACACGAAATCTGAAATACATATTTCACTTATTATTTTATGTAAATCTCCTTAGGTTTCATTTCAAAAAAAATTCGGAAAGAAATGTGGGAACATATTCTTATATGATCCCAGGAGCATACTCATTTAACCATGGATATATAGGATTTGGGGAGTATAAATACATGTGTAGGTAACTTTCCTACACCCATCGCTTTTTCTCTCAATTTTTTATTTTTAAATAGATCCTTAGGAGATTTACTTAAAATATTAAGTAGAATACGCGTTTCAAATTTCGTGTAAAATAGACATTCCTAACATGTCTATCGGAAGTGGTCGATTTCTGCAAATCTGAGACCGTTAAAATTTAACTATCTTGATGGATAAGTTAGAAGTCTCAAAATATGTTGAAATTTTAATGATACGACGGTGATATATTGTGATCTAAATTCTCTATTAGGATGCATTTCAAAAAAAATAAAAAAAATGGGAGAAAAAGAGGTGATTGTAGGAAAGTTACCTACTCACGGGTTTAGGCTCCCCAAACCCATAATACACACATACAAATTGAACATGAATTACATTGTGTATGCAATAACCATGATTACAATTCTACTACAATGAAGAACGATCCAAACAAAGTTAGATTGCTCTATTGTTTTTCTCTAATGCAATAATCTTACAGTGGATGCAACATGGCTGTCGTGTGGAGCAGCAGGCTCGCAGTAGCCACTAGGGATAGGGAGTGCAGCACAATTAGGGCTCCATCGGAGGAGCGGTGTTGTCGTGCAGAGGAGCGTTGGAGGCTGACTAGGAAGTAGTAGCCAGTAGGCATGCGAAAGAGGAGCGACGACCCGGGCCACTCGACTAGGGTGTGCGTCGTGCAGTGGAGGATGGCTCGAGTTAGAGTTATCGTCCAGGAAGGAGGAACGAAAGGGAGGGGATATGTGCAAGGGGATTGGGATTTCAATGTGGAAAACGAAAGGGGGGAGGGAGAGGCCACTATAATTTCGTCAGAGTGGTGTATTTCCTATCTCCATGTTTAAGATCGGGTTGAGCCCTCAGGTCGAGTCGGGCTGGGAAGAGCCAAGCTCGAGCCCAACCCAAAAAATAGAGGCCTAAAAATTCGGCCTGAGCCCGTCCCATTGTTCATTTGGGCTTTGGCCGGGCTGACCAAGCCCAATGCCCATCCCTACTACAGTATGACACATGCATCTTGGAAATATTATAAATCAAGCTATAACTTTCAACTATTTACCATTTAATCCTTTCCTGGGACCTAATTGCAGACTTTTTCTTTTTTTCCTTTTTGCTTGTACCCATGGACCTATTGGGACTTTTGGACACCCTTGACACTTTATTTTTCAATGATTTTTCTAGGGTAGTTCTCCAACTACAACAATGAAGTTTTCATATATATTTTTGTAGCCTTTTTATCGCATCATTTTCTTGTTTTGATTTTCTAGAGATTGCTTTTATTTTGCATTTTCCTTGAGTATGTTGGAGTTCATTCCATTCGTTCACATTTACCTTTATTGTACCATCTACCTATATAATACAACTTATATATTAGTTCACACATATAATATAGAGTAAATTGATTTCAAAAACATATTTTCTATTTTGGAAATAAAAAATCGTTTTCTCCCAACTCTAACCACTTGATAGAATAACATATTATACTACTATTCCACTATTATATTGTATTTCTCTTTTCAAAATTAATCATTTCTTTGGAAATCAAATAAAAAATTCAAAATGAAAATAAAAAAATTCAAATAAAAAATAAAATAAAAATCATAAAAATAGAAAACCTCAAAACATCATGAAGAAGAACTTAATTAACAAATTTAGAGATATTTCTGCCTCCTCAAATTGGACCGTGAAATCTATACCATATTAAAAAATTACACTCCCTTTTTTAGTATTCTTCTGTCTCCTCCTCTTTTGTCTCCTCCTCTTTAGACTTCAAAGGGAGAGAGAAGAGCACCTATTTATTTTTTTTGTATGGAACAGTTTTCAAGTTACAGCGACACAAACGACTCTCTTCGGAAAGCTCGAAAACTTCCCTATCAAAATGAGGTATCTTCTTCGACATCTTTATCTTCTTCATTTGTTTTGAAGCAACCGCAACTTCTCTGATACTTGCTTTTTATAGTTATCTAAGAATGATGTCGAGTGTAGTACTAACAAAAACTTTTAGGAAACAAATTTATTTCAACATTTTCAATTAGCCAAGTGGCATGGGTCAAACTCAAGGAGCATGTTTTAAGAAGATTCGATCTAGACAGTTTTCTGCTTGTTGTATTTAATTCACTCAACAAAATAAATACGAATAAAGTCACGCACAGATATATGCGCACTACAACATAAAGAATAATATAGTGAGAAAAAGAATAGAAGAGAGAGAACTGAGAAGACAAATAGAGACAATGAGTAAACAACCTAAGAAAATATAAAAAATAAAATAACTAGGAAAATTTTGTTTTATTTTTAAAACATATTAAAATATTTTTAGATTTTTGTAAATAAATAAAAGTAATAAATAAATGAATGAATAAAAAGAGGCATTTTCTACACTTGGAATGTGATTTGAGGATCTAAATGGAGTTTTTAAATTGGGCCAATATTTTTCCTATGTAGATGATGAATCTATGATTCTCATTCTTTATTCTTTTATTTTAGCTTCATCTTTTAGCAAAACCATCCATAAATATCTGTAAATATAATAAATTAACTTTGTGCATGCCTTTGTTAATAGTGCATAATAAGCACATATTTTCTCAAAATAAAAGAATAAAGAGAAAAGAAAAAGAAGGATGTATTTAGAATAAATGCAGAGTAATCAAAATCCCAAGAGAAGGTCATGACTTGACCTGAACGCAAAGAAAATAAGTAGAAGATAAGGGTACACTATGTATTGTTCATACCACCTATACTTGTACAAAATATTTATTCAAGTATTTTTGAAAAAAATATAAATATTTTTTTTACACACTTGTATATAGCCCCAGAAATAATACAAAAAATAAAATAAAAATCAAAAAAACAAAATAAAAATAAAAATAAACAATTCCTTGTACAAAAGACACATGTATATAATACCATACCTATTTATTTGACAGCCTTAACTTATTCATAAAAATCAAATAAAAATAATTTTGTATTTCTAAAATTATTATGTAAATAAATAAAATATAAAATAAAAAGAATTATGCAAAAGTAATAAAATAAAAATATTTGTACATAACACATAGGTATGTTATACCTGTATATAATACATTATACTGTATATATTTTATTTTATTTTTCATAAAAATAATTAAAAATCACAGGAAAATAGATTATAAAATAATAAACATTTTCTATTTTATACACTTTTTAATTTAAAATCATTACTATTTTTTATTGAATTTCCTTTTATTTTTGTACATTTTGAATTCCTATTGGTCCACGTAGGAACGTTGACCCTGGTCAACTTCTCCTTCTAGCTGGGTCGGGTCTAGATTCACTTCGCCGGAGCTTCTTCTCCAATTTTTAGCGCCCGACTCCGATCCCCTTCAACTCGATTCCACCACCCGTTTCCTCTCCTATGGTCCATGATCCTTGCGGATCCCTAGGGAGGATTGGATCTTCCTAGGATTCTGCTCCACGCTCCAATCTTTCTAGACCCTGAGACATCCTATAAATTCTTCTGTCCGCCTCCTGCGCTCGGGAGCTCGCTCCTCGCACCACCACAGACCCCTAGATACCTTCAGGGAAGGTGACAACTCCTCAAAGGTGCCTTTGGAGTATCGTTAGGTGGCCTGATTGAGCAGCTCGTCGCGTCGCCGGAGAGCCTCCGCGAGAAGCCTCCTTGGTTAACCACAATCGGGTTGAGGCTATAATCCTCACCGACTACCTCGCCTGGAGTTCCTGAGTTCGTCAGACCCTCCAGATATCCATCTTATCTCCCCTTTTTCCAAGTTCGCTCTGATTTCCATTTCCTTCGCCGTCGTAGTTCGCTTGCTCCGATCAGTCGATCAGAGCCCTATCTCGGCCATCTACCCGCACAGATCGAGCCTCTACTCACCGTCATCCTTCTTACACAACATTTCCCCCTTAGGCTCGCTCGTCAAGGTGAGATTAAGGTCGAGACCTTCCCCACCTTCGCCAGAAGTTGAACCCATTCCCCGACGCTTCTCCTTACGTTGCTATGCAATAACCCTACCAGAGAGTCCCCTTCTAGTCATCTTATCCCTTGCAGGTGTTGGTTCATGCGAGGAGGCACATTTGGAGCCTCGGCTGCCCCGGTGGAGAACCTTTAGGTGAAGCACCTCCGTTTGGACCATCGAGTCGCCAACTCCTTTATCCAAGCATCCTGGTCGACGCGGAAGGGATTCACGACAACGTCGAACCCTTGGGAGCTCCGATCCGACCACCCGATCTCTAGAGATCGTGGGTCAAAGTTTCCCAGTGAGCTATTCTTGCAGACCCCCGTCCCACCGTCGGATGAGCAGACCTTTGTTAGATCAAATCAGAGCTGACCGATGGTGCAACTTTCAAGCCGTTAGATCAGATCCCTGGCGCATATGACACGCATGTCCCTTATAAGAGCAGAACCGTCAGATCACTTTTCAAGGGAATATCAGAGCCATTCACCTCTGCCTCCTCATGCGTGCGCCATGTATCCCTATTGGGTATATTTCCCTTTCTGCCCTGCATGTTGTTTTATTTAGTTTTAGTCCAGTAAATAAAGTGAGTAGTTAAAAACATTTACAGTTTAGACCCCATAGTTTTCGTATTTGCATTTCAGTCCAATTGAGTTGGAGTCACGTGTGTCCCCACGTGCTTTGTTGGGATATTTGCAAATCATGCCTTGAACTTTATGTTGGTTACTCAATGAATGTTATGTTTTTATAATTGCATATATTAATAAAGCACATGAGTTAAATTGTGCTTTATTAATATGGTATATGATTGGTCTTGAAAGTTTTACGTTAGGATCCCTATGAAATGTGTTTAACTCCTGATCTTTTATTAGTTGTAGTAAATATTAAATTAACTTTAAAAATTACCTAAAAAGTATAGTTAGCTCCTGCTAGTGTGTAGTATTTATGGTAATTTTTATGAGTTGATTTACTTGCATTTTCTATTATTAAAAATTCAAAAACCACTAAAAATGTCAGGTTTGTATTAAGAAAATTATAAAAATTTGAAAAATGCCTTAAAATTCCATAAAAATTCCTTTAGGTGTATTTTATTGTCTTTTGTCTCCAGAATCAATTTTGTTTGAAAAATCATTATAAATCCCTAAAAATTACAAAACACTCAAAATCTTATAGAAATTGTAAAAAATCAAAGAAAAATCTAAAAATTATGTTTTCAGTTTCTGTTTGTAGATTTTTGTTTCTATTTTATCATAAAATTATCATCTAGAAATTTTGAGCACTTTAAGTATTTATTTTGCAAATTATTCTTGGTCATGCACTATTTTGTCTTTTAAGGACTGCTTAATTTTTAAAAATTCATAAAAACGTTTAAAAATCCTATAAAAAATACCAAAAACATTTAAAACCTATAAAACCTAAAATATTTTTACTTTAATTTTCATAGTATTTTTTTATTATTTTGAAAAATCCAAAAAGAGTGTTATGTGTATTTGATTCCTTGTTTTTGTTTTTGTTTCATTGAAAATTAAAAACTAGTAAAATTAAAAACCACTAAAAATACTTTTCTTTTAGAGATTTGACTACTTAGTTTTTAAATCGTGCTCCTTGTGTTTGATCTTGGTTGTTATACCAGGTAAATAAAATAGCAAGACCGCTTACATTCCTTTCTTGATTTCTCGAGTGGTTTATTTTTCTTGTGACCGATTTGGTTGATTAAGGATAATGACATTTGCCTAATTTATTCCACCTTAATCGATCAGATATTTGTGTCATCAGTAGATAAAAAGTAAATGAATAAAATCGAACCTTACTTTTAGGTTTTGAGATTGTGTTAATTTCTAGGATTTTTTTGAAGTTTTGAAATCCTTTTGGTTTTAAAGTTAAAAAACATGCAATAAATCATCAAACCAAAAAGTGCCTCGTATTAAATTATGTGCGATCAGGTTGTGAGATCACATACACGTGGCTTGGGTTTGGTGATCTGCTGAGAAGGACGAACGATGGATGAGTTCTCTTAGATGACCATTGAATATGTAAAGGAATTCAGTCCAAGACTGAGCTTGAGCCACGTGGTTGCATTCCTACACTTGATGGAGCTTGATCAATGCTTGGGATCGAGTCTTGATTGGGCAGTCCATATGGAGGGGCATATCAATCTAATGGCAGTTGTATGCCTTGGGCATCTCTCATCTTCTTCTTTAACAATAGTAGGTAGTGGTTGGCTTCATGTGAGGTATTGGTTCAATGACATGCTCCTCTCTTGAAGCCTTCACAACTGGTGATGATTTACATGGGTTAGATGGCTCGAGTTTGGAGTTCCTCGACTACGTGTTAATGGGATTCAAGCTCAGTAATGGGATATTCGAAGAGAAGGATGTATGTATGTTTTGATCTTTATGCAATGGGATATTACCGACCCCTGCTATAAAAAATCATATGGCATGCTAAAGTCTCACCTATAGTGGCTTACATATGTTGGCTTTTATTTAGGGACAAACTACTAACTCAATTGGCTCCGAAAAGAAAAGGATTGGATGGCCTCAATATGCTACTTATGCAAGGAGGGTGTGGAATCAAGTGAATACCTTTTGGGAGATTGCATTTACTATGGTAAACTCCTACTTATGATTAATAAAGATGCTTTAACATGGATACATCAAGTCTTGCTACTTCACAAGAACAATGCACCTATAATAACTATGTCTCCAAGCTGAGCAAACCTTACCCTAATTGCTTTATGGTAACTATGAAAAGATAGATGCAAACATTTATGGGAAATCAAAGCTATGGCCCTGAAGGAAGTAATAAACTTCGTATCATGGAAACACGGAAAATAGCGAACTTTTTGCATAAAACATTGTATGTTCATCGTATGAACATGCAATTTTGGCACACCGGTTTTGTACTTTGTGAAATCATTAATTTAGAGAAATAACTTTCTTAATGTGATTTCTTATATTAATGAATATTGAGATGAGATCATGGTTACCTCTTGAAGCGTGAGTTTCTAATGCAAGAAACCTCCCGAATCAAGTCTGATCTCTGCTTCATTCTCTCATGGGCACAATGATGAATCGTGCTGCTTCCCACGAACTTCAATGTCAACTTCTTGAACTTGCCCATGTAAGGATGGTCAAGCTCCTGATTTTATCGCTTGAATCAATCCTTCTTCATGCATGACGAGCATGGAGAAGGAGACAATTTTCTACTCCACAAGGCCAGGCCAATGGGGAGAAGAGGAGAGGCTTGACAAGGTGGACGTGTAGGATTTAGAAGAGGAGATGTGTATGAGAACCAACTTCTCAAGACTTTTCTCTTCTTTAATTTTCAAGGCAAGAGAATAATGGGTGGAATACGTATGCATTGAAAGAAAGGAATAGCCCTCTATTTTATATCTATGGACGTCTATGAGGAGTCTTCTCCTCATAGTAGACGTCCATCATATGGTCCCTTGGATTGTGGGTCAATGGTTATGATGAAGCCCTTATTCAATAACAATTATGACTTCTACTATCTCTTTTAATTTACTAATTAATTAGGCAACGAAATCAACAATAAATAGGACTATGGTGGATGTCTACGCTTTTCAAGCATGGAGGTCCACCTTGTCCTAAATCTTGTTGTTGGAGTTGTTTAATTATCGCCATGATAATATAATTATCATAATTGATAATTTTATGAGAGAACCCTCATAACTTAAGAGTCTTATTCATAAATCCAAACAAAAATGTATATCTAATTTACATTGAAATTCCAATGTGAACCATATTCACATAAGTGCCTAGAAATAATTATATGAATCAAAGTCATATAAATATTAATTATTATGAATCATTATTTGTATTAATTAATGAATTATATTTGTGAATCATATCCACAAAAATACTTTTATAAAAAAAATTTATGACAATAATAATTATTGCCTCAATTTTGACATCACATAGTACGAGCCGTAATCTAATTAAGACTCGTGTGATACAAATGCAGATACTTGGAGATAATGTGGTGGAGATGCTGCGTATAATGACTTGAAATTGGGTAACTATCCAATTTCAGGGTTTATACCACCTTTAGCGAAAATACATCATTTACAAATGTTGAGCTCGAGATGAAAAGATTCACACTCTAAATGAGCTCAACGAAACATATTACACTCTCCATGAGCCGGAGAATGTATCAATGAGCTGAACTCGGCTTCTTTAATCATTTCTAATCACAGTCCAAACAATTTTGAGCTTATAAATGAGCTCAAGGAGTGTGTTCATTTCCACTTCCATCACCACCACCATTTCACTTTCCAACATTTGGACATTGAAATTGAAATTGGGCATTGGACATTGGGTTCAAATGAAATGAAACTAAATCCTATTAATTCTCAAATCATAAGCTAAGAAGTGGAACCAATAAAATCCATCTGATTTCATCATTCTCTCGGAGTGGAAGTATCATGATAGATGATCTATTAATATACATCTAACCCTGACTATTTTCAATACTCATTCATCATTCATACTAGAAATCTTTGATATATCCAAAGTTCAAACTCTAATTTGACTGTCTTCTTCCGAACATCTCAATGGATTTCTCATTCAATAATTGGGTGATAATATTAATCATATACTTTTCAAAAGCATATATTAATATTTCGAATTCGTGTCTTATTTCATAAACAAAGACAATCATGCACGGAATTCATCATGACCCCAAGTTATCTCATGAGTGATCTATGTCTCCTACTTAATCAAGTATGAACCTGTATGATTCCTTTGAGAGATCATACTTCTCATATGTCCTCCTATGCACATCGACTCACATGTATATAGACCTTGGTTAGGCCTTCGACCTATGTCTAATGTGCACACTCAGACATATAGATGTATATTTGTCTCCAGCTAAAGGATGTGTGCTTGACCGTGACAGTTACTACTCTCAGTTTATCTCAACCTCATCAAGTCAACTCTTTAACTTTACTATTCCGACACTTCTGAATCTCTGTTCATATGTAGATGACATGCATCAAGAAGTCATTTAGAAATCAATCTAGAGTAAGATTGTCATCTCTCTATCAGACCGGAGATCATTATTGAATATCACATGTAAAAGTTAGTTGTGTCCTCTCAACTGTATGGTATTCAATATGTCCATGGTACATAGCCCTAATTGTACAAGGAACCTTAATATTAAATGCATTCACAAACATTCATTTTAGATGGACATGATAAGATAATAAATTGTATTGCATTAATAGGTCGTCAAGGGATTACAAGTCCAATAAACCCTTATAAGGGTAATCAAGATCTCGAAAGATCTTTTGTTATTCAAAGAATGAAATCTCAAGATCTTGATTCATTTTCATATTTTATTCATGTTATTGAATGATGGTCCTCCAAGCAGGGGTCAATGAATCATAGGCCAAGAAGAAGCAAGGAAAAGAATCAAGAGTGATGGGTGGTTCTGCTGGTTTCAGTTTTTGGGAGCTTTAAAGAAGCTTTTACTTGGTCTATGTTTTTTTATTTTTTGCAGGCCCAATTTGGGCTTAGGGTCTAACCCTTACGTTTCTTTGGTGAACATTGCCACAATCAGTAGGACTTTAATTTTTGTGACGTGATGTGGGATTGAACTCTCACCCATCACTCTTTGTAGGCTCGAATGTGGGCTGGACCTACGTTTATTTGGTGAATATTTTATCTTTGATGATGAAGATATTTGCTTGCAGCATGCCACAAAATAATATAAATTTTGTTAAGGTGCATATAACTTATGCTTCTGTCGTAAGATTTTTAAAGGTTATTTTATATATACATATGCACATATGCAATATCTATTTTCCTAGATTTAGAAAAAATCGGTTCGATTGATCTGTGCAGTAGAGTAATATCGTCCAATTTTTTTCCTACTTGATACGAATTCTGATGTCATGAAGATTCCATCACTTGTCTGATCGGTTCTAAACAACGATCACACCCGATTAAACTACATCGATAGCCGATCAATTCAATGTCCAGTCCAATTTTTAAACATTGGTCTACACATACAAAGAGGGAGAGAGATGGTCATTTCATGGTTGATTTATTGTGTGTCTACCCTAACATCTGCAGCCCTGGAAGCAAATTTAAATTGGAATAGGATGAATCTAAATAAATAATTAATGTATTTCTTTAATTTAAAGAATTTTCTTAGATACATGTAATTACTCTAACTGTATAAAACAGATCTGCACCTTCCTCTGTGAGACATAAGAACGAGGGATGAAGAACACATTCTATAATTGACCTTGTACACGCAATTAATCATGTCAATGGTACAAACAAGAAAAACAAAACGGGGTAAATGACTGGAATACATCAAAACTGAGAAGATCTTCACCCTGTCCAAAACGTATCGTCTATCACCACATGATCCTATAGTGTTGACGTCTTCTCATATCACGTCGACCCACCTATTCGTCTAAGCTTCCATGGACACCTGAGCGATCCAACACTCTTCCCAACAAAATGGATGCAACTCGACCTCACAGACTTGGGTCCTCCCTTGGGAAGCGCCGCTAGCAACTGCACCTGCGGCGGTGGCATCGTTGACGCGTCGGCGGCATGCGCAGGCGGCAAAGGCCTGGAAGTCGACTGGAGCAAGATCGAGAGGAGATAGAAGAGGAGGAGGAGGTGCTTAATGGTGATCGCCATTCTCACGATTGTAAAATGAGAAGATGGAGGAGATTGAAGTTGTTTGCGTGCGTGCTTATATATGGGTTTGGATGCAGCTTTTGTTTGGTATTGGGTTGAAATTGAAGGCCCTGAACGTGGAAACTTCTGACCGCAAATGAGCCGCAATGTTAGATAGATAAACAGAGAGAGATTGCAGGAGACACGTTTGAGAAAAAAAGTTTAGAGAGAGAGAGAGAGAGATGGATGCGGCTGTAAGTTCCACTCTGGTCGGTAAACAACAACGGCCGGCCATCATCAGCAAGCTTCTCCATATGAGTTTTCTTTTCAAATAGGGATGTAGACGTTCTGTGATGATAAGCAGTAAATAGTATATATATTTGCTCCCTGATGTTTTATCTAATATCATATCAATTTTTTTAAGAAATAACTTCGTTAATTACATCGAAATAGGAGACAAGCGGTAATAATATCATACATTAAAACAGTAGTATAAGATGGCACATATCAATCTCTCCATAAGTGGATGCATCCCTTCTCTCTACGTCCTGTTCATTCCTCGCCGTTGTAACTTAACCAATTTCTAAGGCATGCATTCTCTCTTTTATGGGATTTTTACCCGGCAGACTCTATAATCTTTGTCAATTATCTCAACGACCTTTGAAACATCGTAATTCCCCCCTCACCTCTGTAAACTTGTTAACCTTTTCCCTACAGATCCTTTGGTTAACCTCCATCCATTTAATAGAACTAACCGGATTCTGTTATCTTCTTTTATATTATATCCATTTTATTTATCAAGTTTACTACAAGTGTCACTCCCTCCCACCTTCCACCTCCAGCTGCCATTCCCTCCACCTCCAGCTGAACACGGTGCCCCCTCCCTCGGTCCGTCGGCCGGCCTCCTTTGCTCGACCCCCCTGTCGCTGCTCGAAGCCTCTCCCCCGCTCACCACACTCCTGCTCGAAGCTCCTCCCTCACTCACCACACTCCTGCTCGAAGCCGCAACTGTCGGTCGGAGCCCTTCCCCAGCCCCGCGGCTCGAAGCCCCCCCTGCTGCCGCTCGAAGTCCCACACACCTGCTCGAATCCCACCCCTCCCGCGGCCACCTCCCCTGCAAAGCCCATCCCCCCCCCCCCCGCCGGCTACCCTGCCAATCGAAGCCCCCCCTTTCCCCTCGTCCCGTCGCCTCTGCAAAGAACCCCCCTCCCGCTGCCTCCCCTGCAAAGCCCCCCCTCCCACACCCCCCCACACACACGTCCCCTGTCCCACTGCCCTCCCCAGCAAAGCCCCCCCCCCCCCCCCCCCGCGTCGCCCCACTGGCTCCCCTGCTAA
The DNA here is from genome assembly GCA_037367405.1 of Ottelia alismoides. Classification (NCBI taxonomy): domain Eukaryota; kingdom Viridiplantae; phylum Streptophyta; class Magnoliopsida; order Alismatales; family Hydrocharitaceae; genus Ottelia; species Ottelia alismoides. Next base: position 128,562 of record JAZKJV010009768.1, on the reverse strand, counting down.
TCGAAGCCCCCCCTCCCCCCTTCCCTCGGTCGATCGAACCCCCCCTCCCCCGGCCGAATCGAAGCCCACCGCCCTGCCGCTTCAAGCTCCTGCTCTTCTCCAGCGCAAGCGGTCTCCCTCGACCCCCGTCCAATCTCCTTCGGTCGAGCCCCCCGTTGGTGCAGTGGAAAGGGAAGCTGTTAGAGAAGGGAGGATTGTTTTTTTTTTCTTGGTTAACTCTAACCGTCCGATCATGGATTGGTTAGATTAACTCGCTTTTAACTCAAGGAAGTTAATTTTAAATGTGTCAATTTAACGGTAAGGTTCGCAGGATAAGACGGAGCAATTTACGGAGGTGAGGGAGGAATTACGATATTTCAAAGAACGTAGAGGTAATTGCCAAAGATTATAAGGTATGCCGGGTAAAAATCCCCTCTTTTATATAGCCTTATTTGGAGCGAAATCTCTCGATGTTTTATAAGACAATTCATGGGAAGGATAAGAGTTGACGGAGTACGGTGGAGCATGGTTTTAAAAACCGAACCGGATCGGCCGGTTAGACCGGTCCAACCGTGAACCGGTCAACTTCCGATCGGTCCATCCGGTTCTAGCCATTCAAATAAAATAAGGTGCGACCGGGATTGAACCGGTTAGGACCGGTTCAACCGAACCGGTTCAACCAAAAAGATCGGACCAAAAAAACCAATTGATTGGAAAATTTCGAATTTCAAAAAAGTAAACTTCCCTCCCCTGTATTCATCTGGAAAAAGGAAACCGCTTCTTTTTTTAGAATGACGAGGATTGGATTGGAGAATCGGAGATTGCATTTGGCCATTTTAAACACCATCTGGCCATTTTAAACACCATCTTGATCTCCTTTTTTGAATTTGTTGGATTCTTGGAATGGCGAGAAGAGAAGAGACGAGAAGCTGCTCTCAAACTCCACATTGTGGCCCTTCGGTATGTTTCTTGTGATTTTAGTTTAGTTCTTGAACCATCTGCTTTTCTTTAGAAGTTTCTATTGGGATTGGGATGACGTTGCAATAAATCTCAGAAGATGCAGTGGTCACGCAGGTAGAACAGATGTGTTCCACGCACACGATTTGCACTCTAAACTCTTTGATATATTTTTTATTCAAGTATCTCTTCAAAATCAGTGTGACAGAGAATGACATATTAGGGATAATGGCACTTTACTCTTTAGAAGTTATTTCAGGATAAAGCCATCACATGTTCACAGTTGCATCTTTTACTGTGCATTTGCTTAGGGTTTGTTCGGTTTGGACTATTGGAGAATAAACAGAATCAAGCTTACGTAGGTTCATTTGATATTATCTGATGATATAAGATGCAACGGAAATAGTTAAAAAATTCCTTTACTTTTTTTAATCGTGGATTTATGATGCAACAGTGGGAGAGTTTGAATTATATTAAGATTTTGACTATCCGAATAATATCCCATATGTCCGATTGAAATTAAAGAGCACGACTATATTGCAATCGTAAAGGACTGCGCGTATTAAAAACCAGTGTCACAGTGTCATTTCTGCTTTCACGATACATCTGATTTTAAGATGGGAATAAAATCGGCATACATATGAACCTAGCAAACATGTCCGTAGCTGGGATTTTAACAAACTTGAGGAGAGGCCTACCACTTACGTTTGGGTGCATGATTTTATAGAAAAACTTTTATATTAATTTGATTACGATAATATATAATTTTTTTAATATGTAAGATATTTTGTAAAATGTTATAAATCAATGTATTGTAGATGGAAGGGGCACAAGATGTACCAATACCGGTCGAAGTTAATGTTGCATCGAAACCGTTAGTGGACATTATAGCAAATGTGCAACAAAAAACTGACATTGCATGGCAGTACGTCACTTTGACAGAGAATGGTACAAAGAAATGCATGTATTATTCCAAGCTATTTCCATGCGGTGGAATTCACAGGGTAAAAGAACATTTAGCTAAGAAGAGAGGTTCGGTTGCACCTTGTAAAAGGGTGCCAAATCATATTCAATTTCAAATAGAGACAAATCTTGATGAATATAAAGTTGAAAAAAGGAAGAGAACTTCTACATCTTCATGTAATTCTTTCAGCATGGAAAACTATGAAGATGATCTTATTAGAGATGGATCTTTTCAAAAGACAAATTTAACTGGAGATTCTATTTCAAAGGTTATTAAGTCCACATTTTTTCCATCAAGCACAGCACCAGGGGCTCAACCCAGAGTGAAATCAGTGCTTCAAAGGAAAGACGAAGTTGAAAAAGTTGATATGCTAGTTGCTGGTTGGTTGTATGATGCAGAAATTCCATTTAATGCTATTTCTCTTCCTAGTTTTCAGATGATGATTGACGGGATTGCATCCATTGGATTTGGATATAAGGCACCAACACCACATGCAGTTCGTGAACCACTGATGAAGAAAACAATTATTGAGCTAAAGGCTCACGTGGAAACACACAGGAGGATTTGGAAGATGAATGGGTGCACTATTATGGCAGATGGTTGGACAGATAGAAGGCAACGTACATTAATAAATTTTTTTGATTTATTACTGGTACTGTATTTTTGAAATCCATTGTTACTTCTCAACATTCAAAAACAGTAGAATTATTGTTTCAACTATTCAAAGATTGTGTGGACTATGTTGGATCTGAGAATGTGGTCCACTTCGTAATAGATAATGCTGCAAACTATCAGGCTGCAGGTAAAATGCTGAAAAGACATTATGGTAATATTTTTTGGAGTCCTTGTGTTGCACATTGCTTGGATTTGATTTTGGAAAGATTTGATCAGATTCCAAGAGTAAAAGAGGTAATTGAAGCTGCTCGAAGAATTACAAAATTTATTTACAACCACAATTTTCTTCTTCAGTTAATGCGAAAATTCTGTAATTCTGAGATTATTCATCCTGCCGCTACTAGATTTGCAACTAACTTTTTGACAGTGCAATGTCTTCTTGATAAAAAAGGATGGTCTAGTTCAATGGTTGCATCAAAGGAATGGGTTGATCATAAACTCTCTAAAACATCAATGGGGGCAGAACTTTATGAGATGGTACTTAACACATCATTTTGGAATGAATGTGCAATAGTTGTTGGTATATCTGCACCAGTTGTAAAGGTATTGCGCATTGTAGATAGCGACGAGAAGCCGTCTATGGGATTCATTTATGAGGCTATGAGAAGAACACGAGAAGCTATTAAAGTAATATTCAATGGAAATTCATCTGAATACAAGGCTTACATTGATATTTTTGACGACAAGTGGGATAGACAACTTGGTCATCCGCTTCATAAAGCAGGATTACTTTTAAATCCAGAATTCTTTTATAAGGATGATAATATATTCTTAGACCATCATATTATGGCAGGCTTTCATGATACAAAGGAAACTTTATTCTACAACGACGAAGAGAAAAATGATTGCATCAATGCAGAGTTCTCTTTATATAGGGATGCAATGGGTGACTTTGGTCGTGCATCTACTATTCGAAATCGTGAAAAAATGGCTCCAGGTATTCAATGATTATATTTATCAACTTCATTAATAAATATGCAACTTAATAGTTTTTATTTTTTGAAGCTGAATGGTGGAAAATGTATGGTGGAGCAACTCCTGCACTACAAGCATTGGCGATTAGGGTTCTTAGCCAAACATGTTCAGCATCTGCATGTGAGCGCAATTGGAGTCTTTTTGAGCGGACTCATACTTTAAGAAGAAACAAATTAAGTCACAAGAGGTTGAATGGGTTGGCTTTCATTAATGCCAATCGACGTCTTAGGTTTGACTTTGATCTTTTTTAAAATATTCGATATATAGTAATAATTAGTTTAATATAAAAAATTATGTATTGTAGAAGTAATAACATTTCTTTTGTAGGAGGAAAAATGAAAGCAATAAAATATCAGACCCGATATCTTTAGAAGATATGGACTTATATGATGATTGGGTGGAAGAACCCAATATTGATACAATCTCTATGGACGACTTGGATGCTTAGATTGATGATCCTGATGATCCTATATCAATGTTGCTTGCAACTTAGTGAGGTATAATCATGAAAAATTGAATATCAACATAGTTATTATTTTAGAATTTGTACACATTGAAACTATGCTTATTCATAAATTTTCTTGTAGATATCCGTATTTTGGACATCAAGAGACGACAGAAGACGCGAAAGTTCAAGTGAAGAATTTGGAATGAACTATGGCATCACTACTTTTAAATTTTTAATAACAACAATTTCAAGAATCGTATTAATTTTTTTATGGAGCTTGTATCTGAATGAGTAGTCTTGATTTTTAAGTAATATGATAAATCTTGTTCTGTGATGTGAACTTATTAAATGAAAGTACATTTAACTATATATATTTTATAATTAAAATAATAAGGTCGGTTCTGGATGATTCATATAACCGGTCCAACCGGTCCGACCTTTATAAAATGACCGGCCCGGTTTTTTCTTAATTTGTATGAAATATGATGTTAGGATGACATCATCACCGGTTCGACCAGTTCGGACCAGTGGTTCAACCGGTCAAACCAAAATAAATATAAAACCGGTTCTACACCCGGTCCGATTTTTTAAACCTTACGGTGGAGTTTATTGCTGGGATTTGTTGGGTGCATTTATTTACAGTGAAGCCAGGAGTAGGTAACGCCACAGACGTTGTCAGTAATAAATATAGAGGATTCCATATGCAGAGGAAGCAGACCCAGAATGATCCCGAATTAACGAAGACGTTTGATATTGCTTACGTCCTAATATTATCTGTATTTGTTTGACCGAAAAGAAGGGTTTGATTTTCCTCCTTTGCTTTGTTGAATCTAAAAAGCGTGTACTGACTTTCCAAGTCAAAATACATCCCTGGAGGGTCAACCCTTCCATATGTCTGTAGGGACTCCTCACCTTTACGAAACTTGGACATTTATTTACGGACGGCCTTGATTCTTCTATTGTTGACGACGCACTGTCACAAGAAGATGGATTTAGGCTTATGAATAGTTTCTGCGACGTTGATTAAGTTTCCCCTAAGGTATGTTCCGACGAGAGATAAGAATCAATATAAGTGAGGTTTATCCTTTGGATGTAGTAATCTTATAACTACTTATTTTGGGATAGCTTTATATATGGGTTAAATGAGGCTACTATCTGGGAGTAGTAGTCAATGGGCTACTCCCACCTCTATTTTTCCCACATTTTTTATTTTTTTGGAAAATAAAAATATGTATATTCATCACTATATCCCTCTAATATGTCATTCCAATTTCGTCAGAAATAGAAACTCTTATGCCTCCATCTGGAGGGGATCATTTTTAGCAATTTTGAGACCGTTAAAATTTGACAGTCTTAATGGAGGGGATAGAAGCCTTGAATTAAGTCGAATTTTTAATGACACCATGGTGACATATTGTGATCTAAATTCCAATATGTTTCATTTCAGAAAAATAAAAAAAATACATGGGAAAATGGGTAGGAGCATGTAAGTTAGCTACAACTAGGGAGCATACTCCTTTTTCCCTTTATATATTCTGCTCCGGAAAGTAGAATTAAGCCTAAAATAACACATGCAACTTCGATGGGAAAGAGAATCAATTCAGCTAAATGGTTTACAACAGAGTTTGTCCACTACAAGAAATGTATTATTTTACTAGCACAATTTCACGATCACTAATAGTGAGTTTGTGATCGCAATAGCCAATGCGAGCACTTTCCCAAAACTAGTGGTCGCATAGCTAAATATACGATCACAAAGTTGAGGCTGGCAATTTGGCACCTCAATATGCGACCACTATGTGACCGCATATTCTGCTAAACAAAACGACACAACCAGAACAAAACCTTATTTCTCTTCATCCAAAAACCCCGCCCGACTTCCTCCCTCTCCACCCAACCTCCTCCCCCTCTCCTCCTCTCCCTGCCATCTCCTCCTCTCATATAGCCTCATTTCCGGTGCCATTTTTTCTTAGACTTCCTACCCTTGGAGAGAATCCATTCCTCTTCCATCTCCGATCACCGACGAACGTCTCACCCATCTTAATCTCTTGTTCAATATGTATATATCTTATCTTTTAATTTGTCATCTATTAGTTTTGTTTTGAGTAATGGTTGTATTTGCTTATATTTGTTAATTTCAAATGCATTGTAGGTGTTTTTTGGAATAACTAAGAGAGATTATTTTAGTAGATGATGATCTAAATCGAATTTGAAATATGATTTTTCTATAATATGTGATGTTGTTCTCATATGTAATTTAGATAAGCAAGTTGTATATGTGTGTGTGCGTGTGTTGAAGTATAAGTGTTAGTGTTTGCGTATATGTGTGTATGTAAGTATTAATGTTTGTTTCTATATTTGTGCATATGGATTAGTGAAACTAATATTTTGAATGTTCATGTGCTTAATACTCTTGTTGTTATGTGATGTCAATGCTTAATTTCATTTGCTCTGTAATCACAATTTTATTTGAAAGTAAATATCTTCTTGTGTTTGTTAGATATGCCCAGCATGCATGTAGATTGCATTTTAAGGTATTGCATGAAATCACACAAAACCTCATTCACACATGCGCATCCTTCCACACTAATTTAAGTGTGGTCCTGCACAACGGGAGGTGTGTACAGCACACTTTAAGGAGTGATGCCCCCACCATATATTATATTTTTTATTTTTTTCACAACTAGTAGGTTCTTAGCTTTACAAGCTAGAAGTGCCCCTCACGGCACCGTACGGCTCTTGATGTATGTTTTGCAGGTACATGAGTAGGGGAAGATAGGTTAGGACAATATACCGAATTAGCACATTCGAAACTCAATTATCTCAGGTGTTGTTACATTCAAGCAATGTCACTCGCTTGTATAGTTCAACATCTTATAAAATTCCTAAGATATTTAAGCAGCTTAATAAATGCGATAAAAAAGAGAAAAAAGTTCCAACCACTCGATCATGGGTAAATATGTATGCATGTATGTGATATGTATGTAAGTATACAAGATATATGGGTAAGAGTATGGAGCAATGTGGGCAAGGTGGGTGGTTGTAACAAGCATGAGATATATAGGTATGTAACCATGTATGCAATTGTATGAGGCGTATAGGAACGCATGTGGGTATGTAAATGTATAGGTTTGTGGATTGCTATGCCAGAGGTGGGGGGCTATGGCAGTAGGACATGGGTACGAATTCTAGTATGAATGTAAGTATGTGCGTATGTATCTATCATTTGTTATAGAAGGGTATGCATGTGGGTAGAAGGCTGTGTGTGGGTATCTATGGTAAAATGTAGGTAGCCAAATACGATTTGAGGAATTTGGCTGGGTATGTAAGCAGTGGATATGTATGTAGCTAACCATTTATGGAGATATTTGGACATGCATGTATGCAAGTGTATGAGGAATACATGTATGCATGTGGGTATATAAGAGTGTTTGGAGCAATGTCGGCATGATCGTTAGAGTGTATGACGGTGTATGGGCATGTATGCAAGTATGTTAAGAATATAGGTATGCATGTGGGTGTGTAAGAGTGTATGACGCAATGTGAGCTTGTATATAAGAGTATATGGAGGGGTATGAGCATGTATGCAAGTATGTGAGGGATATGTGTATGCATGTAGGTGTGTAAGAGCGTATGGAGCAATGTAGGCAAGGTGGGTGATTATTAAAAGAATGGGATAAATAGGTATGTAAGCATGCATGCAATTGTATGAGATGTATAGGTACGTATGTGGTATATACGTGGATGCCTATGCAAGAGGGGGGCGATTATGGTAGTAGGATATGAATACGAATGCTAGTAGAAATGTAAATATGTATGTGGGTATGTAAGAGAGTTTTGATCAATGTGTGCATGATTGTAAGAGTGTATGGAGGTATATAAGCATGTATGCAAGTATGTGAGTAATATGAATATGTGTGTGGGTATGTAAGAGTATAGAGCAATGTAGGCATGTATATAAGAGTATATGGAGGGTTATGAGCATGTACGCAAGTATGTGAGGAATATAGATATGTATGTGGGTGTGTAAGAGTATATGGAGCAATGCGGGCATGATGGGTGGTTATTAAAGCATATGATATATAGGTATGTAAGCATGTACACAATTATATGAGGTATATAGGTATGCATGTGGGTATGTAAATGTATAGATACGTGTATGTCTATACGAGAGGTGAGTGGCTATGGAAGTAGGATATGGGTACGAATGCTATTAAGAATGTAAGTGTGCATGCAGGTTTCTATCATTTGTTATATATGGATACACATATGGGAGGAGGCTATGTATGTGGGTAGTCAAGTGCGATTTGAGGAATTCGGTCGAGTATTAAGCATTGGGTATGTATGTAGTTAACCATGTATGATGCTATTTGAGAATGCATGTATGCAAGTGTATGAAGAATATGGGTATGCATATGGGAGTGAAGAATGTATGGAACAATGTGGGCATGATTGTAAGAGTGTATGGAGGTGTATGGGCATGTATGCATGTCTATGGATGTAGATGTTTAGGCATGGCTATATAAGAAGGTAATATAGTTGGTCTATATATGGTAAAGGTATATGTGGGTAAGTGTACGAACAACTAAAAACTGTGATTCTAACCAATTCAAATGGATCTAATGTGATATCTGAACATTTCTATAAAAGATTGGTGTGGAGAGCGGGGAATTTTTATAAACTATAGACACATGTTAGGTGCATCAATTTTTTAATAAAAATAGTGAATCAGTAAAACACGTCAAATGCGTTGTTAATTTGTATTATTGTAAGATACATATATCTTATTTAATCATGTATATACAACACATTTATATGCATGATTTAAGATTTATGCATATTATGAAATGTATATTAATTTTCATTAGTTCAGAGATCCTGAGTCAAGGGAGTCCTTTGTGATTTCAATGCAGATATTGTGTAGATAATCCTTGCATAATTTTTATTCTTTGCTAATTTTCAGCAGCCTAACACAATCCTCTCTGATATGGTATCAGATTCTTGTTACGACGAGGACAACTTAAGTTACTATGGGATTCTCCAAAAAGTGATTGAATTTGAGTATAACGTGTCAGCACCAAATCACCTCTATTTATTCTCTTGTGGCTAGTTTAATCCATAATGAGGAGTTGACATAGACTTGCAGCATGATTTGATGGAGGTCATTTCCGATAGATATAAAAGAAGGTTTAATTCCTCTGTCTTTGCTTTCAAATTGAGCAAGTATGTTATATAGGTAAAAAGATAAAGAGAGATGATCGTCTAACTGTATTAAGAAGGATACGCGTGTACATTGACACAAGTGCTATCACAGAAGAGGGTCAAGTTTCAACGGGCTTATTGATTCTTGAACAAGAACATCCACAACAAATTTCATTACTCCTTGTTTGATGGGTTAGTGATTGAAACCTCATATCATATTAAATATTTATATCTTTTCCTTTAATTTTATTATTCAATGCTAATTCTATAAATTGTATTCATGCAGTGATGACGGTGACATGAGGAGGCAGCACTTCCTCTAGAGAGGTGGCTCTGGCAAACGTTGTAGTTCTCGAGACTGCAATCGACCAACTCCATCCTAGAGTGACGGTAATAAATATGTTTTTATAAATGTTCCATATTTAATTTAAGATTCATATTATTATTGTTGTTTTATAAATATATCTTGACATGTTGTGATGTTGATTTTCTATTATAGCCGGCGGATCATGAGACCCAGATATGAGTGCATTCATTCATAACTGCATCTCTCTTGGATGGAGGTGCTTGTGCATTTGCTTTGGTACGTGGAGCCTACTCTGACTTGTAAATCTCCTTGTGATGAACGTCAACCTACTCCACTGTCTTCACACCACGAGGATGAGCCGATGCAAAATGTGGAGGATGTACGTGACACCCTTGCCATGACTCGTCCTACCACCTCTGTAGCCGTGGCCCCAACCCAACATTGCTTCTTGAAGCTCCCACCCGATGGGTATCTCTTACTTAATTAAATTTATGAATTTACATTTTATTTCTAATCTACTACATTAAATTTGTTTATACGATGAAGCTGAACGATATATTTATAAACTAAAGGATCAACATAATGTAACGAAGGAACTATGCAAGACCTGGAAGAGGTTTCAGGATTGTGAGGACTACAGATGGAATCGTATGAGTCCATCTAACCATCAAAGGATCTTGGATGGTGTCTATGTAAGTAAACATATCTATGTCTGTATGAGAGTTATTTTGATTCATATATGTTTGATAAAACATACTTTTAAAATGCAGAACACCTATGACATCCATCCCGAACATACTCGAGAGATGTTTTGTATCACTCTGACTCATCCGGTTGTATTGATCAAGGTGGAGGGGGAGATTAATTAACAGAGGGTGATGGAATTCTTCCCATATTGGTGCACTCTTGAGAGGTATTAATTATTAATTTGTTCATTACTATTTTAGTGTTTGACATCCTTAGAATATTTGATGCTACATAGATGGAGTCGATATTGTGATCTCTTCACTTCTTCACTTCTAAGAATTTTGGAAGACATTCTCTTGTGGGAAGGACCAACGGAGAGAAGCAAGAGATCAAATCTAATAGTAGTACCAAGAGCTTCAGGATAGTAAGGGTTGAATTGGTAAGTATTCATCACAATTCACAATCTAATTAACTTCATTTTGTTTGTTAATTTCAATCTTTGTAACAACATGCTACTTCCAAACGTTAGCCGACACTTACAGAATAGTGGACGAAGACCCACATGTGAGGCAATCAGTGGTTCATACAAGAAGATCAGACTATGTCGGTGAGCACTTCTTGGATGTTCAGAATCTTTTAATTCTTGAATAGAAACTTTAAGTGTATATTGCTAAAAGATGTCTTTAATAGACATGACTACTACACTGAGCTCTTCATGGAGAAGTATGACTCCCTTTCCATTAAGGACCACCCAATATTTGATGCCAAGGTCTGGCAGGAGGTGATGGGATGGACAACAAGTTGAGTCCAATCCTCAGCAGACCGTGGGTGTGAGGGGGGGGAGCTCCAACCCAAATTCTCATCGGAGTCTGATTATGACACTTCATGTGCCACAAGTATATATGATCCTCCACCATCAAAGTATACACAACCATTTTGTGGCGCCTCCTATAGAACCGACACAGATTAGAAATATCTCCACCAATATCGATCACATTTTTAACTTCATAAGTGGCACAGAGAACAGACTCAATGTCCTAGATTAACATATCATTATCTGATAATTAAATATTTCATATTTTATTAATATTTCATCATAGAATTACTAACGTATTTTTAAAATATAGGGGTACTCGTCGGGGTGGAAAGAAGTTTGTCGATCATCACGATGATAGGAGTGACGAGGATGAGGACGACCATCAAGATGAGGAGCAACCTAGGGTCGAGATGCAGCAGTCTGTTCATCGTGGAGTCATTATCCATAAGGGAAATGTCAATGTGAAGGAGAGTGCGGAGAGGGTAAGGCAAAGCCAGAGATCAAAAGATAAGGGGAAGAGCATTTTTCATAGATGGAAGAAATGAAGGATTTGACATTCGATAAGCTGTAGTATTCTGTAACTTATAACTTATTATTCACAACTCTTTGTAATTAACATTATGATTTTAAGTTCATATTGTCTTGTGATATGTTGTGTTCTGCAAATGTGAATATGGATATACTTGTGATGCTTGGTCGTGAATGTATATTATATAGAATTATTGTATTCTGGTACATGTATAATTTTTATATGCCTGTACAGGCATAGGTAATCGCAAGGGAAGAAGGAAAGGATCGAGAAAACTAAACCATGTATTGATTTTTTTGTTCTGGAATAAGAAAATACGACTACATGTAGTCCCCAATGTAGTTGCATTTGATTTGTTGTTTTAATATACTAGCAGCCATTGAGGACAAAGAAATTGTTGGAGTTACTAGCTATTACGAACGCAAGGGACCACATTGCTCAATACTACAAGAACATTACAACCACATTGTGGTCATAGCTAGGGATGAAAATGGTTGCATATGGATACGAATAGGTGTTACCATATCCTTATCTTTTTTAAAATCCGGGTATGAATACGTACAAATATTACACGAATGTGTAAAATGTAAAGTCATATCCTCAAATACGAATACAAACGAAAAATTAATATTGATAATTCAGATATGGATATCTGACCAAGGAATAGGAATTAATATACATATATTATACATGTCCAAATTTACTAAAAAACTATAAGCATTTTAGGTTCATAACATATTTTCCACTTTATAAAAAAGTATATTAAATACTTTAATAATGAATATGTGCATAGAAAATAACTAAATAATAAAAGACAATTAAATATATAACTAAATAATGAAAGAAATCTTACCAAACTTGCTTCTTTGTGTACCATCTAAATATTGGTATCATCCAGAATTTGATTCATATTCATATTTGTATTTGTATCCATATTTGTATCCTTAAAAAAAAATATTTGTATCAGTATCCTCAAAGATTTGAATATTCGTATTCACATTTGTATTCTTCAAAATTGAGTATATTATATTTGTATTCGTATTTGTATTTGGTAGATGTTGAACGTTTGTATTTGTATTTGCACTCGTATTCACCAGATACGAGAAAATGGCATCAATATCCTCCATTTGACAAATGCATATACGAATGAATACAAATATATGTATGTCCATTTTCATCCTTGTATGTAACCAATTTTGCGGCCCCGCTTATGCTACTATAGCTCTTGCGATTACAAGTAGTCGCATAGGCCAAAAATGACTCTGTTACGGCTATAATGTGAGACGAATGGGACTACATTCATGCTCATAATATATGTAGTTTCTTGCAGTGGTCATAAACCACAGATGTACACCACGTGAAACAAACATATCGAATGGTTGACGTACTCAAAATTGAAAAACACTCAACCTACCCCAAACCCTTCCTCCTCTATCTATGCCCCCTCCTCTATCGATCTGCCCTCCTCCTACGACTCTCCCTCCTTGAAACCCTCTCTCATCCCCTGACAACCCTCTCCATGATGTCCCCTATGCATAGGATCTTGATAATCATATATAATCTCATTCGTACATCGTGATTATCATTCGGAATGTAAAGCAGGAAAGAAACAGTTGAAATAAAATGCTCCAACACATATTTGTCTTCATGGTTCCCAACATTTTATGCATAAACAATTATAAACAGAGCCGCAGGTTAATGAATTACATGATTGAAAATTTAGAAACGTGGAAGTTATACAAAATAATCTATAAATGGTAACATTGTACATCTCTACCAATAAGTACGTACTATGAACAATGCAACAACCACAAATCAAGTCTTGTCCCAAAGCTGCTCACTGCCATAGCAGCAAAGCAACACTTGTCAGATCTACACAAATAGGTACGTTATGAGCAAAGTTTCTCAGTATGGTGCTAAAAACTAAAGCAAGGCAAGGTACTAGCAGAAATGTGCAAAAGAAAACTGACTAGGCAAACCTTCCTCTTGAAAGAACAACTCTCCCTTCTCTTTTATTTTTTTCATTTACTTTCTAAATGTGAAACTCCAGGTTTTAATCCGATGTATTCAACTTGACTCCTCAACACATCCACATTAGTTGTCCCTGATTCAATTCAGTAGTCCTACACTTTACCGTGTGCCAATTAAACCCCATACATTATTCCAGAGTGTAGAGGGCTACTCACTAAACAAAGCCAATGTATATGTTCCTTGGTAAGAGTTCATATTGGTACAAGATCCTAAAAGATCTAGTTGTCGACTCTTGTCCATACTCATCTTGCATTAAGTCAAATTCAAAGAAGAACAAGAGAAATGCTTACCCTCATGTATTCGTTTTATCATCTGACATTGTTTATGAATACACCCTTCCTTAATTAAAGGTCATTAGAGTCATCCATTTACCAGGACTAATAGTTCAATATTCTATAATACTTCCCCACTTGTATTCTTAAAATATTTTCCCTTATAATTAATTATATCGTTAGCTCCTTCCCTTTTATGATTTTATGAGTACCCCAAGGTGATTATTACTATACATGTATATATACATAAGAGTATCATAAAAGACAACAACCATCCAGATTCTCTTAATTTCAATTCATATACACAACCTCCACAGTCACATATCGTGAAAAGGAGAAACCGACTCTTACAAAGCATAGTTCAACACTTCATACCATTTACCCCAGCTTACTCGTCACAAGGGGAATATCCGAGAATGAGTGCACCATGGCCAAACGGTATCGTGCCGGATACACCTTTATGATGAAGTACAAGTCTTCGATAAGAGCCATGTTAGAAATGTGGACAATCGATAATACTCGTAGAACTATGGTAAACCGGTAGTGTCGTGGTACATCGACATATCCTAGACTAGAACTAACACCTCATCTAGGATTCACCAGGATCTTGAGAGTTGCTCCACACTCTCGTGTATGATGACTCATCTTAAGCGTAGCACAAAAATTCAAACGTACAAACAACCATTTATTCGGTATACCCATATCATAGGGACAACTTCGACAGATGGGACATTCCTATTAACCTTGCACTACATGCAATATTCTCATCCTCTCACCAAACTAAGTCTGTCAGATAAGACAAGTAACCACTCACGTGAAAACCATCATGGAACGGCCCAAATCCTACCCATCAGCAAAAGACCAGGATGGTGTAGGTCATGGATCGAGGCATAAGAGCCTACACATTGATCATTTCTATCCCAAACCCAAGTAGTGGATGGAAAAATATGATTTTCTCTATTTTCTATGTATATTCGAAACTAATACAAAATCTCACAATCATTCCAGTCAACCCCAGATCACCCCTATATCTCAAATTATCTCATAATGTATACGGGCCATTACATTATGAGTATCCATATGGTCCAACTTGGCTCCTTTAAGTCAACTTATCCTTTATCAGGGTACTGTACAAACCGTCAATTGGTCCTCTATGACACTGACACCTGACCTCTTCCAGTGTATCCATTTACTTATCTAGCTTTAGCAACATGGGTATTCTACGGTCTTGACCCATACTTGTCCTCACGCTATGACTCCAAGGTACTAGGTATCTTAGGGTTGAGGTGCCTCCATAGGCATGCGTTGAGGTACGTGCATCTTAACTAAGTTCCCAACACTCCATATGCTTAATTGCTCCATTTCACTATTGTGGCAAGTCTGTACTTTTGACCCATGTTGGATCTCACGTTATGACTCGAAAGTATATAGTACTTTAAGATTGGGGTGCCTCTGTAGGCATGCATTTGAAGTACAAGCATCCTAGCTATGTTCCCAACACTCCCACTATCCTTACACATTCTTATTTTTAAATATCTTAGGGCAATACGTTTAGGCTGCTCCAGCCTTAAATGAACTTACTTATATATTCACTAAATGACCCATATACCGCATTTAGTTCCATATCATCTTTGGAAACCTAATGCCCACAATCATTTTAACTTCACTTATCTTTGTTCACATATTAACTGGGATAAAGAAAGGACTACTTGCAACAGAGGGGAGAGTCGTACGCTCCACACAAGGCGGGAACGAAGTCACTGAACTGACTTCTCACAAAGCCCAAGTGCTAATTTCAACAATCAACCCACATTAAATATCAAGCAATGAAGAAACATGCGTGAATCAAAATTTATTATAAATCCTAAAAATAAATATATATATAGTGACAAGAAGAGTAGGGTGTCGAACATAGGAAGCACGATGGTGTAGCACTAAATATCATTTATAAATAATGAATAAATAATATGTATACATGTATATATGTATGCAAACAATTACTCAAAGAATGTGGGTTTAATAAATAAAAGATATTTCAAATTTTTTATTTTTAATTAATTATATGTCTTATAATATATATAATTTTTTTAATTTTAATATAACCTATAAAATATTCATATTAATAACTAATATTATAGCTTATAAATTGGCATGTATAGACATATAATACTCTATAGGGTAATTTATTTATAAATATAAATAGAAATAATCAAACATACAAAATAAAATGTTTTTGGCTTTTAAATATTTTTATATTATTTTTGTTATTTTTTAGTAATTTTGCTAATTTTTAGAGATTTTCAAAGACCAAAATAAGGTATTCTTTAATTAAGCTGATTTGTTTTGAGATTTAAAAATACTAAATAAAGTAAAAATTCTCAAAACTATTTTTTATATATTCTAATGTATAAAAATATAGGACATGAACAAATATTTTTAGATTTTTAGAAGAGTTTTTATACTTTTAAAGGATTTTGGAGCTTTTAAAATTTTTTATAATTTTATTTTTCTATTTTTTATAGATTTTCATTCTGGGGGTACTAGACACTATAATAAGCACACACTATTTTTTTGAGAATTTTTTAACATGATTTTATATTTTTTTTGGATTTTTAAATCAAACAAGGATTATCCGAGCTCTTTTTGATTTTTATAAAATAGGAGAAAGTCTAAAATGTTGATCTAAAAAAATAGCGTGAATCTACATGCAAATATGAATTTAACCCTTTTTTTTAGAATTTTTGAGCACGGATGCTGGTAGGGGTATATTTGCAAATAAAAATAAACTCGAGGAGTAAAGTGTAAATAAATCAAAAGTTTAAATCTCAACTCTACAGTTCATGTATAAAAAACAATTAAAATAACCTGCATGGGTTTACATGAAATTTTCTCAAGCAAGTGGCCCGTCACATCAGGTGACGTGGTGGAGGACTAAAGTATAATATTAGATAAGTAAGGGGTTATGCAATTTATCCAATACTTTTAAAACTATGAATAATATTTTCTCATGCGTTGAGGTATGTGCATCTTAACTAAGTTCTCAACACTCCATATGCTTAATTACTCCATTTTACTATTGTGGCAAGTCTGTACTTTTGACACATGTTGGGTCTCACGTTATGACTCGAAAATATATAGTACTTTAAGATTGGGGTGCCTCAGTAGGCATGCATTTGAAGTACAAGCATCCTAGCTAAGTTCTCAACACTCCCACATCCTTACACATTCTTATTTTTAAATATCTTAGGGCTATACGTTTAGGCTGCTCCAGCCTTAAATGAACTTACTTATATATTCACTAAATGACCCATATACTGTATTTAGGTCCACATCATCTTTGGAAACCTAAGGGCCACAATCATTTTAACTTCATATATCTTTGTGCACATATTAACTGAGATAAAGAAAGGACCACTTGCAACAGAGGAGAGAGTCGTACGCTCCACACAAGGCGGGAACGAAGTCACTGAACTGACTTCTCTCAAAGCCCAAGTGCTAATTTCAACAATCAACCCACATTTAATATCAAGCAATGATGAAACATGCGTGAATCAAAATTTATTATAAACCCTAAAAATAAATGTGTATAGTGACAAGCAGATTAGGGTGTCGTACATATGAAGCACGATGGTGTAGCACTTAATATCATTTATAAATAATGAATAAATAATATGTATACATGTATATATGTATGCAAACAATTACTCAAAGAATGTGGGTTTAATAAATAAAAGATATTTATATTTTTTATGTTTAATTATATGTCTTAATATATATATATAATTTTTTATTTTTAATATAACTATAAAATATTTATATTAATAACAAGTATTATAGCTTATAAATTGGCATGTATAGATATATAATACTCTATAGGGTAATTTATTTATAAAAAATAAAAATAATAAAAATAGAAAATAAAATGTTTTTAACTTCTAAATAATTTTTTACTATTTTTGTTATTTTTCAGTAATTTTGCTAATTTTTAGAGATTTTCAAAGACCAAAATACTCAAAATAAGGGACTCTTTAATTAAGTCGAATTGTTTTGACATTTAAAAATATAAATAATGTCAAAAATTCTCAAAACTATCTTTATATATTCTAATCTATAAAAATATAGGTCAGGAACAAATATTTTTAGATTTTTAGAAGAGTTTTTAAACTTTTAAATGATTTTGGAGCTTTTTAATTTTTTTATAATTTTATTTTCTATTTTTCCATAGATTTTCAGTCTGGGGGTACTGGACACTATAATAAACACATGCTATTTTTGGAAAAAATTTTAACATGATTTTATAATTTTTTTTGGATTTTTTAAATTAAACAGGGAATATCCGAGCTCTTTTTGATTTTTATAAAATAGGAGAAAGTCTAAAATGCAGATATAAAAAATGGCGTGAATCTACATGCAAACATGAATTTAACCCTATTTTCCTATAATTTTTGGAGCACGGATGCTGGTAGGTGTATATTTGTAAATAAAAATAAACTCGAGGAGCAAAGTGCAAATAAATCAAAAGTTTATAACTAAACTCTACTGTTCATATATAAAAAATAATTAAAATAACCCGCAAGGGTTTACATGAAATTTTCTCAAGCAAGTGGCCCGTCACGTCAGGTGACGTGGCGGAGGACTAAAGTGTAATATTAGATAAGTCAGGGGTTAAATGCAATTTATCCACTACTTTTTAAGCTATATATAATATTTACAAGATCATTTAAATATTACAAAAAGTGGAGGGGAGTTCTTGCAATTTACCCATTTATGTTGCCAAATCACAGTGTCGACTCGCTGCCACGTGGCTGATCGTGCGGTGTAGATGGGGGAGCGGTTCGTTTAATATTAGCAGCTCAGATTAGATCTGGGCCCTCCTTCATCCGACGGTGTTGAATACCTCACGAAGAACACGGAAGAACACACCGTCAGTGAAATTCGATCCTTCGTCTCTATGTGCTCTGGTCGTGGAATGCTCCTCCAATAAGCCCAGCAGGGATCTGGGCGTCCTCCACGTGCAATGGCAGACTCCAAAGAAGGTGAGGGAGCAGGAGGTGCTCCGAAAAAGCCAAAGCACTGGGGCTGCTTCAGATGATCTTCAGGGCTCCAGACGCACCCTTGGACTTGAAAACAAGCACAAAAATGCTCATGGGCACAAGGTCTACCTCCTCGACCCTGAGTTAATTGAAACGAAAGGGGAAATGGACTAGAGGTGGAGCTCCGACGTTGGGTGGCGGAGGGAGCTACGAATCCCAGATCCACGATGGATCTGGGTTGGATGAAGCGTTGATTTAACGGAGAAGGTGAGGAGGAATGAGATAACGAGATAATCTGGGTGATCCAATGGTCAGATGATAATGAATTTGACCTGGAGGCTTAGCTCCTGGAATTGGGGTTTTTTTATTTTACGGATAAAAGAGCAATTAAACTATAAATTGAAGCTGGTAGTTGAAAAGGGGACTAAGTAATTACCTAATGAAGCGAAGAAAGTGAGCTCAACTAAGCTGGGAGCTTATAAGCAGAACCTCACGATTGTAGGTGGTGGGAGATGGTGGATGCGCTTCGTCGGCACTCCTCCTCGCTGCAGGTCAGCAGCTACGCCAATCTGTCACCTTCGCAAAGCTTTGGAAGCTAACCATAGGGGCTAAGAATGGAGGGAGAGCAATCAAAAAATCAAAATGGGCAATGGGGGTCTATTTATAGATGAGTTTTAGAGGAGTTTCGAGGTGCGATGGCGTGCAACCGAGCGAGGGTTAGCAGAGTTTCGAAGATGGGTGTGGGAAGGGATGGAGTGGCTACAGGATGGTGGAATTTTCAAGGTCTGAGGGTGAAGGTGGAGGTGTGGAGAAATCTGCAAAGATGGGTATCCATGAAGCTTCTAACAAAAGTCAGAAGGTTGAGGTATAGTTGACCCTAGGTTAACAATCTTTGCCTCTTGGTTGGTCCACGTGGACCAATCAGGAAATTACAGGACAAAATGCCTTGGGAAATGGGAAATAATTAATAAATAAATTTATTATTTTTAGGTTATAAAATGAAAAGTATTTCTAATCTTTCGATGAATTTAAAGCCTATTTTTATTGATTTTTTCAAGGTATTTTATTATATGTTACTTTTTGCAAGTATATATATAGGTATATTCATCTATATTTCACATATACGTATTCTACTAAAGTGTTCGTGATTTATACAAAAAAGGGCCGGCCTTCCTGAACTCAGGAAGGACTGCGTCCTATTTGAAAGGGCCCCTAAATAAATATAGGTATATAATATATAGGTATAAGTATACCTATTTCATCTATGTATTTTGTATGCTTATTTTATTTTTCGTTTTCTTTATGGTTTTATTATACTTTAAACATGTACATATACTATACATAATATTTGCAAAATTATAAAATTATAAAAATAATAAGAGATAAATAAAATGAAGATTTTATTTGGTTATATTGTGCAATAGGGGTCCAAAACCTAACTTTCACACCTTAACTCCAAATTGAATGAAACCACCTTCATTATAGCTTATTAAAAGTTACATACAATTAAAGGTGATTTTGATACATTTTGAGTTTTTATTTAGGAGATATGGGTCTCGGAATTTGGGGTTTTGGCTTTTTATTTAGAATATAGCTTGCACATTGTAACTTTTTATGAAATCAATTTTGTATTTTTATTTGTATTTTTATCTACAACTTTCATGTACAAAGTCTATTGATTTGATGAATAAATAATAAAGAATAAAATAGGTCCCAAAAGGTAATTATTGTCCTATTTTTGTAGGGTTCTATGACTGTATTTTCTTTACAATTCGCCCCCTATCTCCTACTTTAGTCCTTGTCGATTAAGTCATCATGATGACCGAATCTCGGGGGTTAGGGTCACTTAACACCTATGGTGTCTCATTTCTTTTTTTCTTTATTCTTTTATTTTGGCAATAAATGCAATATTTAAACAGTATTTCGTACACCTTATAGAGTATTTATTTTGGTAAATTAATGCTATATACATGCATTTAGCTAGGATTTAAAGGCCAAAATTAAAAAATAAAGGTAATGATTTGAGGATTCGTCATCCCTCATATACTTGCCTTTGATAGTCCCTAGCAAACACCTATGCATATAAGTACAGAAAAGAAAAAAAGAAAAGAAAAAGAAATAACTTCGAATAACTTTTGAGTTTTAAACCGATCTTAATAATTTCAAAGTTTGGAGCTCAGAGAAGAGCCTTGGATTAATGGTGTGTTCGGAGCCACAAAGAAGTTAAGAAGTGTACCATAAAAACCCATAGGTTCCATACTCCTATTCAGTCCAATTCACAGTCAGGTCAAAACCATCATCCCAGTCGCTTACTCTTGCTACCTTGAAATGATAGAACCATGTGTATGAAATTGTTCAGCCCTTCCTAGACAAAACCGTTGAGCTGCCGAGGCGTATGTTCTTCTTATAACTCATCCTCGTGGAGACAGATATTCCTTTCTAAGGTCAGGTGCTCCCAATCTTTACAACCGAATGGGGTAAGGAGTTAGAAGAATGGGAAGAGAAGTGAGAATGGACTAGTGTAGTCTTCATTCACTTGTGAAGCCGGTCAATGTAACCGATTCTTCACCAAGAAGCAGGCTTTTTTTGAAGCTTGAATTTTTGTGGAATTTTTGGGTGCAGGATTCTTTGGATATTTTCTTTGACTTTATATGGCTTATTCATTCTTGTTTGTGCCCTAGTGGATATAGCATCTTTTGTTCCACCCACTTTTTTGGGGTCTTGAAAAAAGTTGCACCGGTAAGCCATCCCTCATCCGAAGTATTGTTTCAACCCATCTCCACTCTTTAGATATCATTGTTATCGAAAGTAGTGGGTAAGAATATCGGTGTCGGCAATCTCCAAGAATGGTTCCTGAGCAACCCTTGATGAAGCGGTCTTGCATCATCCCAACTTAGACTCCAAGATTTTTCAACAGTATATTTGAGTTGAGCTAAGTTCTAGGTGCGAGGTTTCCAGTCAAGTCATTGCCTCAAAAGTCTTACGGATGATATGAAGGGTTCTACTTAGGAATATTGAATTGACTCATTAATATAGTCTTATAGAATCTATAGAATTAAGTCAAGGTGACCTGAAATATCGCCACTTCTAGTCCTTATTGGGTTCCTCTAAAATTAGGAGTATTAAGGTCTATTCTAAGCTTCATTTTTCAAACTTTAGTTGGACTTTTTCAATTTTCTAGATTACTCCGAAAAATGTGAATGCTATGTACAATGCAAGAAAATATTTTTTTGATGAAATTTTCAAATTTTAAACTTTTTTATGGATTTTTGAAAAATGATTTTGCAAATTTATGCGATCTTTGAAAAGATTTTGCAAATATTTTTGGGAATCTTCAAAACAAAGTGTTTTGTCAAAGAAAAAAGGTACAACTATTTACATGGGGATGCGTCTTATTTACAATAGGGGTTTTTTTGGAGTTAACAAGAGACAAATAGACATTTGGTGAAAAGTGTTTATTTATTAGGATGAGGTATATATTCATTAAAGATGATTTACAAACAATCTTGAAAACTATAGTCCAAAATAATTTTAGCAAATAATTTTTACGATCATTAACAAACATTTGAAAACCATTGCAAAGATTTTCAAATAGTATATATAGATTTTTCAAATATTTTTGCAACCATTTTTCAAACCATTTGCAAATCGGTTTTAAAAATATTTTATTTCAAACAAGGGAAAGAAATTTTTACAAACAAAATATTTTTACAAAGGTTGAAAATATTTTACAAAATATTTTCCAAATAGTTTTCAAAAGTTTTTTCAAATAGATTTCCCAACTATTTTTCAAATATTTTTGCAAAACAGTCTTACCTGATTTATTAATTAATATATACAAAAAGATTTTGAGGAATAATATAAATATTTCTCTTAAGTGATTCTAATGAATTTTATTGTATATAAAAAGTGTTTTAGCCATACTTATTGAAAATATGAAAGTACGAGTTATGGTTAAAATATATACATAATATATATTGACACCCCCTATACTTAGCTTGAGCTATGTCCTCGTTGATAAGAGAGAAAAGGAAGACATACCTCGAACTAAGTATAGAGAAATCTATACTATCAACGACTCAAATAAGAATAAGAATTCAACCGTCCTCCTATACTTAGAATCAAATAATCCTAAGTATATATGTATTCTTCATGCAGGGAGGTTTCGGGTGGGAATGAATAAACAAATCAATAACTCATCGGTTCATCCTATCTCCCCCTATACTTAGGGTAAAATATCCCTAAGTATAGAAAGATTATCAAGAGTTGAGGAGACAGGTGAGAGATCGAAGAATAAGTAACCCAAGGGCGCTCAACCCCCCCCCCCCCATACATAGGTTGAAGCATATCCTAAGTATAGCACCGATGAATGGGGTGAGAGCAACACAAAAGAAGAAAGAACTTAAAGAACGAAGAAGAAAAGATTAACTAATCAAAAATATTTTTGATGGCCTTTTCAGATTGTGCTGATGACACGGCTGCGAATTCTTCATTATAGACCACCAGCATTGAATCAACCACTGACAGAAACATATCATGTTCAAGATAAGGCTTAAGTAACTGTCCATTGATCACAAATGGCTACACATCAGCTGACAAACCAGATATAACAATGCTCCTATTGTCACACACGTATTTCACAATGAACGGTCCGGTCCACTTGCTTTTCAACTTTCTTGGGAATAGTTTGAACTTTGCATCAAACAACCAAACATTCTGACCCGGTTCGAAGGTCTTGGGGCGGATGTGCTCGTAGTGTCACTTCTTGACCTTCTCCTTATACATCAGGTTGTTGTCATATGCATACTTACGGAATTCAAGGAGTCGATTCAGATCTAACTTTCTATTCTTTCTAGGCTTCTTGGAATCCAAATTACAGATATTGATTGCCCACAAAGATTTGTGAATGAGTTCTAACAAGGACTTGTATGCATTTCGATAGGTCCAAAGTACTGAATCAAGCAACTGTGACCATATCTTCCTATCGAGGAGCACAAGTTTCTGTAAAATTTTCTTTATCTCCTTGTTCGAACATTCGACCAAACCATTAGATTGTGGGTGGTACAGATAGGCAACAGAAGCTCAATGCAGAATTCCTATGTCAGCTTTTTCACCTCTTTGTTGATGAGATGGCTACCTCATCTGATATAAGAATTTTAGGGATCCCAAACCATGCAATGATATTTTCCCTTAGGTACCGACAAAATATGTGACTGTCGATGGCTTGGGTTGGGATAGCCTCCACCCAATGGCTCACGTAATCGACAACAAGAGAATATACTCGAAACCTTGACTGTTAGGGAACATGCTTATGAAATCAATGCCCCACACAACAAACATACTTTATACTGAATGTATTTCAAGGGCATCGTGTCTCTCATTCCAGTAGTGTCGCCCAGTCTCTGACAGTAAGTGAAGTGTTTAACAAAGTCTTCTACATCTTTGAATAGAGTCGGCCACCAAAGGCCGCATTGGAGAACTTTTGCTGTCGTTCTTCTCCCAGAGTGGTGTCCTCCTGTTTCTCTAGCATGACAGTGCTCGATGACACTCTGGACTTCCTCCTGAGGACTGCACCTCCTCCAAATGCAATTTGTCCCCTCACAAAAGAGATAAGGAACCTCCCACTGATAGAAATGAATATCCAACATGTTTCTCAGTTTTTAGCTTCGACCAATCTTGTGGGTTTTTTCTTGGATACAAGATAATTCACAACATTTGGCAAACCAGGGAGCGAGACGATTGACAGAATGGCTTCATCGGGGAAAGTTTCTGTAACGATAATAAGTTCTGCTCAGGAGTATCCAGCTCTGGCAATCTTGACAAGTGATCTGCCACCACATTTTTAACTTCAGCTTAATCAGGGATTTCTTGATCAAATTCCTAGAGCAGAAGGATCCATATGATAAGTCTTGATTTGGCATCTTTCTTGGCCTGCAAGTACTTGATGGAAGAGTGGTCTGTATACACTATTACTTTGGATCCAAGCAGGTGGGATCTGAATTTCTCCAGGGCGAAGACGATTGCAAGCAGCTCTTTTTTAGTGATAGTGTAGTTTCTCCGAGCTTCATCAAGTGCTCTGCTAGCATAGTGAATAGCAAATGGTAGATTATCTCTTCACTGTCCTAGAAACGCACCAATGGCATAATCCAATGCATCTATCATGATCTCGAATGGAAGAGACCAATCTGACGTTTGTATGACAGGGGCCTGGGCGATCAACTCTTTCAGTCGTGTGAAGGCTTGGAGGACTCTATTATCAACAAGAAAATCTACCTCCTTACCCACAATCTCAATCAGCACTCGAGGAACTTTGCTGAAATCTTTGATGAATCATCGGTAAAAACCGAGTGCCCTAAGAATGATCTGACTTACTTCAAATTCATAGGTGACTCGAGCTTTGAAATCACTTGCACCTTCACAGGATCAACATCCATGCCATGTTTTGAAATGAAATGACCAAGCACAATACCCTCTGTTACCATAAAATGGCTCTTCTCCCATGAGAGCACAAGTTTCACTTCACAACATCGCTTCAACACTCAATCTAAGTAAGATAAACATGATCAAAACTGTCTCCGCGGACCGAGAAATCATCCATAAAGACCTTGAAAAAACTACCAACCAAAAACTGCCAACATACATCACTAGAACGTTATCGGAGCATTGCACAAGCTGAACGGTATTTTCCGGAAGGCATATGTCCCAAATGGACAGGTGAAGGGCGTCTTCTCTTGATCTTCTGGAGCTATTGCAACTTGATTGTACCTAGAGTAACCATCCAAGAAAAAGAAATATTCCTTTGCAACCAGTCTTTCGACTATCGATTGAAGAAGGGGATGTGAAACCCCCGAAATCCGAACAGGGACTAAAATGCAAAATCCAGCCGGATCTGGGTTAAATTGCAAATCTGCTTTAATCCATTGCATAGGGCTCGTCGATAGCTTTCAAACGAGTCCAAAAACGTTAAAATCCGATTCCGGGAGCCCGAGTTACGGCTATTTTAGCGATGAGGGGTACAAGTCATATTCGGATCCGAACCCGGATCCGAATCCGAGTTTTGCCCTTAAACCCCAACCCCCCTCTCGTCCAAAATGCCCAAACCCTCCTCCTTCTTTTCTATCAGCCCTCTTTCTCCCCTCTTTTTTTCCCCTCACCAGAGCTGCCGGAGCACCTTGGATCGGCAACCTGAAGCCGGCATCGCGTAGGGAAGGACGAGATCGCCTTCTTGTGCGATTTTGCAACACGAACGGTGAGTCGAGTGCACCGTTCTCCACGGATGGAGAAACCTAGGTGACAACTTTTCGAGGTACGATTCTCCTTCCTCTTGCTGCAGATCCACACGCGTCTTGAACCTACATGCTTGAATGTCTCTAGATCCTTACAGATTGTTAGTAATGTGACTAGTAGGTGATTGACGATGTTGCATTGTGCACTGTCTTGCGATAACAAACTGGAGAGGGGATCTTCTCTTAATTTCAACGATGAAACATATAGGTTTCCCCTTCTATTTCATCTTCAAGTGAAATCTGAAACACTCCCTCATTGTGATGCGGAATGCACATTTGCATTAGGTTACTGTCACCTTTGCATTCTGCTAAGAAATAATGAATATAACATGGCTATATCATTGTTGCATCCGATAATGAGTTGATCTACTATATCTCTCCCTTTAAATTACTCCAACTACTTGATTATTATGAATACCATTGATACAGACTTCAAGTTCTTTGTGTGATTTCAACCATGTTTCAGACAATGCCCATGTGCCCATTCCGTTCTGGAGTAATTACAAAGTCACAGGGCAAATATCCCTTCCAACATGCCATGTTTGTCAAATTGTCAGATGTATGATTCAAAAGAAATGGAATACTTTCTCTCTATACCCATGACTACCTGGAAAATAAATTTGGCTAAGTTTTTCTTAAGGATCGATCTGGTGCCATGTTTGAAGTTAAACTCTCATTTAAAATTTCTTTGTCCTTCCTTCATGGTGGAATTCAGGACAATTGAAAAAAAAAGCCAGTTGGCATCTATGGTGGCATTGAAGCCATGCCCAGATCACATTTAGACGGTGGAGGCAAACCACCCAACCAACAAGATGACATGCCTCTTACGTAACACATACTATTCGAAGAGATGATGTACCCCATCGAATCCAAGCACCTACACAAGATCCTACCACTTCTTTTGTGTTACTGAGGTGAAGCTTTCTAAGGGAAGCTGGAAGGTTGAAATCTCATCTTTGTGCAGAACATGTTTCCTTTGCATACAGAAAATGAAAGGTTTGGGTCAGAAATCATTCCTCATTTACCTTCTAATAATATTGAGCACAGAAGTACGTAGACCATGTTACAACGCTTTTGTCTGGATGCTTGACCATTTTAATCCCTTTCCTTGTGGCCATATTTCCACTACGTACATGCTTGAGTCTTGTATCTACTTATATCCTCTTGCCATGGCTTGACCAGGTTAATTGTGTCACATCTTGCTGTTGCTTTTGTTTTAAGCCAGAATTTTGTATTATTCAAATCTGTTATGCAAAAACAGTCTGAATCATTCCTTGTTGAAGTAGACTTGAACAGTTCGATTTTTCCTTCTTATTTACGGAAATTATTATCTACATTGATTGACATCATGAGTCCACTTTACATTTCATGCTTCTTCCTCGTCCATATTGGTTTGATGATTAACCACCTTTGTCACTAATGCATACTTAATTATAAGTTGGTTGCAAGGTACAATGATTACTTGTGCATTCTATGGGTGAGTCTGTAGTAAATGCTTAGTTTCTCCTTGGTATATCTGTGCACTAGTTATAGACTGAAACCTAGTTGAAATGATAATTTCTTGTCTAAACCAAATATGGTTATTCTCCTTTGTATCTTAGAAATCCAATTTTATGGGCAATTGAATCTTATCAAAATCCATCTCCTAAGCTATATGTGTTTATATATGCTTACATTATCGTTTTGATTTATCAGAAATGAGGATATAAAACATATCAAATGGAAATTATGTTGTTGCTTATGATGTTCGGGTAGTGTAGTAGTTGCCACCAAGGGAAGGGCATGCACCCTTGGGGCCCCGGGTAGAAGCCTAGATGACCGCGATCCCAACTGCTATTGTAGCTGCGATGGTTGGGGGACATGTTGCTTGGCACACCGAGGTGCTAATCTGACGGTATTGGCCTCGGCACTTGCGTGCTTTAGCCCGGTGCTCGAGCGCGGGCCAAGTAGTCGTGGTTGGTCGGCTAGTGTTTCGCTTGTCACTTAGAGTTAACACTCGTGTACGGGACAATGTAGGCCACATTGGCTGGTATTCCAAGTGGGAGCACTAAGAGGGGAGTTCCGGGAAAATGTGGTTAATGAAGTTGGTGATGGGACGCTAATCTCCTGTGTATAAGGAGGATCGGATTCTCGCGATGATTTGCGGGTTGTAATATAATTTGTGAATCGGAAGCTCAATTGCGAAGTGGAGCTAAGTGGACGTGTTGGGAACTTAGTTAGGATGCATTGTACCCCACCACATACCTACGGAGGCACCCCAACCCTAAGGTATTTTCTTTTACCTTAGAATCATAGTGTGAGGTCTCATCCAGACCAAGACCACAGACTATCCACGAAGCTTGGTTACTCATATCCATATCCAGATCAACAATAGAAAAATAAAGATAAAAATATAATTCTTTGTAAGACCAGTTACACAGTTGTTCTTTTGCACACATTTAAATTATATCCTGCTTGTTTTTGTGTAGTTTGGTTTAAATCGTATTAGGCAACTTTGCTCATAACGTACCTATGTGTGGATTCACAGGTTCGCAGCAGTGATTGTTGGAGGCACCCTCACTTTTTGTGCAGCGTTACGACACTTTTTGTTGTATAGTTGTCAGTAGTTTTACCATCCTTCTTCACTTGTAGTATTTTGTTGAGAGACATGGCATGCAATGTATAATGGTGGATGCCTATTTTATGTTTGCATGTATATTTTTTGTGGACATGGAAATGATCAATGGAATGTAATGGAATATGGAATGTGAACAGGTTTTATAAGAAGCAAAATTTTAAATTCCTTTGCATGTTGCTATTTTTCTCCTATTGTTACGCATATCAAGTATTCGAATGTGGAAAGTGTATGCGTAGAATTGGTTTGTCGAGTACCCGGATCCTAGGGGCGTCACAAGGGAGCAGGAAGTGGTCCTTCTTGATCGCTAAATTCAGGCGCTATAGTCAACATAGACGTGCCAAAATGTCGGTACTATGGTTGCGATCTCCTCTCCTTAATCATTCTTGAGCATGGTGATCCCTGACTTCTTTGGCACAACATGCAGGGGATTCACCCACTTGGAGTCGGAGATGGGATATATGAATCATGCATCACACCATTTCATGGTTTCATTCATCACAACCTCTCAGAGGATTGTATTCAATCTACACTGGACTTCATGGGAAGGCTTGCTGTCTTCTTCCGGGTATATGTGATGTGAGCATAGTGAGGAATTGATCCCATGGAGATTAGAAATTTTCTATCCTACTACCTTGCGGTTTCTCTCTAGAACCTCGAGCTGACGAGATTTTTGTTCCTTGGTTAGTTGTGAATTTATCATCATGGGGAACATGTTCTGCGCATCAGCAAGGAAGACATATTTCATGTTCGCTGGAAGTGGCTTGAGTTCGGGTGGTGTCCGGTTCAGCTCAGTGGTAACGTCAGCCACTGTACAGGGTGAAGGTATCGGATCTTTCATCTGTGATGCGTCCACCATCGACATTGTAGTATCTTAGTGTAGAGCTGCACAGAATTCTTCAATGATCAAATCTTGTTCACAAAAAACAACATTTATATCCTCTTGCTCAGCTAAAGACAGGTGGCCATAAATGTATTCATCAGTAAACTCAGCAAAGATATCATTAGCAAGGATATCTGGGAACTCGATTGTGTTGTCCAAGACTTCCACTATGGAGAGGAATTCTTGGGTCTCAATATCATCTATAAACAGATTTGTATCGTGGATTTTGGCTAAAAATCCACAGCCTTCTATTCGTTGCTCTGTTTGCTCACTCTTGTCTGATGCGAGTTCTGACTGTTTGGGCACTTGAATCATCTCAATCGGCACCTTGTCGTTGTTCGAGTGGAAGGTGATCTGCCTGATGCCATAATTCACCACTGCTTCAGCTTTTCTAAGGAACGATCGTCCAAATATTATTGGGGTATGCAGAAGAGGAGTTGAGGTGTCCATGTCTAGCACGATGAAGTTTGCAGGGAACTGCATAGCCTAAATGGTTACAATGACATCCTCCAAAATTCCTCTAGGTCGCTTGATGGATGTATATGTGAACTGCAAAATCATTCTAATAGACTTTAGTGGTCTTCACCCAAATTCTTTGAGCAGTGAAGTAGGCATCAGGTTAATTAAGGATCCACTATCGAGTAGAGTTTGGTTGAACTCCTGATCGAACATCTGGCATCTGACAAGAGGAGCTCCTATATCCTTATTTTTGGTGGGGAGATTGCTTATTGCATTTACTGTAGCCGTGGGCAGAATATGTTTCACATTTCTTTCTCTAGCTCTATGTGGATGTCTTTTCGAAGTACATTTCCCTTTAAGATCATTCTTGATGTTATGTATGTACTTGATGGCTTTGAGCAAGGCCATTTCAAGCACAAGATTCTGGATAATCTCGACAACAATAGGATTAGAAAAGACTGATTTCAAATTTTTTTTGTGCCCGCATTAGGCTGTACAAACGGATGACTAAAATGATCAGGGTCATCCATAAATGGAGGGCATCCAATATCTGCAGGCATGGCTCCATTTGCTGGCACTGGATCAACTGTAGGTGTGGTCTCCTCCAATGTTGACTGACAAATGCTATCTTTTTGGTATTTTTGACTTTTTCTAATTTTTTGGCTTTTTGTTGATGGTGCTTCTCCTTCCTCTTCTTCCTCACCTGACCCAGATGCAGGATCGGCTGATGCAGAAGATGATGATTCGTCTGGTGAAGCTTTGTTTTTTTAGTTTGCATGGGGTTGATGGCTACAAGGTCCTACTGCTACTGAGAGTGACAACATTAGATAAAAATAAATCAAGCTTATTTGAATCTGTTAGATCAGCTAGAACATCACAAACTGCCCGTTCTTTCTTTCTAAAATTGTTATGGTTAGTCTCAACCTGTGTTGGAATGGAGGTCTTCGTGACGATTACATCATCAAGCTTTTGTCTCATGTCTACTAAGCTTTTCACTGGCTGAGCCAAACAATCCGAGGTGGGGTTTGTCGGAGGAGCAACCTCACATGAGTCAGTGTATTGGCCATGCTGATGCTGGAACTGGTGTGGGGGGATATGGTGCAAATGCTGAAGATGGTATTGAGGAGAGGGGTGGTATTGTTGGTGTTGCTGAGGAGGTTGGTTCTGATATAGAACAATCACGTATTGCTGATTTGGCTTGTAGGACCGGTGCTGCAGTTGTTGGTACTGATTCTGTCTCCATTTACCATTGTTTTGAGGAAACTGATGGTGGAACTGAAGCTGATTCGGCACAAATCTCCCTCCTTGTTGCTGAGGGAACTGGTAATTGAATGATTGTTGGCCTTGTTGGGGTCCGCCTGGACGGGCCGGTTGTGCTTCCTTTGCTCATACGCCATTCACCTCTTGAATGAGAGGTGGTGGAGGGAAACATGGATCCTGGATGGGCTTCGGCTCAGGCTGGTAGACTACTAGCAACTAATGTGACTGCTGTGGAGATGATAGTTCTAAGGCTTACACGTAGTATACGTGATGAACCCCTAGCTGTGGTTGACTCGGCTAAGGAGTTGTGGCGATTATTATTCCTTCATTGCTGCTAGAGTTGGGATGATGTAGACACAGAATTACAGGAGTTGATTGTGCTGACCAACAGTTCCAGCTACATGGTGATCTGATCTAATTTGTCTAGGCGTTGTGCCCTCTATTCGATCACAGAAAGTTTCTCTAGGTCCTGTGATTATTTCTCAATGATTTCCACCTTGGATTGGTGGCTCCCTATGATGCTCAGATTGGAGCTCTCGTCCCTATCTGGCTTGTGGGAGGATGCCATATGAACTGGCCTCTAAAGAGTGTTGGGATGGCATTGATATGCATGGGACGACGATAAGGCGTCTTCTCCTTCGACCATTTCCTTGAAGATCTTCGCTAACCAGAGGGGCTATGAATGGGGGGAGAACGGTCAAAAAATCAAAATGGGTGATGGGGGTTTATTTAGAGATGAGTTTTTGTGGAGTTTCGAGGTGTGATGGCGTGAAATCGAGCGAGGGTTGGTGGAGATTCGAAGATGGGCATGGGGAAGGGACAGAGTGGCTACAGTATGGTGGAAATTTCAAGGTCAGAAGGTGAAGGTGGTGTGGAGAAATCGATGAAGATGGGAATCCCTGAAGCTTCTGACAAAAATCAAAAGGATGAGGTACAGTTGACCCTAGGTCAACAATCTCTGCCTTCTGGTTGGTCCACATGGACCAACCATGAAATTCTAGGGAAAATCATTGGAAAATAGAAATAACTAATAAATTAATTTATTACTTTTTTGTTATTAAATGAAAAGTATTTCTAATTTTTTTGTAGAATCTAATACCTATTTTATTGATTTTTTCAAGGTATTTTATTATATGTTACCTTTTGCAAGTATAAATATAGGTATATTCATCTATATTTCATGTATTTTATTTCTCTTTTGTGTCTTATAGTTTATTATTTTATATATTTATAACCGATTTAAATAAAAGTAAATATATTTTTATTATATTTTTCTGATATAATATGTATATTTAAATAAATATAAGTATATAATATATAGGTATAAGTATATGTATTTCATCTATGTATTTTGTATGCTTACTTTATTTTTGTGTTTTCTTTATGGTTTTTATTCTACATTAAATATGTACATATATTATACATAATATTTAAAAAATTATAAAAATAATAAGAGATAAATAAAATGAATATTTTATTCAGATATATTGTACAATAGGAGTCTAAAACCTAACTTTCACACCTTCATTCCAAATTGAATGAAACTACCTTCATTAAATAACTTATTAAAATTATATACAATTAAAGGTGATTTGATGCATTTTGAGCTTTTATTTAGGAGATATAGGCATGTGAAGTTGGGGTGTTGGCTTTTTATTTGGAGTATAGCTTGTACATTGTAGATTTTTTATGAAATTTATTGTATATTTATATTTAAATCTAATACTTTCATGTACGAAGTTTATTGATTTGATGAATAAATAATAAAGAACAAAAGAGGTCCCAAAAGGTAATTATTGGCTTATTTTGTAGGGTTCTCCGACTGTGTTTTCTATACAATTCGCCATCCTATCTCTCCCTATTTTATTCCTCGTCGACTAAGTCATCATGTTGACTGAGTCTCGGGGGTTAGGTCACTCAACACCTATGGAATCTCATTTCGTTTTCTTTTCTTTTCTTTATTCTTTTATTTTGTCAATAAATGTAGTATTTATGCATTATTTTATACATCTTACAGAGTATTTAGTTTTGCAAATTAATGTTATATAAATGATTTAGCTAGGATTTAAAGGTCAAAATCAAAGAATAAAGGTGATGAATTGAGGATTCATCAGATAATCCATCCACTGTCAACCATGATTTATACTAAGTTATAAAGAAGTCACAACACACCATCAAATACCTAGGTATACTAAGTATGTGTTTCCCACTTTCCCATATGTTTTAAAGGAAGACCACCGTAACTTGATAATATCAACAACGTCAATAGTCGTCCATTGATCCTGGTAATTATACTAATAGAGATGGGGTGCCTACTATCTCTACCCATGTACAAAGGACCACATCTGTGCATAAAATAAAGATCTTGTGGGATAGGTCATCC
The DNA here is from genome assembly GCA_037367405.1 of Ottelia alismoides. NCBI lineage: Eukaryota > Viridiplantae > Streptophyta > Magnoliopsida > Alismatales > Hydrocharitaceae > Ottelia > Ottelia alismoides. The sequence goes on along the minus strand of JAZKJV010009768.1, from coordinate 94,801 downwards.
ACGGGTCTCAGAACAATCAGATCTCAACAAACATGATATACACAGATATAAGATCCCCCATGATTTTATGAATGATGCTCAAGATGCTCTCACTCACTGAGATTCACCGCATCAAGTTGCAATTCAAATTTAACTCACCATGGACCAATCAAGACATTTATCATCTCATTTCATTTATTCCAAACATTTATCATATGTCATAATGTCCTAGATAATTCTATATCTTTTTAGAGTCAATTTACATAATTTTTAAGGTCCATATGAGTTTACAATTTCAAATTGATCGATTGTCTAACTTTGCTTGATCAAATAGTATTGATTGATCAATGAAGGGAACCATGATCGATCATTTTGGTTCAAAATGATCAATCATCCAAATGGCATGGTTGATCATACATGGGAAAAACCTGGAATCATCTCTGACGATGTCCCGTAAATCCTCTCCGATTGTCAATTTGATTTCACTAACATGTTCCTGCTAACACCAATATCACAAGCAACTTTTTATACTTCACATGCAAGCAATAGATCGACGGGAAATCGTGAAAATGTGCAACGAGACGATGCAATTTTTGGCGCAAATCGCATCCTAATCTGAAACCAACACTGCCTACAAGTAGTGTACCCTACCCATATCCCATTATGCGAAAAGCGCGTGAATCTGACAACAAGAGGAGGCTAGCATCTACCAACGGGAGTGGTCTCCCGTGATTTTCCTTTGAACATTTCTTGGAACATATGCATGTCCACAACGATCCTTTGCATTGAGCTCTTCGAAATGGCGTAACTGAACCTCAATCGGTGGTCAGAATTTCTCTCCGATGGTGGAGCTCCGGCGAGAAGGGAGGAGCTCTGACGAAGGTTTGGGACAGTTTGGTTAGCCAAGTCAAGTGCTCCCTTATATATGGTCCAGCCCCATGGGATCCAGATCCCGATTAAATAGTCACAACACATTCCTATTTCATGCATAACTCTTACATTTGAACTCCGATTTCAATGTTCTTTGGCTCGTTGAAAATTTCTCGACGAGTACTACAAGGTAGAGTTGACTTATCTCATTTAGACACTAAATTAGGTTTGATTTGGATATTGTATCAAAACATAAATCGAGTTTTAATGAAATCAATTCGTAGATGTCTTACCATCCCCTTCGTCACAACACCTCCGATTACCCCCTATCCAAAACCCTCCTCGTCATACCAAGCTGACCTCAGCACACACCCATCTCATCACTTATATCCTCTCTTTATCGTGCCCCTCCACCCTACCCCCGTAGACTACTTTGGTGAGTGCATCGTGTGTTCTTTGTCATGATTGTGCATCATGTGTACTTTGTTTGAGATTTGGTCGAGTGAAAGTTTCTAAAACCTATTTTGGTTATTGTTATCAAAGTCCATAATGTGATGATATCGTAAATGTAAAGGATTGGAGTAATGTTTTTGAATCCTTGGTGATGATGCAAATATTAATGCTTTTTAGTTATCTCACATAGAGAAGATTATAGAAGATTAGAACATTGATGCCTTAAATATGTAGTCCAAATAGTCATGATAAGACTTTCTATTTAACTTTAGTCACAAGGTTGTGAAACAATAATTATTACATTGATGGCTTTTTTCCATTTGAAAATCTTATATATTTCCTATATATGAAGTTAACCTTGAATTTAGCTTATGCAAGAACACCATATAAAGAGAAAACTTGACTATAGGTTAGGCAACAAAGATGGACCTCTTGTTGTCTAGGTTGGATAAAAATTTGGAAAATTTACACCTCATGGTATGGAGCGATGTTGATGGTATGTTCCAGCCATGAGTGAGATATTGACAAGTAATTTTATAGTTGGCATATCATTTGTATTCCTACAACTTGTAAATGCGTTAGAAATTAATTGTATTAAGTTGATCAATATTTGTGTTTAATTCTATAGAATGGCCTCCACAAGCAGCAGTCGATGCAAAAATATCTCTGTGGATAGAGTTCAAAAACTTTTATCGTCTACTACCGAAGAAGGGCAAGATAATATATGGTCAAAGCATTAGCAATGATGGAAGCATCAACACGGAAGATCTCCCTAGTCGACAACATTCCTCGTCAAGATTCAGATAACGCGGATTGCACGATTTTGACTCTCCAATATGTAGAGCACCTTACTCGTAGGATGAAGATGGGTTTCAAGCAATTCGACATGTCAATATAGAGAGAGAAGATTATAAATAGAATCTACGAAGAAGGGGAGAAACATATAGTTAATATGTGAATGTGGTTCGCAATGTCATTCAACGGTATATTTTTTCCGTTAGTTCAGATAATGTCGATGTTATTTTAATACTTTGGTACCATCGTGCCTCTATATATTATGCACAATCCCTGAATTGTTATGTATAAGATTGTGCACATTTCCTAAACTATTTTTTTCTAAAATTCTTATGTGGTTTTACTCTGTAATAGCTATGTGTATGCTATATAACAAAATAAAGGGCAACAAAATGGTCGGTGTTCGTTTATTAATTTTAATGTCATACCTTACTTACATTGACCGATGTACAACGAAACCTCAAAACTGGCATTGCATACAAAAAAGGAAGGTTCATACAAAACGTAACTCAAATGTACAATTAGAAAAAAAATCATATTTGAACTCACTTAATATACAAAAACTTTTGTTTTCCTAGAAAAATCTCCTTCTTTGCGTTGCAAACGACAAAAGGAAGGTTCATATAAAACTTTACTAAAAAATACAACTAAGAAGGAATTCCTACTAAAATACACTCAGATATACAAAAAATGTCACATTCCTACAACAATCCAATTCTCGGCATTCAATACAAAAGAAGGAAGGTCCATACAAATTTTTACTAAGATATACAACAAGAAAGAATCCCTACTCGAACTCCATCCAACATACAAAAACTCCTACATTCCTAACAAAATCCTCTTCTACACATTGCATACGAGAGAAGAAAGTACCATACAAAATTTCACTCAGATATACACCAAAGATGGAAATCTTACTAGAACACACTTATATGTACAATAATGATCACATTCCTACAAAAATTACCTTCTTCGACGAACACCACTGGTGATCATGATGATCACCATGAACTCCACCATTTTATCGATAATCTCCCCCTAAAGGGACACTTCTTGAAGATGGTGAATGAGGCATTGTTACAACAAGCTTCTTCAGGTTGAGTGTAACACCACGTGGGTTGTCATGCTGCAGGGAAGGCAACGATGTGGTAAGAGGATCTCTATAGCTCTTCCATTGCTAGTCTTGTGCCAGGAGGCTTCCATCTCAGCAAGGGACTCCATTTCATAGTGGAGGGCAACGATGCTGATAGCATAGTGCTCCATCTTGTGCATCTTCCTCTTGACACCGGGAAGGGAAAACCTAAGCTTGTGGTTAAAGTCGGTCAAGGTAAACTTGAGGTTAGAGTGGACGTGATGGAAAGCCTGTGGCCATAGGTGCAAGGAGCAGAGGGTGAGAAGGGAGACAACATCATCGTAGAATTGAGGCCGAGAGTGAGTACGGCATAGGCAAGGCCAAAGAGACGGGGATGATCGAAGGAGACGATATGGGTGATGCCAAAGGAGCAACAGTGTGTGGCGAAGGGGATGCATGATGAGATGGGTGCGCGTCGAGGAAGTTGGGCATCAGGGGATGAGGGGGGCATCAGGGAGCTGGGCAGATCGCTAGGGGAGAAGGGGCGTCGAGGGAGGAGGGAGGGTTTGGGGAGAGCGGCGCGTGTTTCAATTTTGGGTCCATTAGTCATTCGATGTGTTTGTTCCACGTGACCCCATACAGCAGATGATCCGAGCCCGCTAGTTTAACCATGTAAGGACATAAATATCACTAAAAAGGGGTAGTTAAAGGGTAATTAATTAGTGTGGAGAAAGAGATGGCCAATAGGAAGGACATGGGTTTGATGTAGGATTAACCTCGCTTTTCAGAAATATTTTTGTTTAGTGCAGATGTGCGTCCGATAGTATAAAATGTATCTTAAGCTAACAAGGTGGCAAAATGTCTGATTTAGTTTTTTTAAAAAATAATACCGTGAGGGGAAGGTGAAAAGAACCCTCATCATGAAGTGAAATAGAACTTGAAACAATAAGTTCCCAAGGAGTGGGAGGAGAATGTGATCTCTGACTGCATGCATGTCGAAGAATGAGTCGACGACTCATAGGTAGTGGTTTCATGTTATCACTTGTTAATTCAAGTCATGATAAGTAAAAATGAGTTTAATTTGTTTGGTAAGAATAAGCCTCTTATGATAATATTTTAAATATCCTAATGAAAGTGATTTGTTGTCCTAAACCTTTAGATCTTAGATGGGAAGTTGTAGATAACACAACCTACCATGCTGTAATTCTAGTCAAATGATCTAAATTCTAATTATGATACTCACGAGCTTCTGTAGGCACTACTGCACACAATGGAACATCTGGGAAAGATATAGAAAAATTTTAAATTAGCCCTTTTTTCAACTAAAATAATCCGTGAATGTTTCCTTCTGTAATCCTCGGTATGTTTATTTATAAGGTTTTTATCAGTTGTACTCCTCTGAGATATTTCAATATCAGTTATGTCCCTCCCTTTTTGGAAGTATTAGTTGTGCCCCCGATTTCTTGGTGTCCTATCACTTGTGCCCCTACATTTTTAATCGTCAATGAGTTGAACTTAACCATGATTTTTCAAGCCATGGTGCATTTAAGAGAGGCATACATATCCATACTTCTTCTTCATCTTCTTCTTCCTCCATTTGTTGCTCTTCCATTTTCTTCATAATTTCTCTCTATTAACTGCACCTTCATGCATCTACCAAATCGCTATTTTTTTGCATTTTCATGAATACATTACTCATTGTAGAGAAAATGGTGAATTTTATTGATTTTTTGGTGAATTTTTATGAATTGATTAATAAAAATGTTTATATTAAACAAATGCTGAAAGTCCCGTGTTTCAGCCCATAACCTCCTCCTCCCCTCCCCTTCCTCCTCCACCCCCTTACTCCTCCTCCGTCCCTTGTTCCTACTCCGCCAGCGCCTTCTTCATCCTCCTCTACTTTTGATTCGTCGAGAAACCTTGCAGCTCCTCCAGCGGCTTGTCCCCATCCCTACCATAGTCCCCTTCCTCGACCTTCACCCCTTTCTTCCCCCTCCGCAAGCACCCAAAGTAGCAACACCCTCCTTGTTGGGACACGACCTAGTATCGTGTCTGCTCAGATACCATATGAAACCTCGGACACGGATGCGCAATCGACCACTACCACAAAAGCACATGAAGAAAAGAACAACTAGATATAACGGTGGTCGGTCATCTCTCATGACAACTAGAGAAGAAAGATCACTAAAAGAAGAAAGAGTACAACTCTCTCAGTTCCTCACTCTCTCACCTCTCTCTCTCTCTCTTCTTGTGGTATTCCCTCTTGATATGATATAGAAGCAATGCATCCACCCTCTCTATATATATCCCAGTTACAAACCCCATAGTCTTATTCCCAATAGGACTATAAATAGAATACAACTCAACTACTATTAGGATTAGGAGTCTAATCCCATTAGGATTCCTAATTCTATTTTGACTCTAATCCTAATAATATCCCCTTGAGTTGAATTCTATCATGATCTCTTCATCATTTTGAGTCTGCATTGGACCATTATTGGCATCTGCAGGTCTCGTTAGCAGGATCTCACCAACTATGGATGATGCATCTGTCACTAGGTGCCCTCGACGTGCCCCCACTCGGGCACTCACACAACTCAGCAATGTGCCTCATGATACATCATCACAAATCTCTAATGACTAGAGATTGTGTTGACATCCTCTGGTAAAGTGAATCGCACTTGTTTCTCTTTGTTGTGCACTTCTACAGCAGAGATTCCGATAACCTATCGCTCTCTCATCGTACTTCTCATCGTGGGAATAACTGGAGCTCCATCATCTGTCACGACTCTTCCCTCGGGCTTATACACATGTTCTGCATTCTTATCTCACGCATCACCACTTGTGCTCCTTTGCTCGCTCTGAGAACCCCCCTTCAATGGTGACTTAATGTCCTCATGACTTGATCGTTCCCAATGAAATCAGATTCTTCTTGACCATAGGAATGTGTCTGACACCTGTCAGAGTTCGTACTACTCCATCAAACATGAGGAATTGCACTGATCCAATCTCCTTGATGTGGTGAACCTCTCCACCACCCTTCTTGATCGTGCCATCATTACATGCATGATATGTACTGATGTGCTCCGTGGATGAGTACACGTAATCTAAACATGCTGAGTCCAAAATCCATCTTGAATATGCCTTCATCTCCTTAGAACACGCTAGAAATCTCCCTCGCAAACTATGGTGGAATCATGTTAGTCGGATTCAGAATCACCAACCTTCTTCTTTCCTTTCTCCTTCTCACGTCTCAGACAATCGACTATTTTGTGACCCTCCTTATCACAATAGAAGCATTTGATCAGACATCGTGACTTGGATTTACCTCCCAATCATGTCTCCCTTGATCTTGAATGTCTACCCTCAGTTGTCAGCACATGATCTTCATAATCCGTTGCTTCATCCGTCGACCTTCATCGAGACTTATTCATAAGCAACGAAGCAACTATATAGTCCAATGTGATTGTCTCATTTCCATAGAGTAACGTTGTCACAATATGATCATAGGAAGATGGAAGGGAACTCGAAAAGATGAGTGACGTACCCTCCTCCTTAAAGAGAGATTCTCCTTCTGCATTCTTCTCATCAAGTGTGAGTACATCTGTTAGAATCTTATCAAATTCATCCAAGTGGACTTCGAGCTCTGTCTCTTCGGGTCATCTTTAGACCATATAGCTTCTTCTTCATTAATAGCCAGTTCGTCAAAGATTTGAACTTGTATCATCCCTCAAGTTTCATTCTAAACTCTGCTTGATCCTCCAGGTCGATGACTTCGTGAAGAGTGTTGTCTTCCAAGAACAGTTGTATTGTATTGTCTGTAAGATCCCTCATCTCCTTCCACTCTTCCTCTTTTATCTTCTTGATGAATCTCAGATTCATCGCTCTGAAAGTCATTAATTAAGCTCTAATCCCTAAAAATCATAGGCATTTCTTCATTTATTCTATATAATTAGCATTCATGCATGTTTTGATAAGAATCGCTTTTATCATTTATTATTTCACAAAATGAGAAGCCAAAAATCTCAGCCAAATTGACCTGTAAATAGACTATCTTCCCTGATTTTTAACTATTTCATGCTAACTCCAAATGACTCGAAACCACTCCACTGTGTACATATCACTGACAAGAATAAATGAAAAATACAAAAAAATCACTAACCTAGATAAGTGGAGCAAAAACCGAAACCCTATTTCTAGGATTTCCGGATTAAAACCATGATATCTTCCTCATTTAGTGTCTGATTTGATCCTACTCACTTTTGAACGAACGTACGTTCAATTACCTTCAAAACAAGACCAAGTTCAAGTGAATCGGAGCTCATATGTGAAAGTTGGGTTTTTGGCCTCTTTTGTCCATTTTGTATTTTAAGGGTTTTTTATCTATTATTTTAGGTACATAATTAACTTATTTTATTTTATTCTTTTTCATTTGTCTTCTGTGATTAGAGTTTATTAAAATGCGCAAAAATCTAAATCCAAACTGTTCTTGAAATCAAAGAAATGAACTAAGTTCGAGTCTTCACTAACTGTTTGTATAAAAATTATCTTTTCCATATTTTATTTTATTTCTTCTTTTTCTTACTTAATAAAAATCCAAATAAATAGATTAATATGTAAATAATTGTTTTGAGATTTAAAAATATTAAATAAAGTCAAAAATTCTTAAAACTATATTTTATATATTCTAATGTATATAAATAAAAATATAGGGCATGAACATATATTTTTGGTTTTTTAGAAGATTTTTTATATTTTTTATAGGATTTTAAAGCTTTTTAATTTTTTTATCATTTTCTTTTTCCATTTTATTAGTGATTTTCAATCTGGGGTACTGGACACTATAAAAATACACACTTTTTTTTGGGAATTTATAAACAAGATATTATATTTTTTTGGATTTTAAAATCAAAAAGGGGATATCCGAGCTCTTATTTATTTTTATAAAATAGTAAAAAGTCCTAAAATGCTAATCAAAAATATAATGTGAATCTACAAGCAAGAAAGAACTTAACTCTATTTTTCTAGAATTTTTGGAGCATATATGCTATTTTTAGTAAACAAAAAACAACACATAAAAATCACTGAAGTGGCAGGGGTATACTTGCAATTAAAAATAAACTCGAGGGACAAAGTGCAAATAAATCAAAATTTTATAACTTATTAAACAATGATTAAAATAACTTGCAAGGGTTTACATGAAATTTTCCCAAGAAGCGGCCCGTCACGTGAGGTCACGTGGCCGAGGACTAAATTGCAATATTAGATAAGTCAGGGGGTTATATGCAATTTGTCTAATACTTTTAAACTATAATATTCATAGGACCATTTAAATATTACAAAAAGTGGAGGAGAATTCTTGCAATCTGCCCACTTATGTTGTCAAATCGCACCATCGACTCCCTACCACGTGGTTGATCGTATGGTGTAGATGGGGCAGTGGTTCGTTAAACTCAGCGGCTCATATTAGATCTAGGCCCTCCTTCTTCATCTAATAGTGCTGGATACCTCACGAAGAACCAAGAAGAACATTCCACTGACGAAATCCAATCCTTCGTCTCTGCGTGCTCCGGCCATGGAATGCTCCTCCAACAAACCCAATAGGGAGCTGGGTATCCTCTGCGTGCAATCGTAGACTCCAAAGAAGGCGAGATAGCACGAGGTGGCCTGACAAAGCCAAAGCACCCGGGGCTTCTCTAGATGATCTTCAGAGCTCCAAACGCACCCTTGGACCCAAAAACAAGCACCAAAACACTCATGGGCACGAGGCCTACCTCCTCGACCCTGGAGTTAATCGAAACGAAGGGAGAAATGGACTGGAGGTGGAGCTCTAACGTTGCGCGGTGGAGGGAGCTCTAAATCCGAGATCCACGATGGATCTGGGTTGGATGAAGCGGGGATTTAACGGAGAAGGTGAGGAGGAATGAGATGGCATGATAATCGTAAGGATCCAACGGTCGGATGACATGAATTTGACCTGGCGGTTTAGCTCTAGGAATCGGGGGTTTTTATTTTACGGATAAAAGAGAAATTAAAGTAGAAATAGAAGCTGGTAATTGGAAAGGGGAGTAAGTAATTACCTAATGAAGTGAAGAAAGTGGGCTCAATGGAGTTGGGAGCTTAGGAGCAGAACCTCACTGTAGCAGGTGGCCGGAGATGGTGGATGGGCTTCGCTAGCACTCCTCCTCGTTGCAGGTCAGCAACTACGCCAATCTGTCACCATCGCAAATCTTTGGAGGCTTACCAGAGAGGCTATGAATGGGGGGAGAATGATCAAAAAATAAAAATGGGCGATGGGGGTTTATTTAGAGATGAGTTTTTGAGGAGTTTCGAGGTGCGATGGCATGAAATTGAGCGAGGGTTGGTGGAGATTCGAAGATGGGTGTGGGGAAGGGATAGAGTGGCTACAGTATGGTGGAAATTTCAAGGTCAGAGGGTGAAGGTGGTGTGGAGAAATCGACGAAGATGGGTATCCCTGAAGCTTCTGGCAAAAATCAAAAGGCTGAGGTACAGTTGACCCTTGGTCAACAATCTCTACCTCCTGGTTGGTCCACATGGACCAACCATGAAATTCTAGGGAAAATGCATTGAAAAATAGAAACAATTATTAAATGAATTTATTACTTTTTGTTATAAAATGAAAAGTATTTCTAATTTTTTTTGTAGAATCTAATACCTATTTTTATTGATTTTTTTTCAAGGTATTTTATTATATGTTACCTTTTGCAAGTATAAATATAGGTATATTCATCTATATTTCATGTATTTTATTTTTCTTTTGTGTCTTATAGTTTATTGTTTTATATATTTATAACCTACTTAAATATAAGTAAATATATTCTTATTATGTTTTTCTAATATAATATGTATATTTGAATAAATATAAGTATATAATATATAGGTATAATTATATGTATTTCATCTATGTATTTGTATGCTTATTTTATTTTTGTGTTTTCTTTACGGTTTTTATTCTACATTAAATATGTACATATATTATACATAATATTTACAAAATTAAAAAAAATAATAAGAGATGAATAAAATGAATAATTTATTCGGGTATATTGTACAATAGGGGTCCAAAACCTAACTTTCATACCTTAACTCCAAATTGAATGAAACTATCTTCATTAAATAACTTATAAAAGTTATATACAATTAAAGGTGATTTGATACTTTTTGAACTTTTATTTAGGAGATATAGGCTTGTGAAGTTGGGGTTTTGGATTTTTATTTAGAGTATAGCTTGTACATTATAGATTTTTTTATGAAACCAATTTTATATATTTATTTGTATTTTTATCTACAACTTTTATGTACGAAGTTTATTGATTTGATGAATAAATAATAAAGAATAAAACAGGTCCCAAAAGGTAATTATTGGCCTATTTTGTAGGGTTCTCCGACTGTGTTTTCTATACAATTTGTCACCCTATCTCCCCCTATTTTATTCATTGTCGACTAAGTCATCATGATGACGGAGTCTCGGGGGTTAAGGTCACTCAACACCTATGGTATCTCATTTCATTTTCTTTTCTTTTCTTTATTCTTTTATTTTGTCAATAAATGCAGTATTTATGCACTATTTTATACAGCTTACAGAGTATTTAGTTTTGCAAATTAATGTTATATAGATGATTTAGCTAGGGTTTAAAGGTCAAAATCAAAGGATAAAGGTGATAAATTGAGGATTCATCAGATAATCCATCCATTGTCATCCACGATTTATACTAAGTTATAAAGAAGTCACAACACACCATCAAATATGTAAGTATACTAAGATTGTGTTTCCCACTTTCTCATATGTTTTAAAGGAAGACCACTGTGACTTGATAATATCAACAACGTGAATAGTTGTCCGTTGATATTGGTAATTATATTAATAGAGATGGGGTGCCTACTATCACTACCCATGTACAAAGGATCACATCTGTGCATAAAATAAAGATCTCATGGGATAAGTCATCCACGGGTCTCAGAACAATCAGATCTCAACAAACATGATATACACAGATATGGGATCCCCCACGATTGTCTAAATGATGCTCAAGATGCTCTCACTCACTAAGATTCACCGCATCAAGTTGCAATTCAAATTTAACTCACCATGGACCAATCAAGTCATTTATCATCTCATTTCATTTATTCCAGACATTTATCATATGTCATAGTGTCCTAGATTATTCTATATCTTTTTAGAGTCAATTTACATAATTTTTAAGGTCCATATGAGTTTACAATCCCAAAATGATCGATTGTCTAACTTTGCTTGATCAAACAGTATTGATTGATCAATAAGAAAACCATGATCGATCATTTTGGTTCAAAATGATCAATCACCCAAATGGCATGGTTGATCATACATGGGAAAAACCCGGAATCATCTCTGACGATGTCCCGTAAATCCTCTCCGATTGTCAATTTGATTTCACGAACATGTTCCTGCTAACACCAATATCACAAGAAACTTTTTATACTTCACATGCAAGCAATAGATCGACGGGAAATCGTGAAAATGTGTGACAAGACGATGCGATTTTTGGCGCAAATCTCACCCAAATCTGAAACCAACACTGCCTACAAGTAGTGTACTCTACCCATATCCCATTGTGCGAAAAGCGTGTGAATCTGACAACAAGAGGAGGCTAAAATCTATCAACAGGAGTGGTCTCCCGTGGTTTTCCTTTGAACATTTCTTGGAACACATGCATGTCCACGACGATTCTTTGCTTTGAGCTCTTCGAAATGGTGTAATTGAACCCTCAATTGGTGGTCAGAATTTCTCTCCAATGGCGGAGCTCCGACGAGAAGGGAGGAGCTCCGACGAAGGTTTGGAATAGTCTGGTTAGCCAAGTCAAGTGCTCCCCTTATATATGGTCCAGCCCCATGGGATCCATATCATGATTAAATAGTCACAACAAATTCCTATTTCATGCATAACTTTTACATTTGAACTCTGATTTCAATGTTCTTTGGTTCGTTGAAAATGTCTCGACGAGTACTACAAGGTAGAGTTCACTTATTCATTTAGACACTAAATTAGGTTCGATTTGGATATTGTATCAAAACATAAATCGAGTTTTAATGAAATCAATTCGTAGATGTCTTACAATCCCCTTCGTCACAACACCTCTGATACCCCCTCTCCAAAACCCTCCTCGTCATACCAAGCTGACCTCCTCAGCACACACCCATCTCATCACTTATATCCTCCCTCTATCGTGCCTCTCCACCCAACCCCTGTCGATTACTTTGGTGAGTGCATCATGTGTTCTTTGTCATGATTGTGCATCATGTGTACTTTGCTTGAGATTTGATCTTGACTGAAAGTTTCTAAAACCTACTTTGGTTATTGTTATCAAAGTCCATAATGTAATCATATCGTAAATGTAAAGGATTGGAGTGATGTTTTTAAAGCCTTGGTGATGAAAATATTAATGCTTTTTAGTTATCTCACGTAGAGAAGATTATAGAAGATTAGAACATTGATGCCTTAAGTATGTAGTCCAAATAGTCACGATAAGACTTTCTATTTAACTTTAGTCACAAGGTTATGCATCAATAATTATTACATTGATGCCTTTTTTCCATTTGAAAATCTTATATATTTCCTATATATGAAGTTAACCTTGAATTTAGCTTATGCAAGAACACCATATAAAGAGAAAACTTGACTATAGGTTAGGCAACAAAGATGGACCTCTTGTTGTCTAGGTTGGATAAAACTTTGGAAAATTTACACCTCATGGTATGGAGTGATGTTGATGGTATGTTCCTGCCATGAGTGAGATATTGACAAGTAATTTTATAGTTGGCATATCATTTGTATTCCTACAACTTGTAAATACGTTAGAAATTAATTGTATTAAGTTGATCAATTTTTTGTTTAATTCTATAGAATGGCCTCCACAAGCAGTAGTCGATGCAAAAACATCTCTGTTGATAGAGATAAAAAACTTTTGTCGTCTACTACCGAAGAAGGGCAAGATAATACATGGTCAAAGCATTAGCAACGATGGAAGCATCAACACGGAAGATATCCCTAGTCGGCAACATTCCTCGTCAAGATTCAGATAACGTGGATTGCACGATTTTGGCTCTCCAATATGTAGTGCACCTTACTCGTGGGATGAAGATGGTGTTCAAGCAACTCGACATGTCAAGAGAGAGAGAAGATTATAAATAGAATCTACGAAGAAGAAGAGAAACATATAGTTAATATGTGAATGTGGTTTGCAATGTCATTCAACGGTATATTTTTTAGGTTACTTCAGATAATGTCGATGTTATTTTAATACTTTGGTGCCATCGTGCCTCCATATATTATGCACAATCCCCGAATTGTTATGTATAAGATTGTGCACATTTCCTAAACTATTTTTTTCTAAAATTCTTATGTGGTTTTACTCTGTAATAGCTATATGTATGCTATTTAACGACAAAAAGGGCAACAAAATGGTCGGTGTTCGTTTATTATTTTTTAATGTCATGCCTTACTTACATTGACAGATCTACAACGAAACCTCAAACTGGCATTGCAAACAAAAAAAGGAAAGTTCATACAAAACGTAACTCAAATATACAATTAGAAAAGAAATTCATACTTGAACTCACTTAATATACAAAAACTTTTGTTTTCCAAGAAAAATCTCCTTCTTCGCGTTGCAAATGACAAAAGGAAGGTTCATATAAAATTTTACTCAAAAATACAACTAAGAAGAAATTCCTACTAAAATACACTCGGATATACAAAAAATGTCACATTCCTACAACAATCCAATTCTCCGCATTCAATACAAAAGAAGGAAGGTCCATACAAAATTTTACTCAGATATACACAAGAAAGAATTCCTACTCGAACTCCATCCAACATACAAAAACTCCTACATTCGTAACAAAATCCTCTTCAACACATTGCATACGAGAGAAGAATGTAACGTATAAAATTTTACTCAGATATACAACAAAAAATAAATTATTACTAGAACACACTTGGATGTACAATAATGATCGCATTCCTACAAATATCCCCTTCTTCGGCGAACACCACCAGTGATCATGATGCCCACCATGAACTCCACCATTTTATCGATGGTCTCCCCCTAAAGGGACACTTCTTGAAGATGGCGAATGAGGCATTTCACAACTAGCTTCTCCAGGTTGAGTTTAACACCATGTGGGTTGTCATGCTGAAGGGAAGGCAACGATGTGGTAAGTCTATAGCTCTTCCATTGCTAGTCGTGTGCCAGGAGGCTTCCATCTCAGCAAGGAACTCCATTTCATAGTGGAGGGCAACGATGCTAATAGCATAGCACTCCATCTTGTGCATCTTCCTCTTGACACTGGGAAGGGAAAACCTAAGCTTGTGGTTAAAGTCGTTCAAGGTAAACTTGAGGTCAGAGTGGACGTGAAGGAAAGCGCGTGGCCATGGGTGCAAGGAGAGGAGGGTGAGAAGGGAGACAACATCATCGTAGAATTGAGGTCGAGAGTGAGTACGACATAGACAAGGCCAAAGAGACGGGGATGATAGAGGGAGACGATGTGGGTGATGCCAAAGGAGCAATAGTGTGTGGCGAAGGGGATGCATGATGAGATGGGTGCGCGTCGAGGAAGTTGGGCATCAGGGGATGAGGGGGGCATCAGGGAGCTGGGCAGATCGCTAGGGGAGAAGGGGCGTCGAGGGAGGAGTGAGGGTTTGGGGCGAGTAGCGCGTGTTTCAATTTTGGGTCCATTAATCATTCGATGTGTTTGTTCCACGTAACCACAAATAGTAGATGATCTGAGCCCGCTAGTTTAACCATGTAAGGGCATAATTATCACTAAAAAGGGGTAATTAAAAGGGTAATTAATTAGTATGAGAAAGAGATGTACAATAGGAAGGACATGGGTTTGATGTAGGATTAATCTCGCTTTTCAGAAATATTTTTGGTTAGTGCAGATGTGTGTCCGATAGTATAAAATGTATCTTAAGATAACAAGGTGGCAAAATGTCTGATTTCGTTTAAAAATAATAATAATACCATGAGGGGAAGGTGAAAAGAACCCTCATCACGAAGTGAAACAGAATTGAAACAATAAGTTCCCAAGCAGTGGGAGGAGAATGTGATCTCTGATTGCATGCATGTCGAAGAATGAGTCGACGACTCATAGGTAGTGGTTTCTTGTTATCACTTGTTAATTCAAGTCATGATAAGTAAAAATGAGTTTAATTTGTTTGGTAAGAATAAGCCTCTTATGATAATATTTTGAATATCCTAATGAAAGTGATTTGTTGTCCTAAACCTTTAGATCTTAGATGGAAAGTTGTAGATAACACAACCTACCCTGTTGTAATTCTAGTCAAATGATCTAAATCCTAATTATGATACTCATGAGCTTCTGCAGGCACTACTGCACACAATGGAACATCTGAGAAAGATATAGAAAAATTTTAAATTAGCCTTTTTTCCAACTAAAACAATCCGTGAATGTTTCCTTCTGCAATCCTCGGTATGTTTATTTATAGGGTTTTTATCAATTGTACTCCTCTGAGATATTTCAATATCAGTTATGTCCATCCCTTTTTGGATGTATCAGTTGTGCCCCCGATTTCTTGTCGTCCTATCACTTGTACCCCTACATTATTTTAATCGTCAATGAGTTGAACTTAACCATGATTTTTTCAATCCATGGTGCATTTAAGAGAGACATACATATCCATACTTCTTCTTCATCTTATTCTTCCTCCACTTGTTGCTCTTCCTTTTTCTTCATAATTTCTCTCTATTAACTGCACCTTCATGCATCTACCAAATCGCTAATTTTTTTTGCATTTTCATGAATATATCACTCATTGTAGATCAAATGGTGAATTTTATTATTTTTTTGGTGAATTTTCATGAATTATTTAATAAAAAAGTTTATATTAAACAAATGCTGAAAGTCCCATGTTTCATCCCATAACCTCTTCCTCCCCTCCCCTTCCTCCTCCCCCTTACTTCTCCTCCGACCCTTGTTCCTCCTCCGCCAGCGTCTTCTTCATCCTCATCCACTTTTGCTTCGTCGAGAAACCTTGCAGCTCCTCCAGCAGCTTGTCCCCATCCCTACCATAGTCCCCTTCCTCGACCTTCACCCCTTTCTTCCCCCTCAGCAAGCACCCAAAGTAGCAACCTCCTCGTTGTTGGGACACGACCTAGTATCGCGTTTGCTCGGATACCATATGAACCCTCGGACACGGATGCGCAATCGACCACCACCACAGAAGCACATGAAGAAAAGAACAACTAGATATAATGGTGGTCGGTCATCTCCCATGACAACCAGAGAAGAAAGATCACTAAAAGAAGAAAGAGTACAACTCTCTCAGTTCCCTTACTCTCTCGCCTCTCTCTCACTCTTCTTGTGGTATTCCCTCTTGATATGATATCGAAGCAATGCATCCACCCTCTATATATATATCCCAGATACAAACCCCATAGTCTTATTCCCAATAGGACTATAAATAGAATACAACTCAACTACTATTAGGATTAGGAGTCCAATCCCATTAGGATTCCTAATTCTATTTTGACTCTAATCCTAATAATCTCCCCCTTGAGTTGAATTCTATCATGATCTCTTCATCATCTTGAGTCTGCATTGGACCATTATTGGCATCTGCAGGTCTTGTTAGCAAGATCTTACCAACTATGGGTGACGCATACGTCACTAGGTGCCATCGATGTGCCCCCACTCGGGCACTCACACAACTCAGCAATGTGCCTCATGATACATCATCACAAATCTCTCGTGACTAGAGATTGTGTTGACATCCTTTGGTAAAGTGAATCACACTCGTTTCTCTTTGTTGTGCACTTCTACAGCAGAGATGCCGATAACATGTCGCTCTCTCATCGTACTGCTCATCGTGGGAATAACTGGAGCTCCATCATCTGTCACGACTCTTCCCTCGAGCTTATACACATGTTCTACATTCTTATCTCACGCATCACCACGTGTGCTCCTTTGCTCGCTCTGAGAACCCCCTTCAATGGTGACTTAATGTCCTTATGACTCGATTGTTCCCAATCAAATCAGATTCTTCTTGACCATAGGAACGTGTCTGACACCTGTCAGAATTCGTACTACTCCATCAAACATGAGGAATTGCACTGATCCAATCTCCTTGACGTGGTGAACCTCTCCACCTCCCATCTTGACCGTGTCATCATTACATGCATGATATGTGCTGAACTGCTCCCTGGATGAGTACATGTGATCTGAACATGCCGAATCCAAAAGCCATCTTGAATATGCCTTCATCTCCTTAGAACACGCTAGAAATCTCCCTCGCAGACTACAGTGGAATCATGTTGGTCAGTTTCAGAATCACCAACCTTCTTCTTTCCTTTCTCCTTCTCACGTCTCAGATAATCGAATATTTTGTGACCCTCATTATCACAATAGAAGCATTTGATCAGACATCGTGACTTGGATTTACCTCTCAATCATGTCTCCCTTGATCTTGAATGTCTACCCTCAGTTGTCAGCACATGATCTTCATCATTCGTTGCTTCATCCGTCGACTTTCGACGAGACTTATTCATAAGAAACGAAACAACTGTATAGTCCAATGTGATGGTCTCATTGCCATAGAGTAACGTCATCACAATATGATCATAGGAGGATGGAAGGGAACTCGAAAAGATGAGTGACGTACCCTCCTTCTTGAATAGAGATTCTCCTTCTGCACTCTTCTCATCAAGTGTGAGTACATCTGTTAGAATCTTATCAAATTTATCGAAGTGGACTTCGAGCTCTGTCTCTTCGGGTCATCTTTAGACCATGTAGCTTCTTCTTCGTCAATAGCCACTTCGTCAAAGATTTAAACTTGTATCATCCTTTGAGCTTCATTCAAACCTCTGCTTGATCCTCCAGGCCGACGACTTCGTGAAGAGTGTTGTCTTCCAAAAACAGTTGTATTGTATTGTCCATGAGATCCCTCATCTCCTTCCACTCTTCCTCTTTTATCTTCTTGATGAATCTCAGATTCATCGCTCTGAAAGTCATTAATTAAGCTCTAATCCCTAAAAATCATTGGCATTTCTTCATTTATTCTATATAATTAGCATTCATGCATGTTTTGATAAGAATCGCTTTTATCACTTATTATTGCACAAAATGAGAAGCTAAAAATCTCAGCCAAATTGACCTGTAAATAGCCTAACTTCCCTGATTTTTAACTAATTCATGCTAACTCCAAATGATCCAAAACTACTTCCACTGTGTACATATCACTGACAAGAATAAATGAAAATTACAAAAAAAATCACTAACCTAGATAAGTGGAGCAAAAACCCAAACCCTATTTCTAGGATTTCCGGACTAAAACCATGATATCTTCCTCCTTTAGTGTCCATTTGAACCTACTCACTTTTGAACGAACGTACATTCAATTACCTTCAAAACAAGACCAAGTTCAAGTGAATCGGAGCTCATATGTGAACGTTGGGTTTTGGGCCTCTTTTGTCCATTTTGTATTTTAGCGGTTTTTGATCTATTATTCTATGTTCATAATTAACTCATTTTATTTTATTTCTTTTTTATGTATCTTCTTTATGAGAGTTTTATTAAAATGCACAAAAATCCAAATCCAAACTGATTTTGAAATCAAAGAAACGAACTAAGTCCGAGTCTTCACTAACTGTTTATATAAAAATTATCTTTTATACATTTTATTTTATTTCTTCTTTTTCTTACTTAATAAAAATCCAAAAAATAGATTAATGTGTAAATATTTATATTTGATTTTTCTGGATTTTTATCGTCTTTAAAAATGATAAAAAAATTAAAAACCTTAAAATCAAGGTATTCTATGTACATGGGATACCGCAAAAATATCACTTTGTGCAAATGATCGATTTTGATTTTGGTCTTTTAATAAAAGTTGTAATCTCATCAAGACGAGCAATTTCATGAAGAAAATTTTTCGATTTGAGGTCGTTTACTATTTCTTTTGGAATTATCTTTTTTTTTTAATTTTTTAAATTTTGTGGGGCTGACACGTGGCAGTTCTTGGAGCCACCATATGTCACCCATTTTTGGAGGCTTTTTAATTTCATTTTTATAAAAAAAATAAAATTAAATTAAAATTAAAAGCCTCGTACGTGCGGAGCACATGCCTCCTGCGTACGTGCCCTGCACGTGCTTCACCCGCCCCTCTATTTGATGCCACATGGAGAGATCATGGGCGTCTGATATCGGTCGATCGGACGACCCATGTACGTCACCTTCCCTCTCCCGATCAGACAGCGACGTCCGCGAATCCCTCACCACCGTGCCTAGTCGTGATCTCCGTCCTCGCAAATCTCGCACCACCGATCTTCTCCTCTCCGCTGCATCTGATTATCCCCATCAAATCCCACTGGCGTCGAACCCCCCTAAATCTTGCATCATATCGCCATCAAATCTCTTCTCCCCCCCTTTTCCATCACCGGACTACTCCTATTTAACCACCTCCCTCTACCTCGTTGATCCTCATCCGTTGTAGACCCGCTTCAGAGCTGCAAGGAGAAGCCCTAACCTCAGGCGGTGACAGCGCCCCCCGACTTCTCCAGCCTCCTCATGCACGGCGAGATCCGAGGCATTCCACCTTGTCGCAGTGGCAGATCCTACTTTGTGTGCTAGCCTTGCTCCGATTCGCCGTCGAGCCCACGTACCTCTAGGTACTCGATCAATCTCTGCCCTTCTCATCTCTTTCACCTTCTCTCTGATCATCTAACCTCAACTCTGTCGCTCGATCCATCATCTTCGCCACTTTCGACCCCCCATCGCATCGATCCATCTCCGCCCGAGCGTCTCCACGTACCTCCAGGAGCTCTGTCAACCGTGCTCCCAACTCCAGTGGCTGGCCCTCTTCCTCGAAGCATTCGCCGTCCATGACACACTCCATCGCCGGTCTTCATCGACACCTGATGCACCAGCCCGCGTCCTCAACGACGATACTTCATCGCCAACAAAGCCCCAGCACCATCAACGACTTCTCCCGTCGCTCCTCCACTTTCAAAGCCTCGCCGATCGATCTGTGCTCCTCTAGCAGGATCCTTGCGGCTGCATCATCACATGAGTTCTCGTCCTCGGCCAGAACCAACGCCACCCTTCGCATCGACTTCACCCCTCTTCCTCGCCGACGGGCGTGAGGCCCGAGGCCCCCACGCACGTGCGAGGCACGTGCGTCGGGGGAACTACTCCAACCACCCTAGGGTCACGTGCTATGCAGTGACTGCTGGGTAAATTTCAGAAGACCCCTCGGGTTCTCTCCTATTTCCAGGAAGCCCCAGCTACTCAAAGGTCACTCTTGAGAATTTCGCAGAATCTCCCCCCGGGGTTTAGGTAATCACGTAATAGCCCTTTTACTACATTTATATTTATTTTATATTGTGTAATATTGCAAATAGACCCATATGTTTCCCACTTATTTTGAACCTCCACATCACATCATTTTATTTTTATAAAAATAGCATTGTGTTCTTCAATTAGTTCTCTATCTTGGCATATTTTTGATATTTTTATGATATGTGGTTAATTAATAATTAATTATTTTGTGGAAAGTTGCATATTTTTCCTATTATGTGCTTGGAAATTCATAAGTAATTAACCTTGCTCTAAAAATTTCCAAAAATTCAAACATTCAATGATTAATTGTGTGTTACATCATACCTAAAAAGAATTGTATTTGCATGCATGGTTTGCCTTGTAAAAATTATTTTGTATATTTCAATATTTAATTTTTAATAGGTATTAAATCTAGTATTTTTGAGATTTAGGATTTTTCTGAGATTGATCTCTTAGTGATAGATCTTAGATAATTTTATCCCTTGAAAATAATTAGGTTTAATATTTATTACAATTAATTATTGAAATTCATTTTGTTTGCATTCATAAATTCATAAATATTTATCTTGCATCAAAAAAATCCAAAAAAATTGCAGTGCATTAATTTCTTCATAATGTCATCTTGGCCATGTTTCATATTTTTCAGACATCGTTTGATTGACATTCATTTTCTTGTCCTTAAAATCGACCAAAGTTGCATTTTACATCCCAAACTTGCATTAAAAATAACAAAAAAAGATCGTCTTGAAAACCGTACTTGAACTTTAATAAACAAATTTCTAGGTTGTTCCTTTGCCTCCTTGAGTTCGACCTTGGGACTTGTCCAAGTAAAATAAACATAAAACCATGCGATTGAAAATTGAACTAATTAATTGTGGTTATTTCTTGACCGATTCTGATTGCCCGCCTACAACGAAACAACACATTCGATATTAATTTAAATGCTCGCTAATTCACGACAATTAAGCAGGGTATATTCACGACTCGTCACTTCTCTGGCTTCTTATCTCTACTCTAGACAGCATTCACAAGTCCTTCTTGTGTGAGTATGTTCTTCACCTGTTGTTGCTATATGGTGAAGTCATTCTTCTCGTTGATGCAGCCCTCGATGAAAATTTCACCATCCACTTTTCTATCGTACCTCTTTGCATGATCTGAAAGTCAGAGCAAAATCCTCTTGATCTTAACTATCCAACTCATTTGGTGTGCGTAAAAATCCCTATGTGGACTTTTGGATCACCCTATTTGGACTCTGGATGCTCTTGATATCAATGGTTCTCCATAACCATTGGTTCTTACCTGCCTCTGAAGAAAATGCACCTGTTGTGTTGTGTCGTATTATCGAGGGCGAATTTCGCTCTGATCTGCCACATTGTATCCCTTGTTGTCATCAAACAATGCTCTGGTACCAGCGTTGGGACACAATCCGGTATCGCCTCTTCTAGGATACCGGATGAACCTTCAGATACGGATGCGCAATCAAACCACCACTAAAGCACTTGAAGAAAAGAACAAACGAATATAACAGTGATTGGTCATCTGTCAAGACCGCTAGAGAACAAAGATCACTAAAAGAAGAATGGGTATAATTCTCTCAGTTCCCTGGCTCTCTCACCTCTCTCTCTCTTCTCTCTCTCTCCCCCCTCTCTTGTGGTATTTCCTCTTGCTGTGATATAGAGTCAATGCCTCCACCCCCTCTATATATAACCCAATTATAGGACTATAAATAGAATACAACTCAACTACTATTAGGATTAGGAGTCCAATCCCATTAAGATTTCTAATCCTAATTTGACTGTAATCCTAATCCTCCATGTGATGGCGACGATGGTGAGGCATCCCGTGGTGGAGGAGGAAGAGTCGATGAGGCATGATGCGATGGAGGGGACTGCGACGAGGCACCACGAGGTGGTGGGGACTGCGAGGACAATGAGTATCTGCTCGAGAGTGATGTGGTCGAGGGCTTCGAAGATGATGGTGTTGACGTCGTCGTCAATGGAGGAGGAAGAGGAGAGGGAGGAGCATGATGGGAATGGAAAGTAGGGGTGAGGGGGAGGAGCTCGGGGTGGACGCGACATCAGAGGAGCGGGGGGAGGGGCACTGGACATGGGAGGAGCTAGGGTCGGAGGGAGGAGCTGGGGACGAGGGGAGGAGGCGGTGGAGGAGGAGCAGGAGGTTTGGGAGGAGGAAGAGAAGGGGAGGAAGATGAAGAAGATGGGGAGGGGAGGAGGACAAAGAAGGGGATGAACTTTTCAATCTATTTTTTAAAATTTAATTTCCGATGTGTCCTCAAAGTTAATGTCCGTTCGTGTTGGGGATGGACGGCAACTAACCCGAGGGACACAAGTGATAAAACAGCAATAAGATGGAGGCCCAATTAGCATTCCCAAAAAAAACATTGGTATAACTGATCCTGGAATATCTTGGAGGGGCACAACTAATAAAAATCCTTAATTATAATATACCAACTATTTAATGACAACTTTGTATATAAAGTACATTGATGTGATTTAAACGTGTGAGAGTGGGCAACGTGCATGGTCAATTGCCACAAATCATTTGGATATGGTGGTTTTGAATCGTTTTTTCTTTCTGACTTTGATTTAGACGTAATAAATTCACTTTGGTAAGGATGCACAAAGCATCCCATGACTCATCCATCTTCTATCCAATCGTTCTTCCTTTCTATTATAATAATAATATTATAATAATGCCAACCGCACCACCAAGGTCATCTTTAATAACTTTCTAATTAAAATCTTCATCATTTAAGACTTCCACAGTTTGTTCTTGAGCAACAAGAGTGGGACGGAGTAATTTATGAATATTTAGTTTGTATGCTATTATCCTAAGATTTTTGAGATAAAGTGATAGTGAAAAGGACAATTATAGGCCCCCATACTTGTACTCTTATAAACTTATATATGGCTTGTTCTTGTTTATTCAACAACTAAACGTGATCGACAAACAGTTGAATAAAAATAAGATGAAATATAACAATACATGTTATGATCATTATGGAGCAAATACACGACTTCATTAGACTAATTACCATCAACTTATGAAAGTACTTGTCATGCGATCTTTCAATACATGTTAATGTATAAATCGTAGATATCACTAATTACCATCAACTTATGAAAGTACAAGGATCGTGTGTTATCGTTTCTAGATTACGCATTTGATCAGAATAGGGCATGCCACAGATGGGGTGAAAATATGAGTTTCATCCAAGGATTGTAAAAGCACCATATTTTTTGGACATGAAGGAGATGACAAGTTATCTAATACAATGCGTTTGGGGCATGTCTAATGTATTACAGCCATTTAAAAATTTATTTGTTATTTCAAAAAGATTTCCTGAGTTGATATGACCTTAAAATGAGTATCATATTTTGGGAATGAAGAGCAAGAAGATCGATTCATGTTACAATGTCCGCCTTTAGTTTACAAAGAAGAATACCTTGCTAGAGAGTTGTCCTATTTCTATGAACCTAGATTTAAGAAATATATCATGATATTGAGAAAGAAATAAAAAAAACTAATACATTGTGATATTTTCAATTTAGTCTAAGATGTCAACTGTACTTGTAGAAAATGACCGGTGTGTGCAAGAGAAGAAGCACAATGTGAGGCTATGTTGTCAAGATATAGTTTAAAGAGTTTGGTAATGTACAACCAATATATTCAATTTGAACGGTTGTTATTAGTGTGCCTTATAGCCTACCTCATGGATGTGCCTATGATCATTAGTTATGATACTCACACTCTTGATACCTAAACCAACATCAACCATAAAAATAATCGATGCTTACATCCAACCATTGTTTTATGAATTAAGGAAACTATGTTACAATAGAGTTCTTACCAACTCGCAAGTTCAATTGACATTCATATAGGTACACTAAATAGAATCCATCCAACTTTTTAGGATGGATGTGTTACACGTGTGAAATATGAGCAAACTACTTCTACAATAAATGTTATTATAATCTTTTTATATATCAATAAAATTTTTTGATTTTTACTTCATATATGAGATAAATGAATGAGTGCACTTATAAGGTCACTTAATGCAATTAGGGATATGTATCATGGCCATATATTTTGATGATCATACAACTATTGATTCAATGGCTGGATCATAGACTTTGGTCCTGAGATGATATTAAAGAGTTAGATTGAGGACTATCTAGTGTTGTCAAATGATGTCAAGAAACACTACAAAAAAGGTGCGATTGGCGTGCACATAGTTGCTCGTCATGTGCATGCCGAGTACACGCCAAGTACACACCCACACTATGGGTAAGCACATGTGCTCACTCAATGTGTGGTCGATGATAGGCCAGTTGCTAGGGCAGGCGGCGAGTACCCTGTATACGCCTGGTGCTCACTCGCATTAAGGGTGTGCACATTTGGGCTTGCAAAGGCTCACCCACACATAATATGGCGGGCATATTTAGACCACCTGGCGAGCACATGTGCTCTCCCAGCCTAAAGAGCTGAAAAATATACATGTTTGGCAGGGTTTAGACGCCCCGTCAAACCTGTATAGCTTGCCAAGAAACCACTACATGTGCTTATTAGAGTCGAGAAAAGTACATTTAATATGCCATCTAGCCAACTAGTTCAACTAACTTGTACATGTCAAACTCACATAATATATATGAACTTACAAACTAAACCTATAACTTAATATAAAATTTCTGTATATATGTAAATGCATCATATTTAGGAGCTAAATATACTACAAATAGATGTTCGAAAGACTCCACAGTGACAAGTACAACTAATTCTAAATCAAAGTTCATACAAATGAAAATACTTGCTAACAATTCTACAACAGAACAAGACAAATACCATCGATCATTTCTTTTTTGATCTAAAAATGTTTAAAATTGAACTCTGCTTTGCTTTCTTTTCTCCTTCCCCTTCCCCTTAAACCTGACATACATGTGTGCTTCTTCTTTTGGGTCATTCTCCTCCTCGTCATCTGATTCAATCTTCTCATGATGAGATGCACACTCTTGTGACCTATATTATGGAAGATATATATATAATATGCATTTGAAGATATAGAAATATGAAATTATTACTCATTCTAAGGAGAATACATACATGCACGTTGTGAAATCTTTTCGGAGCTTTGTCACCTGCTCCAACATCATCATCATATGGGACTCCATCTGCGATGATGGTTGTGATGACTGCAGCTGTGAATATGACGGATGGCCATAAGTAGAATATGAATGATGATGTTCCTCCACATAGTAAGGAGGAAGACCACCAAGCGTCTACTTCCTGCTCACCACAACATCCCTCTCCTCCAACACCTATTAAAATTATGATTGTTTAATATGCATATATAGTTTAAAAAATAATATAGTAAAATAATATTTATCTATACTTGTTTTCAAATTGCTTTATCAGATGGTGGTTGTTCTCTATTAGGATCCTCACCCTATTTTTCTATAGATAGTGCCAAATAACGATCCGAAAATACAAGTTAGAAAAAAGAGAAGAATTAATTCTAATATATCTTTCAAATTGCTTATAAATAAAAAGACTAACCAAAAATTCGTCTGCTTCATGAGTGGACATTTAGGACTCTCCATCTTTCCCACTCTTGTGGGACCTAGACAACCACTCCTGAAACGATGGTTCTATTTCCAACCTAGTCGCTTGGAAAATTAATATAAAAAAACATTAATAGAATGGAACTATAATAAGTTAGTGTTTAAATTCTAAATTTTAAAAGATGTTTGTAGCTCTGCTCTAATCTGATTATGGCTTTTAGAGCCACTGGTCGATTTGATCCTTTGTTTTTGACAGTTTGTCATTCCCGTCATTGATCTCCTTCCAAACTTAGCACGCAATGAATGCATCACAAAAACCCACCCATCTACAACAAATATGTTATGAATATCAATTATTTTAAAAATTACATTATAAATTATGGAGGAAATACAATACCTGTCATCTGTGCATCATGTTGGTGGGAACCTCTTTATTTCCTCAAAATTCTTCTCCCTGCATCCCATTTTCACATGCTAGTCTCTCCTTACCTTGAAAAAAGTATCGCTCATCCTCTTCTCCACCAAAAAAATAAAGGCTCAACGATGAGCCTCCTTCCCCAGACCAGGAATTAAACGATACCCACTCTGAAAAATACTGCAAAGTATTAGATAAAAGAGTTGCAACAAATTTAATGAATTCGCTAAAAAATTATTCTTACCAAAAATATCTCAAACAATCTCTCCTGCTCGGTAGCAGGAATGCGACACCAACGAAATTGCATGCTTGTCTAATGTGTCTTGACTATGTTGGTTATATTTTTTTCACCATGTTGCTATTTACAAAATCCCTGCAGAGTTTTGTAAATTTTTTAAAGAATATATATATATATATATATATGAAAGTTAAAATGAGAAAATTTATAAAAATCGTACCTCCCATCTGCAATAACCTCCAACAAAGGGTAGGACTCCGAAGTCTGCCTACCTCCAGTAAATAAAGGCACATGGGTTCTCGGACATCCAAAAGAAGGTGAATCGGAATCCATTGAGGTCTGTGCAGGTACCGGGACCAGGCATGCAGTAGGAGCGTCTGAGGAAGATGACTCTCTATATACGCCTCCATAAAAGGGGGTATGATAATCAAGAGACTCGTAGTAGGCTATGACCCGTCGAGCCTCGTCAGAAAGTGACTCTAAAGCGACAAGTGGGGTCATCTGCCTACTGGAAAAAGGTGAATATTAGGAGGATGGATGAGTGTATTGTTGAGATCCATGAGAGCAGTCACATCCAAAACCTACCATAACTGTAATGATAATGTAATAGTTAATTACAAAGTTATTAACGAACATTTTCGGTGAATTATAACACGTTTATTGATTTCTGAGTTATTTGAATAATCATTTGTGGCATCTACATCATCTTGTAGGTCAGCACATATCACCTCATTATCCTCCTATCGAATCGGTTCGATGATTGGAACAACTTTTGCTACATTTATTCGCTCATGAGTAGGTGTAAAGGCTTCATCTATAACATCTTCGATATGAGTGTCTTCATTAGAAATATAAACTCAAGAATTTATCTTCACAACACTGAATGATCCGGCGCGCTATATATTCTTTGACACTTGTGGGAGATAACATACTTGATCGACTTCAAAAGCTAGAACGAAGGGTTCAAATCTGCATATAAATTTTCTTGGTATCACATCAACAATGGTATTCCTCTTATCGATCACTACGGCTTCACTAGGCTCGTACCAATCACATAGAAAAAGAATTACTTTATTTAAGCCTGGAATATTGTATTCTACTTCCACTATCTCCTTTGATATTCCATAATAATCTAAATGATCTTCCTCGTAACAAGATCCACGAACCATCACTCCATGATTCTGATTTGTTAAATGTCTACCAGAATTAAAAATATGAAACAAATAACCGTTACTCCAACAATAGTTGTAAGATCGGACCTTCTGCAAATTATTTTAATATTTGTGTATTATAATCACTACTATCCAATTGTTTTGTTTAGTTCTTAAACCATTCCGAAAATTGATTTCTATAGATGCTTACAACTTCATCATCTAAATACATAGGATTTTTTTTGATAGTTTTCCTTCTAAATTCCCTAAAATGAATACAAGAACCATTAAAGATGAGGGGAAAGGAATTTTCACATGTTTAAAAAAAGTAATATAGAGACATACTAAACATATGGTGTTATTTCCTCGCACTCCATCGACCTATAGCATCCTCAGCTCATCTACAAGAGGATGTAAATACACGTCGATGTATTTTCCTAGATGCGTAGGTCCTGGCACCAAAAATGATAGAAACACGAGTTGTCTCTTATTGCATAACCATGGTGGTAGATTGTATGATGTTGTCATTACTGACCAGCAAGAGTAATCTTTACTTCTTCTATGAGGAATAAACCCATCTATACATAAACCTATAACACAATTCCTATTTTCTTTCGAAAACGAATGAATGTTGACATCAATGCTTTCCAACAATCAGACTCTAATAGATGCTCCATGTACTCTTCAACATTATGTTCTGCATGCCATATCATATTTTTCGTCATTTCCTTATAATAATATAATTGTTTTAATCTCGGAGTCAACGGAAAATATTATAAAACCTTCATTGAGATTTTTGTCCCACTCTTACTTGATTCTTGAAATCTATAATAGAAATCTATACTAAACCATTGGTATTTATTTATAGACCAAAAAAATTAAACCATTGGTGTTTATTGATTAGAGTAGAATATTTTACACTTCAAGATTTAAAGGATCCTTCATCATTTTAAAATTTATAATTATGTACTATTATTATTATATATAAATGTATTTATAAAATATTGTTATAAATTATTTTTAAATTTTAATATATCTTTAAAAATTAATGAATTGTATTTCCATCATAATTATTAATCTCTATGATAGTTTCATTTTAAGTTATATTTAAGAGTATCCGTAGTCAATTTCAAAAATACCAGTGTTGTATAAACTTATAATGGAAGTAAACTCTTTCTAACGAATACTAGTTAAATAAATTTTCTTCTTTTTATAATTATATGTGGAAATTATTATGTTTAAATTTAATAATACACTCCTGTATTTAACTACCCTCTTCAATGCATGTATACGCTCCTCTCCCCATATACATATCCCAACATTCACATACCCTAAACAACATTACATAAGTTAACCGTAATCACCTTCATCATACACCTTGCATGCACATCATTATCATCTATGCATTCTCTAATTCTAATAAACATATCATCTATGCATTCAATCCTCACATTCACATTTATGCATCCGATCAACAAACATCATTATCATCAAACACGGTGACACCTTCGCATACCCCTCTGCAATAACATGAATACACATTAATATACACTCCTCATATCCACATCTATGCATCCGATCAACAAACATGAATAAATCAATAAAAAATTTAAAAAGCCTTGACCACTCCTTACCCTCTAATTTCAATTTCAAATCATTATCATTTATTTAACTAATATTTCTTGAATAAAATTGTTACATATGTGGATAAGAAGTATTGAATTGGTTTTAGCATTTCATCAAACACCTTATCTACAATACAGATTAGTTTAAACTTTGCTAATCTGGAATCAAATCTTCAATGTATACACTCTACACTAATGATTACATAATCTAAATATAACATAAAAATTCTAAAATCAACAATCCATCGGTTCAAAATTAATCTATATCCAAAAAATAAAAACTTAGATTTCTCCACATATAGGCAACAAAATTTTAAAAATTGAAAGGAGTAGTTGTTATACCTCAAGGCGATAAGGAACAAGAGGGCCGCATAGAACTGTCGTCTTCGTCGGTAGAGTACCTTCAAAAATCGTCGGAGGCACGATTTTGGGGAAGAGGCGGCAGAAATATGAGCCCTGGAGACGAGGCTCGATTTTGTTAAGAGACAGTGGCAAGCACATTATGTGCTCGCCAAGTATCCCCCAAGTGCTCGCCCATTATTTGACGCACGTCAGCCTAACCCATGCCTCTAAATTTAAACGGACGAGCATACTGGGCGAACACTTGTATCCTAAAAGTGCTCGCCCAAATCGGAGAGAGCACATGTGCACGTCCAATGACCATTTGCACTTTTTTTATGGTGAAAGGATCTCCAACATGAGAATGAGATGACAATCCTTACTCCAAAGGCTGATATCTCTCTGACCTCTTGATGCAGGTTCTTTTCATATGAATAGATATTCCAAGGTGTCAGATAAGTTAAGTCAAAGAGTTGACTTAACGAGATCAAGATAAGCAAGACCTTTGTTGTATGTTGTCATGATATAGGCATGCATTCTTTAACGGGAGATAGATGTACTACTATATGTCTAAGTATGTACATTAGCGAATCATTAGGTTGATGACCTAATCAAGAACTATATATCGACGAGCTAGTGTGCATACAAAGGGCATATAAGTAATACGATCTCCCAATGGGATTATATAGGTTCACTAATGAATCGGAAAACATGACCTCACTCATGAGATATTGGGACCAACTAAATTCCATCAACAGTCATCTTTCTTTGGAAGCATGACATGATTTATAAGTATGATATATGCTTTTTGAAAGCATATGATCAATACCAACTCACAATGATGGAACGAAAAACTTAATGATAAAACCATGAAGAAGACAATTCAAATATGACTAGAACTTCGAGTTTATTCTAGGTCTTCTAGTATGCGGAATGTACGGGTACTAAAATACTTGAGGGTGATGTGATCTTAATCGATTGTATAACTATGACACTTCCATTCTGAGGGAGTTATGAAATAGGTTTGGATTTTAGTGACTCCACTCAGTAGACTAGTTATCTAATCTTAGTGCAAATGTTGGACATTTATTTGAATATGATTCAGAAGCAATTAGAAGATTAGATATTCTATCTAACTTGATCCGACATCTTTGAGAGGTCCTTTATATCTGGATATGAGATTGCATCTCATTATTTTAATTTATTATACATGGATTATACAGTCGCACTTCCCTTATCTCCAAGTATCGACGGAGAAGGCATATTGTTCTTGAAAGAGTTCAAGAATAATTCTATTATTGACAATAATTGAGCATTGATGATTAAATAGGATTTAATTATTATTAATAATATGGATATGATTCATATTATTTTGACATATGCAGAGAGTCAGCTAAGATAATTAAATTGAATTTAATTATCATAAATACGATTAATGAAGATAGCATTATCCAAAATAATCATATTTATTATGAATTCCATTCATTATATCATAAATATATTTAATTATAAATAGAATTTACAATATATAAGTTAATGTGAATTGGATTCATGTTATACAATTAAATGTAAATCGTATTCACATTGTACAATTAAATATCAGTGTGATTTACATTTAATAGTGGGTGGTTGAATATGATTTATAATTATCAATGGTTTATTTACAATTTTCACAAATAATTTGCATATTATTTGATGATATTTTGTTGATAAGTAATTCTGTGAATAAAGCTTTAATGTAGTAAGATTGCATTGAAAAAGAGTTTTGTGAGAGAGAAAATCTCTCTCCAATTCAAGGAGGGCGTTCACCCTCCTAATGAGGAAGAAGGTCATCTTCTTTCCTCATTATTGGTAGGTGTCTCTTTTCGTTCTCTTTATTCATGAGAATGAGAATGATGTTAATTGAATTAAATTTGTTGAAAATGACTTCAACTTATTTTTTCTTTTAAAATTAATTATATTTTAGAAATTGTTGCAATAAAAATCTTGGCCAATTTCAATTAGTGTTCATCTCCACCATCCAATTTGCGATAAAAGAAAGTCTAACCCTAGCTTTTTCTTGAACATAATTAAGTTGAAGCAAAGGTTGCAACAACTCTCTCTCTCTCTACATACCATCTCTCTCTCTCTCTCAAATCTTGGTGGTTGTACACCCTAGGGTTTGTTGAGAGCTCCACCATCATCGAGCTGTTGTTGTTCTGCCAGATTGACTGCTCATGGATATCCATCTTCGGTACCTCATGCTCATAAAGGGACATCAAATTTCGTGAGATGAAATTAGGAGGCTCGTCGCTCAGATCATCGACTCAGATTGTCAGAAGCACGCATCTCATCCACGAGCCCACAAAGTGCTCACTTTGTCAAATCGAACTTGAGACAAGAAGTCTCTTCGCTTAGAGTCTCGTGGATCACAATCACACTTCAAGAGGTAACCCTAATACTCATGTGTGATCTTGATGAAATGACATATGAATGGTTCTCATGTCATGTGGTTTCATCAAAAAAATTAATTGCCATTGTCCCTTACGACTAGCATGATTAGTCGGCCTATATCGCATACGATGTGATCTTCATACATTCGTGATTCGCGAGGTCAAACCCTCACCTTCAAGTGGTATCAAAGCCTTGTTTGAAGGTCTTGGATGTGATCCAAACTCTACAGGAACAAGATTTTGGATATCAGATGCACAAGAACTTATTATTTTCACATAAATGCAATTTTCAAATTGATTTTACTTGTAAGAAAAAGCTATTGGTTTTTGCTATATTTGAATGAATTTTTGAGATACTAAAATGTGTTTATCATGTCTGAATATGTCCCCCAAAGATTTGTCAAAGTTTGACAATGAACGAGCATCATTTTAGATTTGAAAAATTCACGTAATGTTGTTGTTTTCACATGAAAACTCAGATATGTAAATGAATGAATTTATTACAGTTTTTCTATCACAAAACATATTATATATATATATATATATTAATACTGTTAAGAATTAAACCAGCAAAGCACCTAAATTTATTTCGCACGCTTTTGACTATGTTTGCTCAAGATATGTGATATTTAGTAGAGATGGGTTGGAAGATGATTAGATCATCTTGATGACTTTAATTAATATGTTTATTATTCAATATTAATCATGAAGATTATAAATTTATACTGATTAAAAGATTTTTCATATATTTAGAGAAATATTTGACAACCACTAACTTGTATTGAATGAATGCCTCGTGGCAAACCCTAATTTGAAATTACAATAGTTTTAGCTTCACTTTTACATGTAAAATCAATTTGTTTCCTTGATATGACTAGAAATTTAGAAAATTAAAAATATTGTAAGATACCTAAATTTTTGAATGATTATTATATAATACCACATATGATCGAAAGATCGATAAAACCTCTTAGTACAATTTGTACAAATTGTGTTACCTCGAATTGGAACAATGATGGTCTCTAGGCATGGGTATGCTAATGGGTTATTTAATTAGTATCATGCACCATATTTGAAGTAGAAGCACTCCCTGCGCGCATAATCTGTACGACTTGCCTGGATCCGTTTCAAGGAAGGGTAGCATAAGAAGTCTCTATGTAATCTAAACAACTAATTTGAATAATAAAAAAGTACTATGTCAAGGTATATACTATATAGTAATATTAAGTAAATGAATTGTTTGTTGGTTTCATTAGATTGATAATATATTTATTATGAGTAAATTAATTTAATCCCATTAAATTAAATAGTCTATTATTTATAGGGTTGAAATTCCCTTCGAAGAATTTATCATAAGATTTTATTTCAAAAAGATAAATTAAAATTTGAAAGGGATATGGAGGTGATGAACGTCAAATCTGACTTTTAAAAATTAATAATTATCGTGTTATCGTAGTATAGGAGGCAAATTTGATTCATCAAAAACCACAATCTTTGAATGTTGTGGAGAATTTTTCTTGGAAAGTCTACCAAGGTCGAACACAAGGAATAATTATTTTTAATTGTATGGTTTTAAATTAAATTAAATAATTAATTAATTTTTCGATTAATTTCTATATAAAGAAAACTATAATACAATGAAATGAAGATGTGATGCATTGCAAAGAAAAATAAACAAAGAGAATGAATTCAATATAGGATCTGTGATTACAATTTTAATCCAACAATAACAATCATTGTCCTCGAAATATATGTATATGAGTGTGAATCCAAACTACATGCTAGATAATAAATCCTTGTCAATTTATCAGGCTCGGATATCAATAATGTATTTTCAAAGAATTCTAGCATGCTTCCCTTGTAATTTACTCCGCATAAAAATAATCAGGGAATGAATATATTCTTTCTCCTCAATTGAGCCCCTACAGAAATTACTTACTCAAAGATATAAATGTCAATTCAATAGAATGATGATCATTCCATATCCTTCATTTCATCCATATCCTTCATTTCATTCCTGCACAGTTAATTTCTCAATGAAAATATAGCACAAAATGTCAATAATCAGCCTGCATTTGTCAACATAGATCCTCAATTAATAAATCTTAATAAGTAGCTTTAGATCTATCTGCAAACTATGCCAAATGATAGAGCATGAAACTAGCTTCAAAATGACATATTATGTGCTAAAATCAAAGCTCGTATGTAAAAAATATAATAAAATGAATTTGCAAGGACTAAAATGTAAATAAAATAAAGTTTTCTTCTTCAAACATGTCCCTAGGGGACTTATCTATAAATAACAAAATCCGGAGGGGTCTTCCTGCAATTTTCCCAGGGCACATGCGAGGCACGTGACTTGGACAGGCGGGGGGTCTTTTGCAAATTCTAGAACCCACGGGGATGTCTATGCAATTTACCCTATACGCACATGCAAAACATGTGCACGCGAGGTTCGGGAGGCAGACCGCAGGCTCTGGCAAGGGCAGGCTTGGACGGCTTCGGAGGGCCCGAGGCTGGAGGTTCGGGCGGTGAAGCTGAGGTTCGGATGCCTGGGCTTAGACCCGAAGCTCCACGTGGGAGATTTACGTGCTTTGGGGGCTCCAAGGCTGAGGTGTTGTGCTCTGGAGGTTCGGTTGACCCGAGCCTCAAGATTGGGCTGAGGCTCGAGGGGGTGGGGGGTGCGTGGCGGCTCACAGATTGTTGGATCCCCCGATCAAGCGGTGGTAAAGGTAGCTGATGTGTGCGGCTAAGGAGGAGGAGCGGAGTAGGGGTGCGAGGAAGAGCTCGTGGCACGGGCGACGGTGAAGCTCAACCGATCGACACACAACCGGGGGAACTCAATGGCAACGACGGAGCGAGGGCTTGGCTGACGGAGGGCCTCCACGGCGGCGGAGGGCGGAGCTCAAAGCGGCGGCGGAGATGGTTCCTTGCAGGGGGGTTAGCAAAAAATGAAGATGGAAGGGGAATGCAGATCCATGCGGCGGTGAGGGATCAGGCGTTGATCTCTGGCCTTAGCGAGGCCGGAGGTGGAGAGGTTGTGGAGGATAGAGGGGATCGAAGAGATGGTTTAGTTGATCGGAGGTGGAAGGGTGACGGAGATGAGAAGATGAAGGTTAGAAGTGGGGTACCTAGGGTTCACGCTCGACAGCGATATAGAGCATCGGAGCGAAGCGAGCGGTGGAGATACGCTTTGCAATAGTCGTGAGGCAACTGGATCTCGCTAAGGTGGAAGGATGCGGCGACGTTGTCACCGCCACGCTTGAAGCTCCTTCGATTGCTGGAAAATGGCGGATGGGGAAGACAATGGAGGCCGGACAGGTTTTATACTGTGTATGGTGGGTGATGATTATGCGGGGAGGTGATGGGTCACGTGCTCTGCACGTGACCTGGAGAGAGAGTGTCTGGGGGTGCCATGTGGCATGCCCAAGGGCTGCCACATGTCACCCCCAAAAAAATTCAAAATTAAAAAGGGAAAAAATGAAAAAGAAATAAAAGAAGACCTCGGATCTAAAAACATCCTTCACAAAAGTTGTTCGTCTCAACGAGACTACAACTTTCATGAAGGACTCAGGAGCAAAAGAGGGCATCTGTACAAAGTGATAGTTTTGGTAGTTTCCATGTGTATAGAAAACCAACTTTTGGGGCTTTGTAATTTTTTAGTAGTTTATAAGAGGATAAATTATAAAAAAAATATGATAAAATACAAGAAAATTAATTACATAAAATAGAAGTACGAATTAAGCATTTTTTTACAGACTCACAACAGACACTCGGACACAGTGAGTTTCTTTGATTTCAAACTTAATCTAGATTTAGAATTTTATGTCGTTTGATAAAACTTTCATCAAAGAACACAAACAAAGATGAAAGAAAATTAAAAGGATTAATTATGTACACAAAAGCTCAGGTCAAAAATCGCAAAAAGCTAAAATACGTAAAAGAGGCCCAAAACCCAACTTTCACAAATGAGCTTCGAATTTTATGAAATTGATCTTGTTTTGAAGGTATTTGAAAATTGAGTACTTTAAAAGTGAGTAAACCAAAATCGGACACTGTAGGAGGGAGATATATACGTTTTAATCCGTAAGATGTGAAATTTGATTTTGGCTTTATTTGACACTTATTTGAGTTATAATTTTTTATATTTTTTATTTAATCTTGCTAGTAATATATACACAATGGAGATAATTTGGGGTCAATCAGAATTAGGATGAATTAATTAAAAATAAGGGAAGTTAGCAGCTTTTTAGGCCAATTTACACAATATGCAATTATGCATGATGAAATACGAATATTATTTACACATGTATAATGCTAATGATGCTCTATTAATTATTAAATGCATATGAATTTAGGAGAACATAGCCTAATTGACAAATTTAGCATGATGAATACGAGATTCATCAGGAGGATCATAAGATGACATCCATGGTCTCTAGTCAAGACGAAGGGTTTTGTCGTCATGTATTATACGATAGAGACACATATGCGAAGTCAAAGCTCCAATGAACAAGCGCACATGAATCGAGCTCTTTGCTTCTTGAAAGAGATAGGTCGTATGCATGGTGACCCCAATATTATTCCTAATATAATTGAGGCGATATTGGATTGCACATAGAGAGTGCTATTCCTATCGACGGTTGGTTCAATTAACGAGTCAACACTACCTTAGGTATGGTGGGCTCAGGTGTTAAAGATCGTATTAGAAAATGCAATTTGGACTTGTAAGGTAGAAAGAGTTCCTGCTTTCTTCACCTAAGTTACATTTTCTCATATTATTGGGGTGTAACAAAGGTGAAAGGGAGATCATAAATCTTGCTAGAGATATAGTGGTAAGTATATATCTTGCTTGAAAGTTTAATAAGAGAATTGACATCCAAAGTATTAAAAGAGATATAAATTTGATTTAAAATGCCTAATTGAAGAAATAAAATGTGAATATATTATTATTCAAATGTTCTAATAAGTGCATTTCTTATCTCGGATATGAAATCCATGAACTCAATCAGTAAGCTTCTAGAGATCAGCCAACTATACGGACCAAACTATTTAGACTAGCTCCGAAATTTGGAGCTTGTTCTCTCTGGAGAGCACATTGGTTATGTGCTCACCAAGAACAAGCATGCAAACCCTATTTCAGTGAAAGAATTAAAATTCAAATACAAAATATGACGAAAAGCATTTATTTTCTCAATGTTATATACTAGGCTCTCTATTGAATGTGCTTTAGAAGAAACATGTGGACATCGAAGGTGTTGAGGATATAATGTTGAATCTAACAAAGATGTTCGGTGATGTGAACCGAATACAACATTACAACCTTATGAAAGAACTAATTCGCTACAAAATCCAAGAAGGGACCTCAGGTAGAGAATATGTGAACAAAATGTTTGGTTACCTCTCTGAACTGGATGCCCTTATGGCACAGATGGATGTAGATATGCAGCCCAACTTCATTCTTCCATTTCTACCCAAATCTTTCAACAATTTTATGGTATCCTACCACATGAATAAACTAAGGTTGATAAATGTTGAGTTTATATCTTCATTTTAGTCTGCTGAGGACATCATGAAGAAAGAGAATCCTACTGGTAGTGCAATGGTTGCACAAGTCAAGGAAAACCACGGTCAGAAGCAAGTGCCTCGTAAGGGTCCGACTTAGAAGAAGAAGACTCAAGTTGTTGGCTCATCCTCTCAAGCTTCCATACTCACAACATCGAAGAAAGCTGATGTATGTCATCAATGCAAGAAGCCAGGGCACTAGAAGTGTAACTATCCAGATTACCTAAAAACTATTGACAAAGGTAAAGTTCCAGCAAGTATAAAATCTACTTTCATTATTGAAATCAATTTTCTGGTAGGACGAGAAGGTATTTGGGTCATAGATCCTGATGCTTTTGTTCATATATGTAATTTATTGCATCTATAACAAGAAATCAGAAATCTTGAAGAAGGGCAGATAGTTATCCAGATGGGATATGATGCAATGGTTGCAGTTGTCGTCGTTAGGACGTGCAGAATATCATTATCTAGTGGGAGAGTCTTATACTTAAAGAGTGTCTCTATGTTCCGGATGTTAGAAGGAGCTTATTATCTATATCCAAGCTAGTTAGAAATAGATTCGTTTCTATTATGTGGAAAACTTATCATAAGTCGTTATGATAAACATATTGCAGATAATTTTCGAACTCATGGTGGACTCTTTCAATTGTGCATTGATGAATCTATCATGAATGTTACTACCACTAATAAAAATCCTAAAAGGTCTAGAGAGGACAGAAATCATTTAATCATGATGCCACATGATTTTGCATCAAAGACCTGATCATTTATCTGTTGTTAAGATCAATAGATTGGTAAAAGATGGATTGTTAGATTTTCTATAGGTCCAAAGTTTACCTATGTGTGAACATTGCTTTCAAGGTGCAATAACGAGAACACCCTTTCGAAATAAGGGTACACGATGCGAAGGATTATTGATCTAATATATACTGATGTTTGTGGTCCCTTCAGTACCACAACTCAAAATGTATATCGAGATTATTTGACGTTTATTGATGTATGTGTGATCTTTGATGAAACAACATGGGAATGGTTCTCATGTCATGTGGTTTCACCGAATTTTTTTAAATTTCCGTTGCCCCTTACGACTAGTATGACTAGTCGACCTAGATCGTATATGATACAATCCCCACGCTTCAGTGATGTGCGAGGTGGAAACCCTTGTCTTCAGGATGACATTAAAATAACTCGATCTAGAGTTAATAAATGACTTGATTATAT
Organism: Ottelia alismoides; assembly: GCA_037367405.1. Taxonomy (NCBI): domain Eukaryota; kingdom Viridiplantae; phylum Streptophyta; class Magnoliopsida; order Alismatales; family Hydrocharitaceae; genus Ottelia; species Ottelia alismoides. The sequence goes on along the minus strand of JAZKJV010009768.1, from coordinate 55,715 downwards.
AGGTGAGACTAAGTTGGATAGAATGTTCGATAAGGTACGTATGGCAAGAAGACTCAGGATTTCGAAAGAAGGGAAATTTCATTACTGACCTACTGTATTGGAAGGATCTAAAACTCAAACACAATATTAATGGTATGCATATTGAGAAGAATGTGATAAACATCATACTCGAGATATGGAGTTTAACTTTTCTCTCCCTAAGAGAACTTGAGAAGCCACAGATATTAAGGAGCTAGAGATCTGATGTGTCCTTTTTCCCTTGACAATCTATGGAATCTTGCAAGAAGAGGTTCTAAATGTCATAAATGAGATGAGTCAATTTTTAGACCAATTTGTTGTCGAACAATAGATTTCGATATAGGATAAATAGGTTGGCATTACAGTTTGTAAGATGGAATGCATATTTTCTCCTTTTTCGATATAATGGTTAATCTAATAGTAAATATTGTTGGAAAAATCTAGAATAGGAGGTCCACTACAGTAGAGATGGAACTGTTAAAGACAAACTTTTATAATGGGTACGAGGAATATCATGGATAGATCATAGAGGTCAGATTTCAAATTCCAGTATGACAAGTATGTTATGTTGTTTAAGTAATAAGTACAATCGGTTCGATGTCCCCAAAGAGGGTATAGGATTTCGAAGTTAGATCGACATGATGTTGTTTCTTTAATCTTGATTTTTACAATATTACAAGGGATTTTTACTCGACATACTCTATAATCTTTGTGGAACGGCCTGGACTTCTTCAAACAAAAAAAATTCAAACATATTATCTTGTATTAAATGCTTTTAATTAATAGATTTAATCCTCTCATTCTCAACATTAAAACCACAAGGGTTCCCCATGCCCTCTCGTCACTTCCTTGTTTTAGAGAGAGTTAGAGAGAGAGAGAGAAAGGTTATCTTACCGGCATCCCACTTCATCGTAGGAGAAGGCAGCGTCGAATCCGAGGAGGAGAACCCGGATCCGTGATCAAAAGGAGGCGCAACGACCACAACGGGTAGAGATAAGCGTTGGATCGAGGTATGTATCGCTTTAGGATTTCGATTTCTAAATGTATTTATCAGTCTAGGTTTTCATTTAAATATTGATTACGTTAAACAGATCTCTTGTATGTATCGGTTTAGGACTACATATGAATCAAGATTATATCCAAAATATGATATGCGAATGTACGTGTTGATTTCATAGGGTAATACGTATGTATTGATTTGAACAAGACATCTCATTATATGCTTCAAATCGGCAGGATTATCCTAGACGTTACCGTAACACATTGAAAGTAATTATTGAGGCACGATCATTTGGATCATTATGAGTGTTTTAGGACTTACAAGTATATGGTTTCATCTTGTTCACGTAGGAAGGTTATGGCCCATGTCTTGAATCTTATCACAACCTTTATATGTGATACAAGCCATGTTCGTTTTTATATAAATTTACAAAATTAATGAAATACAATAGATTGATGCCTAAATCATGAAGTTAACATACATATCCATATATTGTTAATATGGCAGAAAGACCTGCAACCAGATGTTATTAGAAAAAAAATGCTATCAAATTTTTAAAGAAGGGACATACTATACGTAAGTTTCATTACTTCCAATCCATCTTATGGGGATTTACCCAATAAAGTAGAGTATTATGTAATGGTAAAGTTATATGATGTATGTGCTATTTTTTTATCAGATACATAATGATTATCTACACTTGGATTATCTACCTATGGTGTTGGAGATAGAATTTCAAAGCAGACCTAAATCATGAAATTAGATTCTTTATTAGAATTTAATGATCAGAATGAATTCATCGAATTAATAACAAGGCAAAACCCATTTTTTTTCTTTGCATTTTTTACCACCCATGACGTGTGGTCATAGAACATCAAATTCCAAAGGTGCTCATATTAATTTTTTTAAGATCATTAATTTATGATATTATATTTCCTAATTGTTGACCGTCCTTTGTACTTAACAATTAGTTTACTAAACTTGGATCTAAGGGGAAAAAAGATATTCAAATCAGGAAGATAAAAGACACGCACCGATAAGGTCACTCCATGGAACAAATAGAATATTGAATTAACGATTAGATTCAATAATTTAATGAATGAAATTTTGATTGGTGTGAACCAACTAATGGTCAAAAGTCTTCCCATATACATGATTGAAACAATACATTAAGTTTTTAAATCAAATAAGATTAAGGCACAGACTCATAAGGAGTCACATGAACGACCGCAAGGGGTCGTGTTAATGCCGCAAGGGGCAACGCCGCAAGGGGCGTATGGTTGCAAGGAACCACAGAGACAAAAGCTAAGTCCTTTACAGTTGTAGCTACACTGTCATGTCATTCCATGGACCGCAAGTGCCAGCGGTTAAAAACGTATAAAAGATACGTAAATGAATGTTTTGCAAGAAAATGGTTTATAAAGGAAAACCATCATGAAAAATGCAAAGAATGGTTTAATAGGAGAATGAACCATCACATGTTATGCTAAAATTGGTTTAAGAAAGTTAAACCATCAAAGTCATGGGGGCTATTATGTAAAGTGGTTTATATGTTTTACAAGTATGTAAATTGCCTAGAATTTTATGAATTATGCCCACAAGTAAAAATAAATGTTGTCATGCCTACTTATGCAATTTACCTACTTTACATGTACACCCATGTTTATGAAAGAAGCCAAACTAAACATGATAGGGATCGAACTTAGACATGCATGGGAATTATTTAGGCACGAAATATTGTGTATGCATGAAAATCTAAGTATATAATTTTTTTAACGGATCGAGTACCGTTAGAATACCCATGCATGGACCCCGATACATACTGGGCATTAGGCTCATACAATGTATGTTTGTTAATTTCAGGTGAAGAACAGGGTTGATTGCATTTTCTGGATCGTGCTACGGGCTCATTGAGATTGCTGGCGTGGTACGATTTATCTGTGAAGATCTAGTGGATATCTATATGCCCACAGGAACTATCGAGTTGTTATTTTTTAAATTCTAAATTAGTAATTTCTTTTACTTCCCAGTTTAGAGTTGTAATAATGGAACTCTAGTTTGAGTGGATATTTTATGGAATTTATATTTATCTCTGCTCATTATGTGCCATTTGTAGTTATTTTTTTGGGTAACGGTTCGGTCGTGCGATCAATTATCGCCTGCTTCCGCCGATTGTCACGATCCGTTCCGTTACAAATGGTATCAGAGCTAGAGTTCCTCTGGGCATAGGATATCCACTATTCTTAGCGATCTAAGATTTATAGATAGAGAGATTTAGTATCACAACTCATTGACCTTGTCAATTTTGAATCAGATGGCTCCTCGACGTGCAATTGAAGCCATTGCAGACCGTGACTCATCGACGAGCCAAGAGGCTGTTATGGGTATGCAGAGGCAGATGCTGGAGTTAATGACACTAATGACCCAACAACAGAAGAGTCAGACGTCCAACTCGGGTGGACTGACTCTAAAGACCTTCATCCAGCATGATCCGCCCACCTTCAAGGGTGAGCACGAGCCGAAAAAAGCCGAACATTGGCTAAGAGAGATGGAGTTGACTTTTGAGGCAACTCATTGTCCTGAAGAAAAGAAAGTGATTTTTAGGACATTTCGCCTGCGGGACAACGCAAAGGAGTGGTGGACTTCATGCAAGGGAATCCACTTTTTGGAGACTCTAGTCATTAAGTGGGATGATTTTGTTGAGCGCTTCACTGAGCGTTACATCCCCGAGCATGCTAAGGATGCTAAGCGTCCAGAGTTTATAAATCTCCAGCAGGGAAATATGACAGTCGAAGAATATCGCTACCATTAACGAAGCTCACTCGAAAGGATGCGAAGTTTGTATGGTCTGAAAAGTGCGAGCAGAGTTTTCAAGAATTGAAGCAGAGATTGACCACAGCTCCAGTATTGGCCTTACCATCAGGCAGTGGAGGCTTCATGGTGTATACAGATGCATCAGGCATGGGACTCGGATGTGTTCTTATGCAAATGAGAAAGTCATTGCCTATGCCTCACGACAATTAAAACCACAAGAAAGGAACTATCCAACTCATGATTTAGAGTTAGCAGCGGTAGTCTTTGCTCTTAAAATTTGACGGCATTATCTTTACGGTGAACAATTTGAGGTGCTCAGTGACCATAAGAGTCTCAAATACATTTTCTCACAGAAGGAACTTACTTTGAGGCAGCGACGATGGCTAGAGCTCCAAAAGATTATGACTTCGCCATCAATTACCATCCGGGGAAAGCAAATATCGTAGCAGATGCATTAAGTAGAAAATGGGAAGGTAGATTGGTTAGTTTAAAACTTCAATGGAAAATGATAAAGGATATTGAAGATTGGAAGCCTTTCTTGAGTGGATCGAGAAAGATATCATTTGCAGCGCTCCAGATTCAACCAGAGATAATTGGGAAGATTTTGACTGCACAAAAAGTAGATGCCGATCTTCTTAAATTTATAGAAGCATCTAAAAAGGAAGGTTCTGATTTCACCATCGAAATGGATGGAGCTATAAGGTACCGCAGCAGATTATGGATTCCAAGTGATATTGAGTTGAGGCAGGAGATTCTAGATGAAGCACACAGGTCGATGTACACTATTCACCCAGATACAACGAAAATGTACAAGGATCTGCAACGGAACTTTTGGTGGCCAAAGATAAAGAATGACATTGCAGAATTTATTGCTAGATGCTTGGTATGTCAGCAGATCAAGATTGAACAACAGCGGCCAGCAGGACTTGTTCAACCCTTGGAGATACCTGAATGGAAGTGGGAGCACATAACGATGGACTTTGTCACCGGTCTACCCAAGACCACAAAACATCGTTATGACACCATATGGGTGATTGTTGACCGATTAACCAAATCGGCACACTTCCTACCTATCCACTTGGATCAGTCGACAGCTAGTCTAGCTGAATTATATATGAATGAGATTGTCAGCCTTCATGGTGTTCCTGCATCAATTGTGTCTAATCGGGACACGCGATTTACCTCTCGTTTATGGAAGAGTTTTCAGGATTCTATGGGCACTCAATTGAAGTTTAGCACTTCATTTCATCCGCAGACTGATGGTCAGTCAGAAAGGACCATCCAGACACTAGAGGATATGTTGAGAGCATGTGCTCTAGATTTTGTAGGCAGCTGGGATAGACACCTTCCGTTAGTGGAGTTTGCTTACAATAATAGTTATCATTCGAGCATCAAGATGGCACCCTATGAAGCATTGTATGGGAGACCTTGCAGATCACCTTCATGCTGGAGTGATGTTGGCGAGAAGCACATCTTAGGATCGGAACTTATTCAAACGAGTAAGCAGGGTGTTGATCTAATCAGAAAAAGATTATTGGCGGCACAAAGTTGGCAAAAATCTTATGCCGATCATCATAAAAGAGAGTTGAGTTTCGCGGTTGGGGAACATGTGTTCTTAAAGATCTCTCCAACCAAGGGCGTCTTACGATTTGGCAGAAGGGAGAAGCTCACTCCCAGATATATAGGACCTTTTGAGATTCTGCAGCGGATCGGAGATGTGGCATATCGTATTGCATTACCACCTCAATACTCAAAACTCCACGATGTATTTCATGTGTCTATGCTAAGGAAGTACATCCCTGACCCTTCACATGTTATCGAGCATGAGGTCATTAATATTCAGCCAAACTTGACCTTTGAAGAGAAACCTATACGAATCGTCGATCGTAGAGATCATCAACTCCATCGGCGCATAGTTCCGATGGTCAAGGTCCTTTGGCAACACCACCAAAAGGAGGAGGATACTTGGGAGATGGAAAGTGAAATGCATGAGAAGTACCCGCAACTTTTCAGTATGTCCCTCTACCAAGAAATTTCGAGGACGAAATTTTTTTTAAGGGTGGTAGACTGTAACGGCCTGGACTTCTTCAAACAAAAAAAATTCAAACATATTATCTTAGATTAAATGCTTTTAATTAATAGATTTAATCCTCTCATTCTCAACATTAAAACCACAGGGTTCCCCATGCCCTCTCGTCACTTCCTTGTTTTAGAGAGAGTTAGAGAGAGAGATAAAGGTTATCTTACCGGCATCCCACTTCATTGTAGGAGAAGGCGGCGTCGAATCCGAGGAGGAGAACCCGGATCCGTGATCAAAAGGAGGCACAACGACCACAACGGGTAGAGATAAGCATTGGATCGAGGTATGTATCGGCTTTAGGATTTCGATTTCTAAATGTATTTATCAGTCTAGGTTTTCATTTAAATATTGATTACGTAAACAGATCTCTTTTATGTATCGGTTTAGGACTACATATGAATCAAGATTATATCCAAAATATGATATGCGAATGTACGTGTTGATTTCATAGGGTATCACGTATGTATTGATTTGAACAAGACATCTCATTATATGCTTCAAATCGGTAGGATTATCCTAGACGTTACCTAACACATTGAAAGTAATTATTGGGGAACGATCATTTGGATCATTATGAGTGTTTTAGGACTTACAAGTATATGGTTTCATCTTGTTCATGTAGGAAGGTTATGGCCCATGTCTTGAATCTTATCACAACCTTTATATGTGATACAAGCCATGTTCGTTTTTATATAAATTTACAAAATTAATGAAATACAGTAGATTGATGCCTAAATCATGAAGTTAACATACATATCCATATATTGTTAATATGGCAGAAAGACATGCAACCAGATGTTATTAGAAAAAAAATGCTATCAAATTTTTAAAGAAGGGATATACTACACGTAAGTTTCATTACTTCCAATCCATCTTATGGGGATTTACCCAATAAAGTGGAGTATTATGTAATGGTAAAGTTATATGATGTATGTGCTATTTTTTTATCAGATACATAATGATTATCTACACTTGGATTATCTACCTATGGTGTTGGAGATAGAATTTCAAAGCAGACCTAAATCATGAAATTAGATTCTTTATTAGAATTTAATGATCAGAATTAATTCATCGAATTAATAACAAGGCAAAACCCATTTTTTTGTTCTTTACATTTTTTACCACCCATAACGTGTGGTCATAGAACATCAAATTCCAAAGGTGCTCATATTAATTTTTTTTAAGATCATTAATTTATGATATTATATTTCCTAATTGCTGACCGTCCTTTGTACTTAACAATTAGTTTACTAAACTTGGATCTAAGGAAAAAAAAGATATTCAAATCAGGAAGATAAAAGACACGCACCGATAAGGTCACTCCATGGAACAAATAGAATATTGAATTAACGATTGGATTCAATAATTTAATGAATGAAATTTTGATTGATGTGAACCAACTAATGGTCAAAAGTCTTCCCATATACATGATAGAAACAATACATTAAGTTTCTAAATTAAATAAGATTAAGGCACGGACTCATAAGCAGTCACATGGATGACCGCAAGGGGTCGTGTTAATGTCGCAAGGGGCAACGCCGCAAGGGGCGTATGGTTGCAAGGAACCACAGAGGCAAAAGCTAAGTCCTCTACAGTTGTAGCTACACCGTCATGTCATTCCATGGACCGCAAGTGCCAGCGGTTAAAAATGTATAAAAGATACGTAAATGAATATTTTGCAAGAAAATGGTTTATAAAGGAAAACCATCATGAAAAATGCAAAGAATGGTTTAATAGGAGAATGAACCATCACATGTTATGCTAAAATTGATTTAAGAAAGTTAAACCATCAAAGTCATGGGGGCTATTATGTAAAGTGGTTTATATGTTTTACAAGTATGTAAATTGCCTAGAATTTTATGAATTATGCCCACAAGTAAAAATAAATATTGTCATGCCTACTTATGCAATTTACCTACTTTACATGTACACATATGTTTATGAAAGAAGCCAAACTAAACATGATAGGGATCGAACTTAGACATGCATGGGAATTATTTAGGCACGAAATATTGTGTATGCATGAAAATCTAAGTATATAATTTTTTTAACGGATCGAGTACCGTTAGAATACCCATGCATGGACCCCGATACATACTGGGCATTAGGCTCATACAAATTATGTTTGTTAATTTCAGGTGAAGAACAGGGTTTGCATTTTCTGGATCGTGCTACGGGCTCATTGAGATTGCTGGCGTGGTACGATTTATCTGTGAAGATCTTGTGGATATCTATATGCCCACAGGAATTATCGAGTTGTTATTTTTTAAATTCTAAATTAGTAATTTCTTTTACTTCCCAGTTTAGAGTTGTAATAATGGAACTCTAGTTTGAGTGGATATCTTATGGAATTGATATTTATCTCTGCTCATTATGTACCATTTGTAGTTATTTGGGTAACGGTTCGGTCGTGTGATCAATTATCGCCTGCTTCCGCTGATTGTCAGGATCTGTTCCGTTACACTTTGTAAATTACCTTCACGGCTTTTGAAATAATCTAATTCCTCTCCCACTTTTCTGAAGTGGTCAAAGCATATATACTCCCATTATTCGTGTAGTATATACATGGAGATTTATCACGTGAAGATCATTATCTATGAAACCTCTTCCTTGACTCAAACATTCCTGAGTTCCATTAAACCAACATGTTTAATGTATGTTCCTGCAACTATTCCCTTGGTTAGGGAATCAGCCAACATGCGGCTGGTAGGTATGTAGGTTACCATGAATTCTTGCTTCGCCACTATATCTTGTATATAATGATATTGGATCTCAATGTGTTTTCCTTTAGAACTATTAGCCCCACTATTAATCAAGCTTATCGCAGCTTGATTGTCCAATACATTTCAATTGGCCCTTTGACCAATTCGAGGCTTAGATTCTTTAGAAAACGCCTGATCCACACAGCATGAGTGGTGGCTATGCTACATGCAATGTACTCAGTCTCCTGTGTATCATCCTCGTTTCTTGCTACCCCAAGAAACGGCTACACCACCAAACATGAACAGGTAACCCGATGTGAATTTTCTATCATCCACATCCCCTCTGAAATCGGCATCGGAGTATCCCACCACTTCAAGTGATTTTGCTTGATACACAAGTTTCAGATGTATTGTCCCTTTCAGATATCAAAGAATCCTCTTTACAGCTTCCCAATGTGCTGAACCGGGATTGCTTTGATATCTACTGACTAAGCTTACTGGATAAGCTAAATCAGGTCGAGTACACATCATTGCATACATTAAACTTCCCACCGCTTGTGCATATGGTACATCTAAAGGTTTCTGCCCCTTTCTGGGACACTGACTCTTACTGAGCCTCTTTCCCATCACAAGTAGTGTTGAAGCTGGAGTGTTGTTCTGCATTCCAAATCTCCTTAGTATAGTATACAAATATCTTTCCTGACTAAGGCTCAATGTCCTTGAGTCACTGTCTCTTGTTATTTGAATTCCAAGAACATAGGATGCTTCGCCCATGTCCTTCATCTCAAATTCATTGCTCAATTTCTGTTTGATTTCATTGTGCATTTGTATGTCATTACCTGCAAGCAGAATGCCATCCACATACAATGACATGATTGCAAACATGCTCCCACTCTTCATGACATACACACAATTATCCAATTTATTTGAAACAAATCCAAATTGGATAACTTTCTCATAAAATTTGAGATACCATTGTCGTGAAGACTGCTTCAAGCCATATAATGAATTTCTTAACTTGTAAACCTTTTTCTCCTGACCTTCAACCTGAGATCCATCATGTTGTCGCATATAAATCTCCTCCTTTAAATCTCCATTAAGGAATGTCGTCTTCACATCCATTTGAATTATTCCAAATCTATACATGCAACTATGGTTAAGATCATCTGAATAGATGCAAACTTAGCCACTGGAGAGTAGGTTTCCTAGAAATCTATTCCAGCTTGCTGAGTATAACTCTTGACAACTAATCTTGCTTTGTATTTATCAACTGTACCATCAACTCGGTACTTTTTCTTGAATACCCACTTACATCCTATGGATTGCCTACCTTATGGCAAATCACATAATTCCCATACACCGTTTTGTTCGATTGAGTCCAATTCGTCCCTCATGGCGGCCAACCATGATTCCGACTCAGACGAAGTCATAGCTTCATCAAAGGATATAGGATCTACACAATCCATGACATCCTCATCCACAGTGTAACGCGATGCCTCGTATCCATAGAAATGGTAATCTTCCATCCATACATGTTGTGTTCTGGGTCTCTTGTTGCCGATTATACTCGTGAGTTGTGTGGATCCCCCCACTTCCTCTAAAGGATCATCATGTTGCATAGGTTCATTCTCTACATTTGGATGATCGATATCATCCTCAAGTTCTTGTCTAATGCTCAAGCCGTCTTCATTGTCCTGTAGGACAATCAGAGGATCCGATTCCTCTATTTCATGCTCCTTTTCTTGATGAATTTCAAGGAAAGTGGCATCACGACTTTCGATCAGACCTTTAGTTTCATAGAAGAACATATATCCTTTAGAATTCTCACTACATCCAATAAACTTGCACTTTAATGTCCTGAAGTCTACCTTGTCTCTAAGCTGACTCAGTGCCAGAACATGTGCTACACGTCCCCATTTCCGGAGATGACCCAACTCGGGCTTTATGTCATTCCATATTTTATATGGCGTTGATTCTACGGACTTGGTGGGAATCCTATTCTATATATAGTTCCAGTCAACACTGCTTCTCCCCAAAATTTCTTGGAGAGTCCTGAGTGTGAAAGCATACACCTTACTACATTCATCAAAGTTCGATTCTTTCTTTCTGCTACACCATTCTTTTGTGGTGTATAGGGCATTGTAGTTTTCCTATGAATGCCTGTCTGAATACAGTAATCCTCAAACTCCTTTGAGGTGTATTCCCCACCTCTATCTATCCTAAGAGTCTTGATTGGTTTTCCCAATCTTGTCTCCACTTCTGTCTTATATCATTTAAATGTTTCAAGTGCTTTCGACTTTCTTCCTAAGAGATAGACATAGGAGAACTTCGAGTAGTCATCAATGAATGTTATAAAGTATTCCTTATTTCTATATGTGTTGATGCTCAGTGGTCCACATATGTCTGAATGGATCAAACCTAGTAACTCTGTTGACCGAGTTCCGATTGAGAAGGGTATTCTCATCATTTTACCAGTCAGACAGTGTTCGTAGGGCAATGGCCTTGCACCCGTGATCTTAAGCAATAGATTTACCTTCATTATTTGATCCATCTTAAAATTTCCTGGATGACCTAGTCTCATGTGCCACAAGTCATAGTCAGACAAATAACACAAAAAATACTCAGAAGAGATATTTATTGATTCACTAGTGTTTATTACAGGAAGACAAAACAGGTCATGCTCGGGCACAAACTTTCCCATCGTATAGACCTTCTTATTCTTGCCTATAAATATACATTTATTATAAAAAGCGGACTTCAAAATCCTTCTTGAGCAGCACTGGGACAGAGATCAGGTTCCGACGTATCCCTGGGGCATATAGTACATCATTCAATACCATAATGCTATCCCCCGGGTCAAGTCTGTACATCCCAACACCTTCCACATCCAGGTAGGTGTTGTTTCCCATGAAAATCCTTTGTTCTCCTTTGCTCAGCTCCTTGAAGTCCACCAGATCCTCTTTCGTCTTTGTGATGTGTCTGGTTGCTCCAGAGTCGATCCACCATCCATCACTGTCCGTGATGACGGAGTTGCATTCTACGACAACCGCAAATTCTATTTTCTTCTTGCCTTTGTTTTCAGGCAATTTAGAATTTCCTAGATTCTTCTGGTTGGGGTAATTGACCTTGAAATTGCCATATTTGCTGCAACCATAGCAAGAGCCATGTGGGTATTTCTCACTCTTTCACTTGAAATTCGCCTTGGAGGGGCCTAGCCTTTTCTTTGTGTGTATCATGTTAGCTTCTACTTCCTCCTCCTCAAGCTCAAAGATCTCGACATTCGATCTTTGCTTTGAGAGGTCTTGTTCAATCGCCAGCTGTGCAGGTAGGTCCGTCACACTCTTTATATTGTCGTTCATCCTCAAGGATGTAGCAATCATGTTGAATGACGGCGGGAGGCTTCCTAAGATGGTTGCTATATGCATCCGCTCTGGAATTGTGCATTCAGTGGCTGCCAGATCTTTGGCCATCACGATCATCTTGTGCACATGCTCGAGGACGCTTTCATATTCCTTCATTCTACACGAGTTGTACTTGTGTAGAAGAAGCTGGACGCTCACTTTAGATTTGGAGTGTTATTTCTCCTTAACCGCAGTCCAGAGCTCATACGCTGATTTATAGGTCTCGAAGACTCGAATCAGATTCAACTCCATATGGGTCAGCATAAAACTTCTAACCCTATTATCTATTTTCTCCCACTGTTCGCGAGACCTAATTTCTTCCACAGTTGGACTCTCAGATAATGTAGGGACGGGTTTGTCTATTATGGAGTGTATGCTATCGTGTAGCAGGCCAATTAGATCTTTCTACTCTACAATGCATAATTAGTACCATTGAGGTACTCTATTATCCCCACCTCAGTGGCAATTGTCTTGCTTGTCATTTTGATTTTGGATCTAATAAAATAAATATAGGTTTGTATCAGATTATTTTATGTAACAAGAATATGCAAAGATATTTTTTTAAACAAACATTGCAAAATCAATAAAGAAAAATGATTTGGAAACTACGTAATTAAAAAACTATCCAATGATAAAGGTTGAATGTTCAAACAACCAATCAAGGAAGAACTACAAACAAGTCACCTCCTTTTTAATAACAAGCATCTAATGTCAATTATATAGTGATTAAACTAATCTCTCTGTAATAAAAGATTATGGTTCTAATCCCCTTAAGAAACGGTGAGACTAATCACTTTGTATTTTACAGCAGTATAGTGATTACTTCTATCTTAGGTGGATGTTAATACCTATTGGATTTCTTTTTTAAATAGAATTCTCAATGCTAACAAGCAATAGGTTATGAAAAAAATAAAAAAAACTAAACAAGCATCAAAACTTATTTTAGTTAATTAATATGTATATGATATATAATGAAGTCTATTGCAACTTCTAAAGAATTTTAATGGCAACCTTAAAATTTTGAATTTTTAAAAAACTATTAGAAGGAGTTTCAATATGTTCACAAAAAAAATATCTATTATTGTTTTTTAAACAATATGCTTAATCACCCTAATCTACTTAGCTTTGTAACAAGATATAGTTGATTAATTTCCAAGCAATTATCCAGGGCCTATCATCCAATCAATTCCACACTTTTCTCGTTTTAAATAAATTTTTAATAGGATCCAAGTTGAAGCAAAAAAACGAAACAAATTTTTGACGGCCAATACTATAGGATTTGCAAAAAAACATTAATTAACTAAAACTTTTAGTTACCGGATGAAATTTTCAAATAAATCCTCCTCAAAAAAACAAGAAACTAAACTTAGCCACACAAAAAAACGGGACCTTAAAAAACAAACAGGAGAAAGCACGAATGGCAATTTGGATTTTTTTAATATGATCAATCAATTCTAATGCAAGTTATATCAAAAAAAATGCAATCAACAATGGAGTTAATGGAAAGAATGACCCCTTTAAATGGGGATTAATGCTAAAAGAATGGCCCCTTTAGGGGGTTAATGTCGAAAATAAAAAACAGGTAGAACCAAAAAATATGTCATGTCCCCACTTAAAGAATAAATAAATAGAACTTGTAAACCCACTAGGGTTTCGTTGACAGGATGCAGAAAGGGGCAGTGACCTCGCGAGGCAACTATGCGAGGCGGCGGCATCGGTGACCAGATCAGCTGGTCTCGCGTTCTCGCTGCCTCACAACCGTCGGATCGAGCTCCAACGTTGCCGTAACGAGCTGCTCTGATACCAGTGAAGGATCTCGTCGAGGTACACCCTTTTTTTGGCTGCGAGAGAACGAGAGAGAGGGAGATCGAGAGAGAAGGGGGGATATGGTCGGATGGGGGCTCCCGTTAGACGAGTGAGTTCCGATGGATGGCATTCCCCTCCTCCTAGGAGGTTATTTATAGAGCGTATGCCCTCCCCACGTCCGCCCCCTTCCCACGCCCTTGCGGTTAGGGTCTCCGGGAGACCCGGCCTTGCCACAACCGCTTGAGGCGGTTGCGTGACCACGTCGGTCACGGCAACCATTCTACAATTCCCCCTCGACCCCATGAACTTGCTTCATCTTACCCCGCAGACCATGCCATCAGTTTTAACTTTATTTGAGTCAGTTACTTCGGTTAGTCTTGAGTTAATCTAACCAATGAAAATCCAACAGCGGATATTTCACCCCCTATGTTCTTTCCATAGGCCAGAGAGGAGGTTGTCGGCGAGATCGAGGGCCGAGGGTTGGGTGTCGGGCTCGAGGGAGCCGGTGGCTGCAAGGGGCCTAGGTCTGGGCATCAGGATGCGGGGGGCACGGGTGTGGCCGACAGGGCTTGGGGGCAAGGGCAGGGAGGATGCTGCAGGGCTTAGGACAGGGGCTCGGGACAATGGCAGGGCTCGGAACATGGGCGAGGGTTGGGGTGGCAGGGAGAACGGGGCAGGGGTCAAGGTGGGTGGGTGATGGGCAGGGGCGTGTCAGCGCTGGGCATGCTTGGTGCGGAGGGATCAAGACGGAGGGCGGATGGCAAAGGGAGAAGGGCGGAGAGGAGATTCTGGAGGGCGACGAGCAGGGGCGTGACAGGGTTGGGGACGCTTGGGGTAGAGGGTAAAGGGCAGAGGGTTCTGGTTGGGGCAGGGCGAAGGGCTCGGGGCAGAGGGCGGAGGGCAGGGTGGAGGGCTCGGGGCTCTGGTCGGGGCGGAGGGCGGAGGTCTCGAGGTGGAGGGCGAAGGGATCAGGGCTCTGGTCAGGGCGGAGGGCTCAGGGTGGAGAGGAGTTTCTGGAGGGCATATTTGATGTGGGTGAGAGTGAGTCACACTTTTAGTAAATTTGATAAATAAAATGGAAATAATGTAAAAGAAGATAACAGAATATGGTTAGTTTTAACGGGTAAATGGATGGGGGTTAACCACAGGATCTATAAGGTATAGATTAACAAGTTTACAGGGTTGAGGGAGGAATTAGGTTGCTTCAAAGGTCGTGGAGGTAACTGACAAAGATTATAAGGTCTGTCGGGTAAAAATCACATATTACAATCATCAGAGCATTTCACATTAATACATTATGAAGGAAAATAATTAGGAATAAGAACAACAAATTCAAAATTTGACGATGACTTTTACATCAGTCCATATTAAGAGCAGAAGGATTATCAAGACTGATTTTAATGTTCCAGCTCCATTGTCTGTTACCGGGGAAAATTGGCACGGATAACTTTTTGAGATGGACTCAAATGGATCCATTGAGTACCACCCAAAATGTTCAAGCTTAAGTTGTCAAATAGTAATCCCCGCCACTTATATCCCACAACCACACTTCGAGAGATTTAGATGTGAGACTATGTTTGGGGGTTGGGGTGCTACAACATCCTCCACTTATATTCACAATATCCTCATTGCGACATTACCCATCATTTCTTTCTAGTGACAGCGATGGATGCATGCTCCGAGTAGCCTTTTCCTCATATCTCTTCGTAGGGGTGGTTCCATCTCTCGAGTAGTCATTTCCACTATCATAGGGAAATAGGTTGTGATACCATTTGTAACGTCTCAGACTTAGGTCATTGGTCCATTATTGAGGAAAATTACCCCTAACAACTTAGGTTCGGGCCCAGATGGATCTAGGACAACCAACAAAAATAATTAAGCTCAAGTTGTCAAGTAGCAATCCTCGAACATCTTGTAATGGCCTAGTGGTTGAAGCAGTGGTTTCCTCTTCAATGGCCAAGTTCCAACCACACCCTCCCGACCTTAACTAGTGTAAAAAAAGTAGTATTCTTCACTACTTATAGCATACACCCACACTTTGTGAGTTTTAGATGTAGGATTATGTTTGGGGGTTGGAGTGTTACAACCTCCCTCACTTATACTTTCAACGTCCTCGTTGCAACATGACCCATCACTTATTCTCAGTGACAGTGGCAGCTGCATGCTCCGGGAAGCAAAATAAAATGGCATGCCACATTGGATCCTGTAAGTTACGCATGCATATCAAATTCAAAAAAAAAAAAGACAGTTGCAACAAGAACCACTTGAGATACTTCAAGATAGAACATCCAATTTCGAGTTTCTTGGACTTGTTCAAAGACAAGTCATATCTCTCATAAGTCCTCAGTAGAGATAGACAAATAAACAACAAAAGAACAACTCATAAAAAGTTTCTTGGGTACATCTAACAATAAGACCAAAGGGAAAAAACTAGTACTACTGAGAGAACTATCTAACCTTCCTCCTGCCACTCGAAATACTTCAATATGCTACTCTACTGAGGAACCTGCAGCGGGGCAAACCACATGTGCGATAAAATGCTCGTAAGTAAAATAGCTTAGCATGCAAATAGGAAGGCAAAAAGGAATGAAATAACTTGATACAATTAGGACGCATGACCATGTAGTTGTTCCTATAAACTTATTTAGTATTCACTTATTCTTAACCATCGAAACTTAACCATGAATGAACATATATCCTTGAACTTATACTTATAATTAAGTATGCCCCTTATTACCAGCCGATGCTGCTAGCGAGTTCCTATTGCATTTATGATTGTACAATAAGCATAATGTGATGACATCAGCTGCATCAATATGTGGACTTTTCACTAGGCTCTCCTGAATCGGGCACACCCAGATGGTGTTGTCCTTTAGGTCATACACGTCTGATTGGTCCCCACAAATGGACTTAATTAGATGTGGCTCCCGCATTGAGTGTAGCACTTAACTCCATATATCGTTATAGCATCATTTTATTGTTCACATGTAGAATAACTTGTTTAGTAGTAATATAACCCTCTTTAATATAATCCTTAAACTACCCACCTAGATATGTGTTGCATTATCACACTAAGAACAATGATAAAAAGGTGCACATTAAGACTATGTAACCAAGTTCTCTGATTACACACCTCTATAGTGATTTTGGATATTAAATAACTTAAGATTTCTCTTTCCAAAATTTCACTGCATGATACTGTTCTTAGTAATTTGATTTACTATATATTAATGATTTATTGGGTGCTTAAGAGAGGATATGTCCCCAAAACAGCAGGGTAGGGAAAGGGTAAGAGGCCCTGATGTAAATATGATATTGCATTGTGCTTTGATTATAAAGTTATTCTCAGGGATTTCATAGGATAACAATTCAACCCATATATGCTTGGATTATAATATCTGTCTCTCGTGTATTAAGTGTCTAACAATCAGTACGTGACTCGATATAAAACAATTAAAATTGTATTGGCATCTTGTAAGTTGCAAAACACGACTTACGTATATTACATAAAATTGTCAACGGTGGACAGACGTGCAGATTCGTATTTTCATTTCCGTGGCAAATAATAATTCCAAAATTATCTAGACTCGTTAATCATACGTGAATTTAAATATGAAGGAAGCACTCTCATCATGGGGGTGTGATTGCCCTTCAAGGCTTATGAACAAGTACGAGCCTTTTGGAATTATCACATTAGGTGTAGGATATGAACAAAAATGCCTCTATACACAAGAACGAAATTCTTCCAAGAAAAAAATTGATACATGAAACTAAATCTCTATGTATGATGCGGATACGTAAGAAATCCATATCTCAACGATTTGCAAATATGTATGATCACTGACATTTTCGAACGATTAATCTTGCATAGGATACAATAGAATTATCGTATCCAAGAGGAAAACTGAATACGAATAGAGAAAAAACGCATACCGTCAATGTGTTGTCCTTAATAGTCCTAAGTGTCGGTGACTCGGCCCCTTAGCTAGTCATCGGTATCCCACCATATCGAACCTTGTCGGGTATCTAATCTCTTTGCCGTAAGCTATCTAAAACCATAACATTTGGAGGTAAGTTTTGGTAGTCAAGGTTGAATGCATAAGGGAGAAAGTCATTATTTTGTTTTTCCTAATACTATTTTTGATGGTGAACGTTAGGGTTTAAGCCTTAGCGCATCACGGAAACGTGAAGATCACATCACATACGATAAAGAACAACTAGTCATACTAGTTGCAAGGAACAATGGAAATTAAAAAAATTAACAAAAATGAAATCACATGACATGCGAGCATTTCCCATGTCACTTCATAAAGATTAAAACGAGTAAAAGGATTACCTCTTGAAGCATATTTGCGGTCATGTGTCTATAAATGAAGAAACCTTCAGTCTCAAGTCCGATCCAACGAATGATTCACTTGCAGGTACGTGGATGAGATGTATGCTTCCCACAATCCGAGTTCACAATCGGAACGCAAAACCTCCTGATTTTGTCATGAAATCTGTAGCCTTCCTCACGAGTACGGAGCAACAAAGAAGACGGAGATCCACGAGCAATCGATCCGGTAGCGCAACGGCAGCGTGACGATGATGACGCTTTCAATAACCACAAAGTGTAGGACTACTAGGGTTGAGAGATAACCTTTTGGACATGTATGAGAGAGAGAGATATTTGTTGTTTTCAACTAGTGTTATTGTAAGAGAAAGAGCTAGAGCCAGCCTTTCTTTTATAACAAATTGGATGGTGGAGATGCACTCCTAATTGAAATCAATGGTCTTGAATTTATTATATAAAATTTACATTAATTAATTAATTCAAAAGAAAATAAATATATTGAAGGATGTTTAACAAATTTAAATTCTATTAAATCAATTCATATGGATTAATATGGAACGGAATGGACCTCCTTCCATGTCTAGGTGGACGTCACCATGGAGAGATTCTCCATATGGTCACCCACTTCTAATAAGGAATGGACTCCACCTCTCTTTAATATTGATGAGATCCAAAATCTCATCAATTACTCCACATGTGCAACAACTATATTGCATAAATGTTCAGCAAAATAATTTCAAATTATTTTGTGACAATTTCAATCATGTCATTGATAATTATGAATCATATTCAACCACCCAAAATAAAATATAAATTACATTAACAAATAAATTATACAATGTGAATCCAATTTACATTAACATTTAATTTATAAATCTTATATACAATTAAATCTCTCCATGATATTATAAATCATATTTATAATATTTATGATTACTGTGTATAGAGGTAACCACATTAATGATATCTTTGATAATTAAATCTCATTTAGTTATCTTAAATGAATCTTCTCATGTGTCCAAATAATATGAATCACATTCGTATTATTCATGATAGTTAAATCATATTTAATCATTAATTTTCCAAAACTCAGATATATTTTCAATAATAAAATCATTCTTGAACTCTTTCAAGAATAATGTACATTCTCCGCGGATACTTGGAGATAAGGACAAGGAGATTGTACATTCCATGTATAATGACTCGGATATTGAGATCTTATCACATATCCTGATCTACACGACCTCTCAAAGATGGTTGATTAAATCAAACCTTAAATATAATCCTCTCATTGCATCCGAATCACATTCAGATCAATGTCTAACATTTGTACTAAAATCAGATTACTAATCTTTTGAGAGGAGTCCCTAAAATCCAAACATGTTTCATCTCTCACTCGAAATGGAAGAGTCATGTTTATACAATTGTTTATGATCGCATCACCCTTGAGTATTCCTAATGCCCATATATCCTGCTTACTAGAAGACTTAGAATAAACTCAAAGTTTTAGATCATATTTGAACAGTTTTCTGCAATATTTATCATTAAGTTTCTCATTCGATCATTGGGAGTTAGTGTTAATCATATGCTTTCCAAAAATATATATCATAACTACAAATTCTATCATGCTTCCAAATCAAAATGGTAACGCATGGAATTTGGTTGGTCCCAATATCTCATGAGTGAGCTCATGTCTTCTCGTTCAGTAGTGAACCTATATGATCCATTTGAGAGATTGTTTTACTCATATAATCTTGCTTATATCGTGATATCATATAACATAGGTCTTGGTTATCTCGATCTCATTAAGTCAACTTTTTAACCTAACTTATATGACAGCACCAAATCTTTATTCCTATGGAGAGGACCTGCATCAAGAGGTCGGTCAGATATCATCCTTTAGAAACGGATTGCCATCTCTTTCTCAGGATGGATATCCTTTCTCAACAATCATTTGACGATGCTTGATGAGTCCTCAATCTAACTCTTTGGATATCATTCCACCACCAGCATTTATGATTCAACCATTGAATCAACACCGTATGAGTAGGCCATGGTACGTAACCTTAATTATACTAAGCGACCTTATAAGTGCATTCATTCATTTAATCTCAGACATGGAGTGAAAAGAATCAATAAGTTTTATTGATATATCAAAAGATTACAATAATATTTATTGTAGAAATGGTTCGCTCGAGGCTCACATGTTTAACAATCTCCCACTAGCATTTAGAACCATTGAGCTACAATCTTAAAACCCATAATCATTACATGTTGGTTGAAAACATTTTGGGGCAAAGGTTTGGTAAGGGGATCATAAAAAATATCGGTAAAGGCCACCTTGATGATGGCGATGTCATCAGGCTTTTGAATCTCCCGAATGATGTACTATTTCCTTTTTACGTGTTTACTCTGTTGATGTCATCTGGGTTCCTTTGTATGAGGTATGGCTCCCGTGTTATCGCATAACAGTAGGATGAGAGTATCGGAGGAAACTACGTCAAGTTCCAAGATGAACTTACGTAATAATACTGCCTCCTTTGCAGCATCTGATGCAACAATATATTCAGCTTTTGTTGTCGAATCAGTCATAGTGTCTCGCTTCTCCAGATCACAGCACCACCATTTAACAAGAATAGAAACCATGAAGTTGACTTGTGGTCATCTATATCAGATTGGAAGTCTGAATCTGTGCATTCTAAGACTTGGATATCACAATCTTTATAGACCAAGATGTAATCTTGTCTCCATCTTAGATACTTAAAAATGTTCCGTACTCCATTCCGGTGATGTTATCCATAGCAGGATTGGTAACAGTTTACCACTCCCACTACATGTCAGATATCTGACTTTGTAAGTATCATGGCATACATTAGGCTTCCCACAGCTGATGTGTAAGGGTATTCTGCCATGGCCTTCTTTTCTTCAACACTTAGAGGAGTCCTTCCTTTCAATAGGTGTATACCATGTTGTTGAACACACATCCAACTATTAAAGTGGTCGTGAGGTCTCACAAGGCGAGACCAAAGTCGTTGAGGTGACTGCTCACGGAAGTCGATGAATTCCAACAACATTTAACCCACATATGGAAAATAAAGCAATGCAATGCAATGTGGAGTTAAAAGTTAGTATAACCCTACAAATTAGTGTATAGTGGTGAAGTATGTGTAGGGTGTCAGATACGAGGAAGAGACGAGTGCATTCTATTATTTATTTCTAAATAATATATAAATGTAGATAAATCTATTATTTACTTAGTATTTTTATGGGTTTTTGGTATATTTAATTTGTATGTATATTTTTATAATATATATTTTATTTTTAAAAAATAAATTTTATTTTCTTTTATAATTTTTTATTTTTAATTTCTTTTTGTTTTTAAAAATATAATAAATAAATAAATAAATATATATAATGTAATATGTATAATATAAATAATGTATAGGTTTATATAATAACGAATATTATAAATTCGGTAAATACTAATACAAAACATTCATTTTTATTTTTTTTAAAGGATTTAAAAATATAGTTAGGTTTTTATAATGAATAATAATATTAAGTATACATAAGGATATATATATATGTGTGTGTGTATACTATATACACTTTTATATTTATAAATAAATCTATAAATAATCAAAACTTACAAAATAAATTATTTTCATCTTTTTTATATTTTTTCTCTGTTTTTGTGAATTTGTTTTTAAATTATGCTATTTTTTAGTATTTTTAAAGTTCAAAATACTCCAAAATAGGGAGTTAATAATTAGGCCTAACTATTTTGAGAATTAAAAATAGAAAATAAGTGCAAAATTTCTCAAAACTATTCTTAGTATGTACATATAAAAATATAGAATCAGAAACTATTTCTTGGAATTGTTGATAAAAATTTTTAGTTTTATATAGTTAGGAGGATTTTTTAGTTTTTAGTGATTTTCTTTTGTATTTTCTAGTGACTTTTGCTCATGAGTTATGTTATATAATACCATAAAATTTGTAATTTTTTAGGAATTTTTCAAGAAGGTTTTATAATTTTTTTAAAGTTAAATAGGGAATACAAATGCTCCTTTTGATTTTTAATAAATGGAAAATGCAATTAATATGCTAAATAAAAAGCATGGCATGAATGAGCATAAAATCAAGCACTTCCTCTATTTTTCATAATTTTTGGAGCACGGAAACTATTTAGAAAAAAGGAAAATGCAAATAAATAAATAAATAAATAAATAAATACAAGACCTAACAAAGGTATAATTGCAATAAAAATATAGTGCGAGGGTTTACATGTAATTAACCCAAAAGTTTAACATCAAAATACAACTTTTGTATACTAAATAGAAATTATAGGAGTTGGAGGGGTATATTTTCAATTTGACCAACTCACGTGGGAGACCACATGAGCTGACTTGGCACCGGACCTAGGTGTGATTATCAATACAAGAAAGGGTACAGTTGCAAAATTTACCAAAAGTTTAAGCATTAATTAAATATTTACAAAACTAGTTTTTAACTACAAAAGG
Organism: Ottelia alismoides; assembly: GCA_037367405.1. Taxonomy (NCBI): domain Eukaryota; kingdom Viridiplantae; phylum Streptophyta; class Magnoliopsida; order Alismatales; family Hydrocharitaceae; genus Ottelia; species Ottelia alismoides. Next base: position 33,038 of record JAZKJV010009768.1, on the reverse strand, counting down.
TGGCAGATAATTTACCCCAAAATGCGTGCTTCATCGTGCGGTCCAGGGTGCTCCATGTCATCTCACTTAAGCGGTTCAAACGACGGAGGGAGGGTGACGCTTCGTTTTGCTTCAATTGCCCAGATTAGATCTGAGTCATGTTCTTCATCTGATGGTCCATGCGCCACTTGGAAGAACACTCAAGAACAAATCTGAGTGTTGCTTCGATCACTAAAATATCCTCGTTACGGCCTCCAATCGCCTCTTAAATGGGTCCAATAGCTCGCTAAGGGACCTCAGCATCTGCAGGTGTGCTTCAAAGGGTTCCAGATCCCCTCGTAAGAGATCTATGGCTCTATTCCATCCAAGCGACATGGGGCTCTATTCGAGCTTTGATTCAACTTCCAGGTTCGCATTCTAGCCTTGCACCTACACCAAAAAGGCTCCTAGGTTTGAAGCACAAAGCCTCGGCCACATGATGAAGCTACAAATAGGGAAATGAAATGAGCAGCGAGCTTCCGACGGATGGCAGAAAATTGAAGCTTGATTTGTCTCAATTCAAACAGAATCGAGGGGGGTTGGTGGGCAAAATGTGGAGCAGATGACAAGGATCGATATGGGGTGAAATCAGGGCGGCACACCGTCGGACACAAGATGAATTTGGCCTAGAGATCAAGCTTCGAGTCAAAAGGGGATTTTGATTCTACCCAAAATTAAATGCTAAAAACTGAAATTAAAATTCAAAAATAGATTGTATGGCTAAGACTAACCGAAAACTGACGGAAAAATGCCTCAACCAAGTTCAAGACCATGGGAGGCAAAACCGACGAAGAAGTACTCCGGCGATGGATAGATCTTCTCCTCCTTGTGTCCTCCTCGCTGCAGAACGACGGAGTATGCCTCTGTCACCAAGCACGCCTTCAGTGCACGATCTGAGAGGCTTAGAAGCTCGGAAGAGGGATCAGCGGGCAAAAATGGCGGAGGTGGATTATTTATAGGTGGAGGAAGTGGATGACTTCAAGGTGAGCTTGTGTGAAGCTCGGTGGTGGTTGGCAAGTAGTAGGAGATGGACGAAGGTGAGGGAAGGTAGGGATGCAGAACGGTGGGATGTTCGAGGGAGAGGGTGGCGTGGAGGTGGAGTGGTAATGGAAAGAAGAGAGGGTGGCTCGTGAGTTCTGACAGGTCAGACGACTGGAAGGGACAGTTGACCAGAGGTTAACTATTCTTGAGCCCTGGTTGATCCACGTGGACCAGCCAGGAAAAAGGAATCCAAAAATTATTTATAAAATCAATAAAATTAACAAATGTATTAATTTATTTTGGTTAAAACATAAAAAATATTTATAATTTTATCTAGTATTTTATTCTAATTTTTATTTATTTTTAAAGACTATTTATTATGTTTTAGATTTTACATGTATAGCTATAGGTATAAATACATATATTTAGCATGTTTGATTTTTATTGTAATATATATATATTATTTTATATGCATAATTTATGAATTTATAAATTATTTAATTATATATTTAGATATTTTTACTTTTTCTGAGTTCCTTTATATACTTAATTAATTATATACATATATCTTATAGGTATATTATAGGTATAGCTTACCTATATATTGAAGTATATAATTTATTTTATTTAGTTTGTGATGATCTTATTTTATTTTAATTATGTACATGTATTTCAAATAATATTTAAAATTTTATAAAATTATAATAAAGTGAAAATTATAAATAATACATATATTGATTATTTTATACATGTATACTGCACAACGAGGGCCTAAAAGTTAACTTTTGCATCTTAACTCCAAATTGAATGAAATCGCCTTCATTAAATAGATAATTTAATTTTATGAACAATAAATGTGAGTTTAGTGAATTTTGGATCTATATGGAAAAGATACATATCTGTAAAGGATTCTTTGCGACTCTTTATTTTGTGTGTCCCGGGCACATTGTGCATTAATTTTCAGTGAATCAATTTTGTATTTTCTTTGTATTTTTATGTAAAATGTTCATGTTGAAGGTTTATTGATTTAAGGTATAAAATAGGAAAATAAAATAGATCCCAAAAGGATATTCATTGAGATATAAAATTGGGCTTTTTGTGTGATTTTCTGTGCAGTTTCTCTGCTCTATCTCCCCATACTTTATTTCTTGTCGACCAAGTCATCATGATGACTAGATCTCAGGGTCCAAGGTTACTCAATTTCTTTAACACTTCCTTCTTTTTTTTCCTTTATTATTTTATTTTGAGATTAAATATAGTATATACAATATTAGATGTGAATTATTAGTGTTTATTTTTACAAGTTAATGATATATACATGCATTTAACTAGGGATTTAAGGCCAAGACGAAAGAATAAAGTTGATGAAATGGAGATTCATTACCCCCTTATACTTGCTAGTCCATAGCAAACACTTATGCATATATTCTTCCTGTACGTCTCCTCCCACCACTTTTGCCTCTACTCCGGTTGTTGTTGCAGCTGCAACTGCTGCAACACCTCTTCCTTCCTTCTATCATGCACCATCAGCTCCACCCATGATCCAGGACCCTCCATCTCCACCTCCACCTCAGTTGCACAGTGGGGATGAAGGCCAAAGTCGCAGTACACGCAGCTGAAATAGCACCCCCTTCCTTTAGTCCAACACTTATTGCAGTAGTACATAGTCATCCTTGATTTCATAAGCTTGTCCTCGTGTAGCTTGTGGAAGATGCTCCTCGACCACTGGGTCCCCTCCGTGGCGCATCTCAGGTGCAGGTCCAAGTCTAAGTCTTCCCACTGGTAGCACGTGCCCTTCCCCTCCTCAACGCACTTGCTGCACTAGTAGGATTCCATCACGGTCCTTACGATCTCGAGAGTGAGCATGTCTGGTGGCTGTTTTCGATTTGCATTGATGGTGATGAACGTGAAATCTACCTCTTTAATAATCGATAATTGTAGTATAGGAGGTGAATTTCGGTCGATCAAAAACCACAATCTTTGAATGTTGTGGAAATTTTTTACTTGGCAAGTCTACCAAGGTCGAACACAGGGAATGGTGATTCTTAGTTGCGTGGTCTTAAGCCAAATTAAATAATTAAATTTATGCTCGATTAATCTCTGTGTTGAGAAAATATATAATGCAATGAGATGCAAATGCAAGGAAATTTACAGAGACAGATGTTTAGCACAGGATTTGTGATTAAGATTTCAGCTCCAATATATGTTAATCCATAACGTCAACATTTATATCAAAAGCTAAAGTTCAAGAGAAATAATCAGAGTATCAATACTGAGCTCTATTGAAAATTTCATTTAATTTCCCTGTACATTGTTTCTTAAGCAATAAACATTATCATTTAAAAAATACAAGGAAAATAATTCTCAATCTTCCTTTTTGAAGCTCCTGCGCAGATTAAATCCTCAATAAATAATGATTAAATAAAGTATGAAGATTTATTTCAAAAACTTTTCTCAATGGAGTCCCTGCATAAGTATCATTGATTCATCAAGCCTGAATATGTCAAAATAAGCCTGCATATGCCAACAGTGATCCTCGAATAATAATACGCAGTAAACAACCTCAGATCTATTCACAAATTATGCTAAGTGATAGAGAATGAAAATAGCTTTAAAATGACATATTATACGCTAAAATCGGAGTCCGTATGAAAAAGATATGCTAAAATAAAATTCCAGGGACTAAAATGTAAATAAAATAAAGTTTTTCTTGCAAAGAGGTCCTTGGAGGGGCTTATATGTAATTTCTGAAAGTTGGAGGGGCTCTTCTGCAATTTACCCACTGGTAGGGGTATTGTTGCAATATCTGAAACAAGCAGTGGCTTTTGTGCAATTTTTCCAGCTTCGGTGGCGCGGCTGAGGTTCAGACGCTCCCGAGGCTAAGGTTCGGAACGGAGCTGAGGTTCGGGGGCTTCGAGGCGAAGGATCGAGTTGCAGAGCTCAGGCTCGGATGCCCGAGCCTACGTGGAGGCTTCTGCTGCTTCGGATGATCCGAGGCTACGGCTCGGGGTCGAGGTTCGGTTGTGGCCACGTGGAAGGCCCTTGGACCGTCGGATCAAGGGTCGCCTGCCCGATCCGACGGCAACTGTGCGTCAGTGGGCGAGCGGAGGTTGAAGGTGGTTGTTCTCGGGGGTGACGGAGGAGCAGCGGTGTTGCGGCTGCACGGTGGAGCGGCAGTGTTGCGGCCGCGCGGTGAAGGGCTCTGGCACGAGGCGGGGCGTACGGAGGGGCTCGCCCATGGTCGGTGGAGGAGCGACAGGGCTCGAGCACGATCGGGCGACGATGAGGCACGATCGGCGGAGGGCGGAGGAGCTCGGCCGACGCACGGCCGAGCTGTGGAGGAGGTGGTAGGTGATCGGCGAGGTGGAAGAGGGGGAAGCGGGGCTCCGGTCGAACGGTGGAGGAGCGGGGCTCCGTGTTCCTGTAAATGTTTAAAAAAATGGAGAAGAGGGAACAGATCGCCAAGATCTGGAATGGCGATGGCCACCTCCCGTCGTCGCTTAAGCCGCTTGGCGAGGCGGCGAGCTCAACAGCTTGAGGGCTGCAGCAGAGTAGTGACTCTGGATCTCGTCGAGCATCAAGACGCTGTCACCGGCCTTAAAGGGGAAGGGCAGATGATTTTTGGCGGTGGCGGAGGAACCTCTATATAGAGAGAGGTTGTAACGGTGGGGAGGAGGTCCAGGGACTACGGCCGGCGGCCGTTACATGCAGGAGGAAGTGGGTGTGGCGTTACGCGGGGGGGTGGGGGGGCAGCGTCTGGAGGTAGGTGATGATGGGATCATGTGCTAGGCACGTGACCCAGGGGGCGGCTGGAGAGAGATATCTGGGGGTGCCACGTGGCAAGCCCAGGAGCTGCCACGTGGCGCCCCAAAAAAATTTCAAAATTAAAGGATAAAGAAAATAGAAAAGAAATAGAAGGAGACCTCAGATCGAAAAATTCCTTCACGAAAGTTGGTTATCTCGACGAGATCTACAACTTCAATGAAGGATCCGGGAACAAAAGCGGTCATATGCACGAAGCGGTATTTTTGGTGGTTCTCCATGTGTATAGAAAACCGGGTTTTTTGGATTTTGTAATTTTTTGATGGTTTTAGAGAGGATAAAAATTATAGAAAAAATACAATAAAATACAAGAAAATTAATTACACATTAATCTAATTTTTTTGGATTTTTAATGGATAAGAAATTAGGAAAATAAAATAGAAGTCAGAAACACACAACTTTTGTACAGACTGACAACGGACACTTGGACTCAGACAGTTTCTTTGATTTCAGTTTTGATCTGGATTTGGATTTTTGTGTCGCTTAATAAAACTTTCATCAAAGAACACAAATAAAAAAGAAATAAAATTAAAAGGGTTAATTATGTACATAAAAACTTAGGTCAAAAATAGCAAAAAGTCAAAATGCGCAAAAGAGGCCCAAAACCCAATTTTCACATATGAGCTCCGAATTTTACGAAATTGGTCTTGTTTTAAAGGTATTTGAAAATGGAGTACTTTAAAAGTGAGTAGACCAAAATCAGACACTGTATGTGGGAGATATGCTCATTTTAGTCTGTCAGATGTGAAATTATACTATGGATTTATTTGACACTTATTGGGGTTAGTAATTTTTTTGTATTTTTGTTTAATAAGGTTAGTAATATCAACACAATGGAGATGGTTTGGGGTTAATCAGAGTTAAGATGAATTATCTAAAAATAAGAGAAGTTAGCGGCTTTTTGGGCTAATTTACACTTGGGATTTTTAATGCAATTATGCATGATGAAATGCAAATATTATTAACACATGTATGAATGCTAAAAATGCTCTATTAATGATTAATTATAAGTGAATGATGGAGAACAGAACCTAAATGACCAATTTTATCATGATGAATACGAGATACATCATACCCCTATACTTAGACCATGCTCGTCCTCGAGCATGAATGAATAACTTAGTTGAATACATCCCTGACTGTGCATGTGAATTTTCAAGGCTTAATTCATAAAAGACCCTTAATTTGAGTGATCCTAAAATTCTGGGCTCAACCAAGCTTTAATCAAAAGGAATCCAACTTCTCTAATTTTCAGACTCTCTGTTTGTACATAAAATATAAGGATATGATTTTTTTTAGTGTACTGCATTCATGAGAGTAGAGTCTAGGCATCACTCAAAGTTCTAATCCAAGAGACTCTCCTCTAGACCTAATCCTCAACACTAGGGAATAAGTCTATTCCTGCTTCAGTCAACCGTCTCATTAGTTTGTCAGACTTGAAAGTGTAGATGGACGACCAGATGATGGAGGGCATAGGATTGTGTCTGATTTTCTCTCCCTTACATTGGAACAAGGTGCCTCTCGAGTGCCTTATTACTCAACACATGTAAGTTTTAATATTGTTGATCCATGTGTCCGTCAAGAGAGTTGGAGTCGTCTGCACTTGGTTTTCTGGGAGTACACCGGGGTGTGTCTTTTCTGAGTATCTAAGATACCTTCGACACCCAGACTTGTATCGCTTACGATGCAGAGCCCTTTTTGTGGTGTCAGCCCGACTCCTTGGTCCTAATTAGCGCTTGGCCCAAGTGGACACTTTGAAAATGTTTGGGAGCGCTTGCCATTGGTGGAAGCTCATTTAGAATTTTGACTTTAGATGATAGAGCTTTTCTTTGACAAATCTATTTCTTTTTTTTGTTGGCTAGCTCCACTGCTTTTACCAAAAGTTGGTGCACACTTATCAACAATTTTCATTAAGTTTCATCACACCCTGGCACTTAGGTCAATATCAAAAAGATAGCATATGAACTAGTTCACATACTGGCTAGGATTTTGCTGACACTCAGGTTTTCTGAAGCCTTCATTAACTTTATCCCATCCTCGAATATCATCAGATCGGGTCTAAACTCAAATCTCTAGTCCCAGTCCCTCAAGTGATAACTCAACTTATCTCATCAATCATGCAGTTGTGAACGTGATTGTGCTGATCATATTCTTTTTGAAGGTAGAGATGAAGAGTGCAATGTAGCGCTCAAATCTTTCAAACTAGGGAAGTGTGGATTATTAAATTTAAAACCCTAATGACTAAGGCATGCTAACTCAGAATCTCAAGATCTCAGAAATCAAGTGTCCTCAAAAATCCTCAAGCCTTGAGTGATGGTGAATGTGTCAGGAATATATCAACCAAGGAATGCATGAAATACTTGATGAAAAGCAAGACCATGAGTGATGATTTTCTCTCTTTTTTTAACGCAAAAAGTTTTTTTTGAAAAACATGTAATATACACACTACTTGTACCCATCCCTGATGTTAAATAAAAATGATTAAAGTACGAGATATGGATAAAGTAGATAAAATAAACACACCCCCTATACTTAGCTTGTGCTATGTCCTCATGGCACAAAGTGAAATGTAGACATAGCTCATACGAAGTATAGATGGGTCAAAAATAAAAGAAGAGAAGCGATGTATAAACAATGGTAGCGGTACCCCTATACTTAGTCTTAGGTCAGCTTAAGTATAATCGGATAATTACAGATGGGGAACCGGGTAGATTTGCGGATGTACAAGATCAAGGAGGTTTGCGACGGACCTTCTTGCAGGAGAGTGGAGGGAGATAGTATGGAGATGTGGAGTGTGATGAAGAGGGGGTCGATGAAGAAGACCAGCCATCGTCGGAGTCATCCTCAGGAGAATAGTAGTCTTCTGCATAGGATCTCCAACTTTTGTCGATCAGAGGTAAGTGCCCATGGATCAGAGTTGTACCTATTGCACTTATCTGATGAACCACATCATGACCGGACGAGGACTCTTCAGAAATCACCTAATGTCTAAGGTCAAAGGTGACTTTCTTGGTCGGTTTGTTTCCTTGGGAAGTATTGGGAGGAAGTTGGACAGTCTTCATCTCCCTGTCTTGAGTAACCGATGTGACATTCATGAGTTCCTTATCAGATGAATCCCCATAAAAGTCGACCAATTCTTGAAGGGTCATGCGTTGCTTCGGTCGAGGGAGATTATTCCTGGTGATTTTGTAGTTTATGGCTGGGATTTTTGATGTCACATCCGGATGGTCGTGAATTTTGGTGACATTGGATGTTTCCGGAGTCGGTTACTTATATGGTTCAAGTAACTCATGAATTACTGCCGACTCAAAGATTGGACCACTCAAATAATCGTGGTGATCTTCAATAATATGGTCCAATTCCTTATAAGCTCTAAAATCTTGATTTTTCCTAGGAGCAGTGATAGGGTGGTGAGAATCCGAAGTTTGTCCAACAGTCAGTCTTTTAGGTGACTCTCCTAGGGTTTGTCTCAGTGTGTCATGCGGAGATGTCTGATAATGTGAAATATAATTGCCGGTTTCAAGTTGATTTTCCTCAGAGTAGGTTGTGTCATTGGGGGTTTGTTCATCATGGTCCGAGTTTGGGAACTTGATTTCCTGAGTCTCACAATCGACGATCGCCTTAGCAGAGGCTAAAAACGGCTTTCCTAAAATAATAGGAGACTCAAACATCCTTCCGGGGTGCTCAATGTCAAGGACCGTAAAGCCCACCTTATGTTCTTTACCTCGGAAATTTACGACGATAGAAACGATCCCCCGCGGTCTTTTGGTAGATCGATCGGGTAATTGAACGATCACCCTAGTCTTTTTGAGTTGTCCGAATTTGAGTTGGTCAAAGACAGACTTGGGGAGGATGTTTAACGTGGAGTCATCGTCTAACCGAACATGAGTGAATGTTGAATCCTCAATTTCACATGTGATCCGAGTCAACCGCTTGACTTTGCGCTTTTTGATTTTATGATTCATCACCAAAGAACTAGCCATAGATTTGACATGATATTCAGTCCTGGATCATTTCTTGCCCATCTTTTTGGGGTTCAGTCGACTCTTCACAAATCTCTTAAGATCGGGCACATATTTTATGGCTTTGATCAATGCAAGCTCTAAAATCAGACTCTTACAAAATGCTTCCATTTCAGAATTGTCCAATTTTTTTGAATTTTCAATTTTTTCAATTTTTTTGGTATTTTCTGTAATATGGTCAGTCGGGGGGTCAGAGGTCAGTGGTCATGTCTGATTGTGAGTCACATGATAATCTAGTGGTTCGCATGGTGGTGGTCTCACTTCTTCTGAATTCTGTACAGATTGGATGGGATCATATATTCTCTCAGTTAAAGTGTCTACTCTATGATTAACCCGAGCAATCTCATACTCAAACATCTCATGACTAGTAATTGAATAATCATTCTCCATGTGTCGTGATTCTGGCATGTAACCTTGAGTAGAGTATTGATTGTTCATAAACATTATGCTCTGGTCATGAGTTATATTTCCTTGACTTTGGTTTTCTCGTGGATTGTCGAAGGAAAATTGATTGTACTCAAGAGGATAGTCATCTTGAGTAAGGGATGGTTCAAGAGGTTGTGAGATCATATTAACCGGAAATCGTGTTCTATTGTCAATATCGGTTACTCTATTGTTCATCCTCAATTCTGGTTTCTCTCTCATGTCCATAAGATTGTCAGAATGTGAGAGAGGGTTAATCCAAGAAGAAGTGTGGTCATAGGGTGGGATGTATGGGCGGGAAGAGAATGATGGCTGAGGGGAACCTGATTTGAAGAGCAGGCTCCCCTGAGGAGTGTGAGAAGAAGAATATCGGGACATGGTCGTGGAGATCGGGAAAGAAGACCACTGTGCCGACATCTTGTCAAGAGGGATGGAATGATTAGCGAACCACGATTTACTTGCGATTGCAAGGTCTTTTACGCACACAAATCAAACACAAAACAAACATGTTGATTCACCCACTCAACACTGGTGAAGGCACGTTAGGGTTCGACTGCTTATCTTTTCAGTTTTAATTTAATGATAAAACAATCTTTAAAATTAAGCGGAGCTGTTAGGTGCCTAAATATTTCACAAAGACTGTCCCGAGTTCATACAACTAGATGCACCTACTTTAAGCCATTATAGGTGTAAGTACGGACCGTTTAAACGGCTACCCGTGTTACTTGAGGACGGAGCCTTCCGCGGTGTCCTCTAAACCACCTACTCTGCTAAGGGAAGTCGGACCGTAAACGGCTACCCGAGACCCTCACTGAAAAGTAGCTAATTGTTTAAAATCAGTAGTCTGAATGAAGTACTTCGGTTTTGGGCTCTTTCCTAAGGTGTGCGATCTTGTCCTTACAAACAATGAGTGGGTTCCTCTCCACCAAACACAGATTAATTTTATGTCAATTTATTTACAATCGCCTTGGTTAGCAGTCCCGGTTTTTAATTGAGGTTATCACTGAAGTTTATGTGAGCACAGAAATTCACGCCTAACGAACAGTACCAATTCCTTTAACTCCTAAGTTGTAAAACTTGAGGAAGGAAACCGAAAAAGCCGATGCAAACGTAAATCAATGATGCATAATTAAGAGAAGGACTTACAGTGAATCCTCGCGTTCTTCATGCGGGATGCAGTACAAGGAATTAAAATTTACAGTAAATGATATGCACAGATGAAAAACGCCCTAAACAGATAGTTCTATTAGCGGGAATAATTGATTTAAATTTTTGGCTAATGTTGAACGATCTATAGTGCGTATAGTTAATGAATGTGTGGCCTAAGAATTACGAGCACAATCAAATAATAAACAAGCAAGCATATATGTGCCTAAGTCCTACGCCACTCAAGTCGGGTCCCAACCACACAGATGGGGTTGAAACAGACCCGACACACCACAGAAGTGTTCAGTCTGAATTATTACAAGGGTTTAAAGAGAGGGACCTTGAGAATAATGCGAAAAATTAAGCCTAGTCTAAGCTCTCTCTCACAAAAAATGAAATAAAAATTAGTCTTCTTCGTAGGTCCTTGATTTATATCCAAAATTATCTCCGAGTAATCTACGAAGAAAGAGAGTGTGGTTAGTATCAGAAGAAAAATGCAAAAGAAAAATGCAAAAGAAAAAATGACACAAAAATTAATTTCACAAAAATTTATTATAAAAAATGATTTAAAACCCTAAAATTCGTCGTTCCCCGGCAACGGCGTCATTTGATGAATGCGAAATCTGCCTCTTTAATAATCGGTAATTGTAGTATAGGAGGCGAATTTCGGTCGATCAAAAACCACAATCTTTGAATGTTGTGGAAAATTTTTACTTGGCAAGTCTACCAAGGTCGAACACAGGGAACGATGATTCTTAGTTGCGTGATCTTAAGTCAAATTAAATAATTAAATTTATGCTCGATTAATCTCTGTGTTGAGAAAATATACAATGCAATGAGATGCAAATGCAAGGAAATATACAGAGACAGATGTTCAGCACAGGATTTGTGATTAAGATTTCAGCTCCAATATATGTTAATCCATAACCTCAACATTTATCACAGATCAAAAGCTAAAGTTCAAGAGAAATAATCAGAGTATCAATACTGAGCTCTATTGAAAATTTCATTTAATTTCCCTGTACATTGTTTCTTAAGCAATAAACATTATCATTTAAAAAATACAAGGGAAATAATTCTCAATCTTCCTTTTTGAAGCTCCTGCGCAGATTAAATCCTCAATAAATAATGATTAAATAAAGTATGAAGATTTATTTCAAAAACTTTTCTCAATGGAGTCCCTGCATAAGTATCATTGATTCATCAAGCCTGAATATGTCAAAATAAGCCTGCATATGCCAACAGCAATCCTCGAATAATAATACTCCGTAAACAACCTCAGATCTGTTCACAAATTATTCTAAGTGATAGAGAATGAAAATAGCTTTAAAATGACATATTATACGCTAAAATCGGAGTCTGTATGAATTAGCTATGCTAAAATAAAATTCCAGGGACTAGAATGTAAATAAAATAAAGTTTTTCTTGCAAAGAGGTCCCTGGAGGGTCTTATCTGTAATTTCTGAAAGTTGGAGGGGCTCTTCTATAATTTACCCACTAGCGGGGGTATTGTTGCAATATCTGAAACAAGCAGGGGCTTTTGTGCAATTTTTCCAGCTGCGCACGTGCGTTGCACATGCGCCTGGAGCTTCGGTGGCGCAGCTGAGGTTCGGAAGCTCCCGAGGGTAAGGTTCAGAATGGAGCTGAGGTTCGGGGGCTCCGAAGCGAAGACTCGGGCTGCAGAGCTCAGGTTCGGATGCCCGAGCCTACGTGGAGGCTTCTGTTGCTTCGGATGATCCGAGGCTACGGCTCGGGGTCGAGGTTCGGCTGTGGCCACGTGGAAGGCCCTTGGACCTTCGGATCAAGGGCCGCATGCCCGATCCGACGGCAACTGTGCGTCAGTGGGCGAGCTGAGGTTGAAGGTGGTGGTTCTCGGGGGTGACGGAGGAGCGGCGGTGTTGCGGCCGTGCGGTGGAGCGGCGGTGTTGCGGCCGCACGGTGGAGCGGCGGTGTTGCGGCCGCGCAGTGAAGGGCTCTGGCGCGAGGCGGGGCGTACGGAGGGGCTCGCCCGTGGTCGGTGGAGGAGCAATGGGGCTCGAGCACGATTGGGTGGCGGTGAGGCGCGATCGGCGAAGGGCGGAGGAGCTCGGTCGACGCACGACCGAGCTGTGGCGGAGGCGGTGGGTGATCGGCGAGGCGAAAGAGGGGGAAGCGGGGCTCTGGTCGAACGGTGGAGGAGCGGGGCTCCGTGTTCCTGTAAATGTTTAAAAAATGGAGAAAAGGGAACAGATCGCCAAGATCTGGAGTGGCGATGGCCACCTCCTGTCGTCGCTCAAGCCACTTGGCAAGGCGACGAGCTCAGCAGCTCGAGGGCTGCAGCAGAGTAGTGACTCTGGATCTCGCCGAGCATCAAGCTGTTGTCACCGGCCTTAAAGGGGAAGGGCGGATGATTTTTGGCGGCGGCGGAGGAACCTCTTTATAGAGAGAGGTTGTAACGGTGGGGAGGAGGACCAGGGTCTACGACCGGCGGCCGTTACATGCAGGAGGAAGTGGGTGTGGCGTTACGCGGGGGGGAGGGGGGGAGGGCAACGGATGGAGGTAGGTGATGATGGGGTCACGTGCTAGGCACGTGACCCGGGGGGCGGCTAGAGAGAGATATCTGGGGGAGCCACGTGGCAAGCCCAAGAGCTGCCACGTGGCGCCCCCAAAAAAATTCAAAATTAAAGGATAACGAAAAATAGAAAAGAAATAGAAGGAGACCTCAGATCGAAACATTTTCTTCACGAAAGTTGTTCATCTCGACGAGATCTACAACTTTTATGAAGGACCCGGGAGCAAAAGAGGTAATTTGCGCGAAGTGGTATTTTTTGTGATTCTCCATGTGTATAGAAAACCGGGTTTTGGGATTTTGTAATTTTTGGTGGTTTTAGAGAGGACAAAAATTATAGAAAAAATACGATAAAATACAAGAAAATTAATTACACATTAATCTAATTTTTTTGGATTTTTAGTGGATAAGAAATTAGGAAAATAAAATAAAAGTCAGAAACACACAACTTTTGTACAGACCGACAACGGACACTTGGACTCGACCAGTTTCTTTGATTTCAGTTTTGATCTGGATTTAGATTTTTGTGTCGCTTAATAAAACTTTCATCAAAGAACACAAATAAAAAAGAAATAAAATTAAAAGGGTTAATTATGTACATAAAAACTTAGGTCAAAAATAGCAAAAAGTTAAAATGCGCAAAAGAGGCCCAAAACCCAACTTTCACACATAAGCTCCGAATTTTGCGAAATTGGTCTTGTTTTAAAGGTATTTGAAAATGAAGTACTGTAAAAGTGAGTAGACCAAAATTGGACACTGTATGTGGGAGATATGCTCATTTTAGTCTGTCATATGCGAAATTAGACTTTGGATTTATTTGACACTTATTGGGGTTAGTAATTTTTTGTATTTTTTTATTTAATAAGGTTAGTAATATCAACACAATGGAGGTGGTTTGGGGTCAATCGGAGTTAGGATGAATTATCTAAAAATAAGAGAAGTTAGCGGCTTTTTGGGCTAATTTACACTTGGGATTTTTAATGCAATTATGCATGATGAAATGCAAATATTATTAACACATGTATGAATGCTAATAATACTCTATTAATGATTAATTACAAGTGAATGATGGGGAACAGAGCCTAAATGACCAATTTTATCATGATGAATACGAAATTCATCAGATGGTATGTGTTTTTTTGAGTCCGAAGGTGCACTGGAGGTGGAGGGAGAAGTCACATCTCTCGCAGTAGAAGCACCACCAGCTGCCCTTGTAGGTGTCGCACCAGAAGATGTCGAGGCGGGTCTCACGAAGGGATGGACCATGTGCAGCTTGTAGTCGAGGGTCCGGGGCCACAGCTTGGCCATCTTGACGAGCTGGGCCAAGAGGGTTCAGTCAAGGTGAAGGTCGACATCACATGGGGGGCAATCAGGATGGGGCATACCTTACCGTTGTCGTTCAACTGGAGGAATGGAACCCAATCTCAAGTGAGTTCTGATGGTGGCTTGCTGATAACCGGTCAAGGTTGATGATTGGAGATGAAAAGGACAGATGGAGAGGTCAGCCAGTGGGCCTCACGCTTTTCCTTATTCTTTAAGCAACATCAAATATTCGATTAATCTAAATAAGAATTTGTTTTTTAAAAATTATTTTCGTGACCAGAAGACAAAGTTTATCGGTGAAAATAGAAAAAAATTTATGATTTGGTGGACAGAGGGAGATGTGATGAAGAGAGAGAAAATAAAGAGAGGAGGAGGATAAGAGGAATGGAGGAAGAAGAAAATGAAGAGGAAGAAGAGACAAGGAGGTGGAAGATCCACCATTCAATGCTCTCCTGGTTAGATTAACCCAAGGAATTGACTCAAGTAAAAGTATAATTTAACGGCAGGGTTCGTGGAGTAAGACGGAGCAAGTTTACAGGGTTGAGGGAGGAATATCGATGTTTCAAATGTCAAGAAGATAATTTACAAAGTTTATAGGGTTCGTGGGTAAAAAATTCTTTTTTAAAATATTTTACAAATTTTTATGGGTGTTGAATTTTGCATTTTTTAGGGATTTTTCAATAAAGGTTAGTGAAAGAAATATGTGCAAAAATTTACACGGGAGTGCTTCTATATTTACAAGAGTTAGGATGTAATTTATACTGGGAATTTACAAGTTAAATGTTAGTGGTTATTTACAAGTTCTATATACGCGGTTTATGTAAATTTTATAAGGACTTTTATTTGAGTTGACATTTACACAAGGTTCTCAAAACATTTGAAATCAATTTCACAAACATTTTGAAAATTTATTTTTCCAAATAATTTGACAAATATTTTACAAAAATTTGAAAATCATTTTTGCAAAGATTTTTCAAATGGTATGTGTATATTTCCAAAATGTTTTCACAATTATTTTTCAAATCCTTTGCAAAATGGATTTTCAAAACATTTTATAAACAAATAAAAGAAAGTTGTACAAAAAACTTATTTTTACAAAGGTTTGAAAAAATTTACAAAATATTTTCCAAACAGTTCAAAAGATTTTTCAAGACATTTTATAATCATTTTCAAGCACTTAACAAAATATTTTAATCGATTTCTTAACCATAATTACAAAGAATTTGATGTGTGTTTAAATTGTATTAGTCAGTCATATTATTGAAAATACAAAAGTACGAGTTATGGCTAAAGTATATACAATGTATATACGACCCTCCTATACTTAGTTTGAGCTATGTCCTCATAGGTCATAGAGAAAAAAGGAAAACATAAATCGTGATAAGTACAAGAAAGTCTATACTACAACAATTAAATAAAGAATGACAAGTCGACTATCCCCTTGTACTTAGGATCAACTAATCCTAAGTATAGTAGACTATACAAAGTAGGGAGGGTCGAGGGTGGGAATGAACAAACCATTGGTTCGGCATGTCTCCCCATATATTTAGGGTAAAATATCCCTAAGTATAGACAAAATATCAAGAGTTGAGGAGACAAGCAAGAATTAAAGAATGAGCACCCATACACACTCATCCCTCATGTACTTAGGATGAAGCATATCCTAAGTATATCAATGATGAATGGGATGAGTGAACTAATCGAAAGAATGAAATTTGAAAAGAATAAAAGTTGAATTAATCAGAAATATTTTTGGGGGCCTTCTCTGACTCTATTGATGTTGCGATTTCGAGCTTGTCTTGATATACCACATGTATAGAATTAACAACGGACTAGAATGTATTCTACTCTAAGGATGGATTCGACAAATGTCTGTTTATCACAAAAGGTTGTGTGTCGGGTGGCAAACTCAAAATCATGATACTACCATTGTCACATACATGTTTCACTACGAACGGCCCTGTTTATTTGCTTTTCAACTTTCCTCAAAAATTTTCAACTTTGCATCAAACAACCAAACCTTCTGACCAAGCTCGAAAGTCTTCCTGTAGATATGCATGTCATGCCACTTCTTGACTTTCTCCTTGTACATCTAGTTCTTATCGTATGCATAGTCTCTTAATTCAAACAATCGGTTCATATCAACCTTTCTGTTCTTTCTGTCTTTCTTGGAATCCAAGCTGCAGACATTGATTGCTCATAAAAAATTTGTGAATTAATTCCACGGCCAGATGGCATGGCTTGCCATAGACTAGGCAGTAGGGAGACATTCCCAAAGGTGACTTGTAAGCGGTGCGATAAGCCCAAAGAACCAAGTCGAGCAGTTGTGACCAGTTCTTCCTATCAGGGTATACAAGCTTCTGAAGAATAGTCTTGATCTCCTTGTTTGAGCATTCGACCAGGCCATTGGACTGTAGGTGGTATGGAGAGGTGACACAATGTTCAATACAATATTCCTGGGTCAGCTTCTTGACCTCTCTATTGATAAAGTGGCTACTACCATTGGATACCAGAATCTTTGGTATCCCAAACCTTGCAATGATATTCTCTTTCAAGAATTGACAGACAATGCAACTGTCGGATGCTCAGGTTGGCATAGTCTCTGCCCAACGACTGGCATAATCGACAACAAGCACAACATATTCAAAATCCTGACTGTTTGGGAAATGAGCCCATAAAGTCAATACCCCACGCATAAGAAATGTTTGATATCTGGATGTATTTCAAGGGCATTGTATAACTCAATCCCATAGTTCATCCAATCTTTTGACAGTCAGTACAGTATTTCACATATTCGTATGCATCATTAAAAAGAGTCGGCCACCAGAGGTCGCATTGAAGTACTTTCGCTGCCGTTCTTTTCCCTGGAGATGTCCTCCTGATTCTCGATTGTGACAATGCTCAAGGACTCCGTGATATTCCTCCTGAGGAATGCACTTTCTCTAGATGCAATCTGCCCCCTCACGAACTAAATAAGGATCCTCCCACTGATGAAAATGGTTATTTGACAAGAACTGGCCAACTTTTAGCTTTGTCCAATCTTGCGGAGTTACCTTGAAAACAAGATAATTCACAATATCGATGAGCCAGTGGAGCGAGGTGACTGACATAATTGCCTCATCTGGGAAAGTTTATGTAATGGGTATCATGCTCTGCTTAGGAGTGTCTGATTCTGATAGTCTTGAAAGATAATCCACCACCACATTTTTTATTCGAGGCTTATCTCTGATTTCAAGATCGAACTACTGGAGTAGAATGATCCAACTGATCAGTCTCAGTTTAGCATCCTTCTTGCTTTACAAGTATTTGATGGCAGAATGATATGTATGAATAATGACTTTGGATCTCGACAAATGTGATGTAAACATTTCTAGTGCGAAAGCAACTGCCAGCAGCTCTTTCTTAGTGACGATATAGTTATTCTATGTTTCTTCTAATGCCCTATCAACATAGTGAATGGCAAATGATAATCCATCTCTTCTCTAAGGAGATTGTTCATAGCATGATCAATGGACAATGAAGATGGAATAACTGTTGGTTGGTTAGGACATCACGTCTTTAGAGATAAAGGATGCGGACTTTTTGTATGCCTACTTTTTTGAAACATTTCCGACAGTTTTTTATAGAGAGACAGAATTGTGAAAGTTGATATCCCCTTTAGAAGGGCAGAATTAAAATATCGTATCGAATAAGTGAATGTCAACTATTGTAGATCTTGTTGGAAATAACCAATCTATAGTACAAAGTACATCAAGGGGGAACAATATTTGATAGATTTGATTGAATTGGATTTAAAATAGTTGATAGATTGGATTGAAAAAAATTAAAATTTATTAAAGTTGGATTGGACATGGATTAAATTAAAATTCGATTTATGTGCAATCATACTCACTACCAGAAAGAGGAAACAAACAACTACATCACAAGGGAGAAGGAAGCGGAGGACAAGGAACCCCGAGAGCTACACGTGCATTAGCTGAGAGTACAGACCAAACAACGACGACAACAAATAGAACCCCGAGAGCTAACATCTTAAATGGTGCTTTTGTTAAGTTAATGATATGTTTTAGATTTCACACAAACACGTCATTTAAAACAGTTTTTAATCCGATGATACCTTTTCCATAAAGGTTTATAGTATGCTAAACATGGCTAGTTAACCATGATCAATCAGAAATCAAATGGGAGGGATAACAAATAAATATTTCAATCGTTTATGTAAGTATAGACTGCTAAGGAAAATCGCATGAAGCCGTAAATGAATATGTGGAATACGTTCCTGGAAAATGTATTCATTTAAGAATTCCACATATGGAAATATCGCTTTAACAAACTCTCCTGCAAGGAAAAATAGATGTAATAACCAGACAACCAGCTTCAAAAGACAGCATTGCAGCCCTCCATAATTGGAGCAAACACATAAAGGTATATTGTCAATATACCACATGATCAAACAATCTACATTTTTATTTATCATCCGTACCTCTTAGAAGGGTTCGACCGCTTTCGTGCCTCAAGTTGAACATCACTGACATCTAATATTCCAACTAGGTGGGACTTCTGTCTTTTGGGTTTACTAAGTTTCACAAATACTTCAGCAGTCGACGAGTAAGAATCTTCTGACAAATCCTTGAAATCGCTAAGCACTCGCCCGGATTCCGAAACTGCAGAAGGAACCTGCACTTTACTTTTTAGCTTTCCTTCGAACTACCTCTTTAATGACTCGTTAGGTTACCGTCATACAGAGAAATTACAGTTTACAATAACGATTCAATCAGGCATCATATGAATTCATACTAATAAATTAGTGATCTTACATAAAACTACGGATTTTAATTCTGTGTAACGAATAGAACGCAACTGTACATACCTAGGTAGTAATCAAATTGTATTCCAACAATAGGACATACATATCATGGCAGAAGCAATCTCGTCCTCCAAGTGCTACCAATAACTTTCTTAGGCGAAGGATCGTCAGGACCTCTATCTCGCTGGCCGGAGGTGAAATATAACCATCCATTCCAGAAACCAGCCAGTGTTGTTTTAATCCGGAAAGGCATCTTTCCAACCACTGACCATTCCTGTAACACGGCATGCATCTCTTCAAATTCGTTTTCAAATAAATGTACTGCTTTGAACTTCAGAAACGAGTAATTAAAAAACGTGTAATCTTCACTATATTCAGCTTCGTTAGAAATTTCATCAGGATTTCATTTATACCTTGAACACTATGACATCCACCCATTTGGACTTGAGAAATGCTTCACATCCCATGTAAGCACCGGTAACAGGACTAACTTTGCAAGTTTAAATACGGTTTTTTCTTTCAGATTTAGTGTAAGAAACTGATTTTTGCGCAGGTCCCGTATCGAAACTTCAGGGTACTAGTTTACTGAATGAAATTTGTGATGTAGCATTTCGAAATTGTGCATCTGAGCACATGCGTGCAGGTGTGCACGTCTAATGGCGAATATCATTTCAACATGATATTACAAAAAATCAACATTATCTATAAGATACTTCAGATGTACTAGAGTATGCCGGGCTTTTGTTAGTTTCGTATTTCTTCTATTAAACTTCCTCGATTTGCTCCCATGTCTAATTCTATATCTAAAGTGACTCACTTTCCTCTTTGTGAATTTAATTCCTTCTTTCTCGTCTAAAATTGTGGAGCTTATCAGACGATACATGTAACCAATATTGTTTCTATTTCCTTTGCCAAGAAGCCACTTCAATGATCTGGTGGTTGAGCAGTGTACTTTCCACCCAAAGTAGGGGTGGAAATTAAATTAAATCATTCGAATTTGGTTAGGATTCATTCTAAAAAAAATCAAAAAAATCTATTCACAACAAAACAAACTGAATTTATATTCAACTTGTGGATGTGATTCCCAAATGAATTGAATTTGAATTAACCTGAATTCATTCGTAATAATTTGACTCGATTCGATATTTACATGCATACACACATACACATTCATATATTTCTATTTGTCTATATATTGCGTACATATATATGTGTGTATGATGTATATATATTACATACACATGTAACAATCCCGTCCTTGACCGATTTGGATCATGTATGAATGTTACCTTACAAGGAGTTATAATAAAATTACACCAAAGAATTGACATGCATTTGATCCAACTTTATTTGTAACTAAATAGATGTAGAAAATAATATATGAAGTACTAGCTAATATTATGACATGTAATTCATGATTAAAGATTTAGCGATTACATTATTTAAACACATGTCAAACTATGGCAAGGAAGTACAACATGTCCAATTTTTTTTCTATTTTGATTTCTTCATCATGAACTTATTAACCATACTTAGACCACTAAGTACAACAGAAGAAAATACCACCAAATTGATATTGCATCAAGTATATAAGGTACTCACCTTATTACAAGTGATTAAGTGGCTAGAATCTCGATTTCGTTTCGAGGTGGCAAAAACACGAAATAAATTCGAAATTTCGTCAATTTCGGCCAAAATCGGCCTAGATTTATGAAGGATCCATATCGAGATTTCGATTTCGGTGGAGTGTCGAAACCGAAATTTTGGCGAAATGCATCGAAATTTCACGAAATTTGAAACATTGGTGGCTACTAAACTTATTATCATACATAGATTCTACTAGTACGAGTTATCACGTCTAGACTTCGATGACATGATTTCCTTACTATTAGGCTACACCGATGTGACTTGTCATTGTGTGACGTATATATGCAACATCAGGCCTCTGTAGAACGATCTAATCTCGGTCCTTCTCCATTTACAAGTTGGAGTTGACTCACCGCTCATTCTACCCAAAATCCCTCGGGTTCATGTGTGGACGGACAAGCATGGAAGGAGCATCATTAGTTTTTGTGTCAATTGCACCTTGGGGACTTCGTTTTTGAAGTCCATAGATGCCTCAAATGAGGCTCGCATTGCGGGAATACATCTTCAAGCTGGTGGACGAGTGTCTTAATGAAGTGAGCGTGGATAATGTGGTTCAAATTGTGGCGGACAATGCATCCGCCAATGTAGCAGCGAGAAGATTGTTGCTCACCAAATATCTGCGGATTTGGTGGACTCTGTGTGTCATGTGCTCCCTTGATCTTTCTTTGGAGGAGATAAGCAGAGAGACGAAGGTGACAAGTGCAATCACAAAGGCGAAGAGGCTTACGGTGTTCATCTACTCCCACACCAAAACTCTAAGCTTGATGCGCAAGTTCACCAGCAAGAGGGACATTGCAAGGTCCGGCCAAACAAGATTTGCAACTACTTTTCTCACTCTTGAGAGCCTAAATGTGAAGAAAAACAAGCTTAGATTGGTGTTTTCCTCAGAAGAGTGGAGGAGCTGCAAATGGTACAGACCAAGAAGGGAGAAGCAACGAGTTCCATTGTATTCAGCCTACATTCTGGAACCACACCGCACATGTCGTTCGAGTTTTCACTCCATTGTTCGTTTATTGTGTTGGTTGATGCAGATCGACGTCCATCCATGGGCTTTGTCTACGGAGGGCTTGAAGAGGCCAAACGGGAGATAATTGCATCATTCAATGACGTGGAGTCATCTTACAAATTTTTTTGTGGATGCTATTACCTCCAAGACCAAAGGGAGGCTTGATACTCCATTGCATCTAGCAGCTTATTACTTGAACCTATATTTCTTCCACACTGAGTCTCGTGGTGCTCCAGATGTTGTAATGAGGAGAGGAAGAAGTATATGGAAAGATTTTATCCAGATTTGGATATACAAGATGCAATTACCACGGACAAGCTTCCAGCATACAGACTTGGTCGTGGAGATTTTGGCAAGCCTTTAGCTGTGAGACAGAGGATGACAAATGATGGCAATTATGATCCGGGTATTTTATCCTCCGACCAATTCTCTCTTTAGCAAGCCTTTTTTATTATATTATATTATATTATATTATATTATATTATATTGATCAATTCTCTATTTAAATAGCTAATTGGTGGTATAATCATAGAGATGACACAGCTCATTTGGAAGTCATGGCCATCAAGATCTTGAGCTTGACATTTTCATCCTCTGGATTTGAGCGTAACTGGAGTACATTTGTCTTGGTAATGACTCCATTCCACCCACCAAATTTGATTAGTAATAGTAAACTATAACATAGTAATTGATATAAATTTAAAATTTGTATTTTGGTCTTCAGATCCATACCAAAAAGAGAAACATGTTGGAGACGAAGAAGCTGAACGATCTTGTGTACGTTCGTTTCAATTCAAACTTGCAGGAACGTCGAGTTGAGAAAGAAAGAGATCATCTCTCATCTCGTTTTTTGATCGTGCAGACTTGGATGAATGGACCGGAGATGTCGATGCTCATGACGAGGAGGTTTTTCCAGGTTTCGGGTTGATATGGGGTGTTGTAGCACATGCTAGTGGTGCTGAAGAGAATTTGGAACTGAGAAGGAGCCAACGAGGTGAACGTGGCAGGGGAGCTTCATCTTCAGGCTCCAATGCTATGCCGATGAATGAGACGAGGAGTTACATCTTGAGAATATAAAAGAAGAAGAAGAAGAAGATGATGATGGTATGATGATGACGACGAAGAAGAGATGGACTTGGATGATGACATTAAGGATTGAGTCGATTGAATTGTCTCACTTCCCACTTGTATTGTTTTTTTGGCATGTTGTATGTGTTTTTGAACATTAGCACGTGCTATGTACCAAACATGTGTCTTACTTTGATAATGGACGAGTTGACAAGTCACATTCAGGTTGAGATACCTTGGTATATGTTATTCGTTGATGATGTTGTGTTGAATGATGAGACTAGAGATGGAGTAAATGAGAAGCTTGAGGTTTGGAGACATGTATTGGAGACTAAAGGATTTCGTATAAGTAAGACTAAGACTTTTTTTTGAGAAAAAACAAGGTTGGTCTCCCCAGTTAGGACCCACCACCAAGTATTAATTTCAAAAACGGAAAAGAAAATGAGAAGTATTACATGTACCTATCGCTATAATGCCCACATCCTACACAACGCCTTACAATGTTCCAGTACATTTTCAGAAAGAAAAACATTCCCCCCAAAAATGACACTATTCCTGGCGCACCAAATCGCCCATATCACTGCAAACGGAAGAGCGCAGTCCTCCTGGTTTTACTCACATACATTGCGTATCATTCGCCAAAAGCCAGAAAAATCCCAAGGAAGAAGCCTATGAATACCAATCTTCGTCCACGCATCCACAGAATGCGGGCAAGAGAAAAACAAGTGCTCCAAATCTTCCGTCGTCATGCTGCACCTGTCACATAAAGTGTCTTCCCCTCCCAGAATTTGCCCCAGCCGGTCCTTCGTGAGAGTCCTTCGAAGCCTAAACATCCATAGAAACACTTTGATCATGTTCGGTACCCTGCTCTTCCAGATCATGCGAATGTCCACCCCCTTTTCCTCCCCGATAAAGTGAGCATAAGCCTTCTTAACGGAGAACCTACCATCATCTCACTGATTATGGTCCCTGCCCACCGAAGATGCCTGCTCATGAGTCAACGTCGACTGCATTTCCAAATATTCCACTACCCGCTGGTCCGAAAGATCTGCCACAAAGTTTGGGGACCATGCCCCTTCCCCTCAAACCTCCCAAATCACACTCCTTGTCTACCACTCGTTGCACCAGCCTTGGATACCGTACCCCCAAGGCCCCGTCACCAGTCTAGTCGTCCAGCCAAAATCGAAAACCTTCTCCATTCCCCATGCACGCCTTCATTTTGCACGACATCCATCAATACCATCACCACTCCCCGCAATAACGAGGAAGGGATGCGTCCTGTCTACGCCTCCAGCGCCATCGACACCCTGTAAATTTCTCTTAATAACCTACACATCAAATCCTCAGAGCTCCCCCATATTCGCATCACCCACTTAGCCATAAGCGCCTTATTCATCTCCTCCAACTTCCTGACACCCAGTCCGCCCTTCTTTTTTTGTGCCATAATCATGTCCCACCCTATCAAGTGACATCCACCACACGTGTGACCGTCGTTTGACCAGAAGAATCTCCTCAGAATTACCTCAATCTCATAACGAATTCTGGTGGGCATGACCCACGTAGGACAATAGATAATCGGGATTGCCAAGAGAACGTGCTTCAAGAGAACCAGCTTCCCACCCTTAGACAGCAACTTTGCCTTCCACCCGTCCAATTTCCCATGTATCCGCTCAACCACATGCCTCCATTCCCTCGCCTTCATCCTACCAGCCACCAAAAGTAGTCACAAATATGGAATCGGTAGTGTCGCGCGTAGGCACCCAAGCACCACGATCACCACCCCTGCCTCCACATCCGTAAGACCGAAAGGGACCCCCACAGACTTGTCCCGAATGATCCTGAGCCTTGAAATATCTCCAAAAATCTCCATTACTCTTCCCGCCCTACAAATCCCCTCCTCTGACCCCAAGAAGACAACAGTGTCGTCAGTATACTATAATAACATAATAGAGATGCCATCTCTCCTGTATCCTGACCACCACCCCTTTGACGTGGTCAACTTCATCATCATTACCAGCGCATCGGCAACGATCACGAACAATAGTGAAGCCAACGAGCAACCCTGCCTAATACCCCTCTGTGGTTGGAAAAAGCCCCCCTCCGATCGACTGTTAACCAGCACTGCAAGCGAGGCCGTCGTTATGCACCGCTTAATCCACGCGACCCACTGATCCGGAAAACCTCTCTTCTGCAGAGAGGCCCAAATGAATCTCCAGTCTACACAGTCATATGCTTTGGAGAAGTCTACCTTCCAAAGCACCCATTTTGAACCAGATCTCTTCCAATGACACCACCTCCGAAGCTGTGACCGGCCCATCCGCCAAAGTACGTCCCTTGATAAAAGTCGATTTCTCCAGAGACGCAATCTGATCTAGCACCCCCCCTCAACATGCTTGCCAGGACCTTAGCGATGATGAGGTAAATCGTATTCGAAAGTGCAATAGGCCGGAAATCCTCCACCCTAGTCGATATATTCTTCTTTGGCAGCAGACAAATCAGCGCCCTATTCAGTCTCTCAAATCCACGGTTCTCCTCGCAGAACTCTGCCACTACCTCCATCACATCTCCCTTCAGCACCTCCCAAAACTCCCTATAGAAGCAAACCGAGAAACCGTCCGGGCCTGGGGCCCCCTCTGCATTCAACGCCATACCACCCTCTTCACCTCCTCTATAACTATTCTGATCAAGTTGTCCACCATGTTATCTGAGAGGGTAACCATGCCTTTCCCTGCAACCCCCAACCGTCTCGAGCCCGTCGGTGGTTGAACGCCCAGAAATATGACCTCATCGCTGCCCCAACCTCCTTATCCCCCTCAACAACCACTCCCTCCACCTCAATCAAGCGGATGTGGTTCTCCTTTGCCGTCCACTTGCCATTGCATGAAAAAAATATGTATTCGCGTCCCCTTTCCTCACCCAAGTTGTCGGGCCCTCTGCCGCTAAGCTACCTCCTCCTTCCTATTTTTGCTCAAAATCTCCGCCAAACACCCTTCCCTCTCCTCCAGCAACAAACTCTCGTACTCCAACCTGTCCAGACAACTAATCGCCTCTTGTGCCCTCCGCCTCTTCTCCCGCCGCTGATCACGAATCTCCTTGCCCTGTGCCGTCAAGACACCTCGTAGTGCCTTCAGCTTACCAACAAACTGCGCCACTGCCGACCCTTCTACTGTGTACCTCTCCTAGAAATCAGAAACCATTTCGCGAAATCTCTCCTCCAGAAGCCACGCCTTCTCGAAGCAAAAATAGAACATGTGCCAGCTCTCCTCCCCAGAGGACCATAGTAGCAGCGTGTGATCCGAGTATGCCCGAGGTAGCGTGCGAGCCTTAACAAGCAGAAATAGGTCCATCCCCTTAGTGGATAACAAGAAAGGATCAATGCGTGATCTCGCTCTTGAATTACGCCAAGTGTACCGGCATCCCGAAGCATCAAACACCATCACTCCCCATACGTTCCGCATAGGGACCGAGCCAGCATCTCTGCCTCCTCTCCCACCAGGACGATCCTCTAGGGATAGGGTCACGTTTAAATCTCCGCTAATACACGGAATGTTCGAGTATTCTCCCCTTGCAGCATAAAGTTCCTCCATCAACACGTCAATTCCGATGCCCCCGCATGGGCCATATACATTAGGGTGTGTTTGGATAGTGGGTTTAGGTGGTTAAACTGGTTGCAGGTAACCCATTTTTGGGTTTTGGTGTTTGGATAAAGGGTTAAACTGGGGGTGGGTTAGAAGTGGGTTTATTGTGATATGATTGTATTGGAGTTTGAAAAAGTGAGTAGTTATTGTGATGTGATTGTATTGGAGTTTGAAAAAGTGAGTAGAAGTGGAGTAGTTTATATTTTTTATATGATATGATGGTATAATATATTATTTTTGATAGGATTGATGATGTAAAATTTATTTATTTAATTTTTTAAAAAAGGAATAAAGTGGGGCCCACGTGGAGGGAGAAAATATGGGGTAGGGGAGTTAAACCACCCCGAGGGTGGTTTAACCCATTAGCCGAACGACACCTTAGAGATCGGAATCCGGATCCCATCCTCCAAGCGTGCCAACACAACTGATAGCGAGTGTTGACCAATAATTTCCTCCCCACCAATTCAATTACATCACGGTTCCAACCCGTCATTAGGCCCCCTGTCGTGACCGTTGCCCCGAGAGCCCTGACCTCATCAAGTTTTCCACCCCCGGTTTCCATCCATACCCCCTCAAACCCCCCCCCCCACGACCTTTGTTTCATGCACCAATACCACCTTTGCTCCATTCTCCCTAATCAGCCTTCCCAGAGCACTCCTCTTTTCCGCATGTCCCATCCCCCTTTTACTCCAGGACACAATCTTCAATTACAAACCAGCAGTGAGCCCTTTTGTGGAATCACCCCAATGCACTTGTACAGCTTCCGCTCCATGTCCCTGATCATTTCCCCTTCCTAGAAAGCGGACGTCTCTTCTCCCATCCCAGAATCATGCGCTCCATGTGAAATAAGACCCTCCCTACCTACCCCTGCTGGGGTTTTCGCGTCAACCTCCTTCTACACCTCCACCAATCGTGGAACTTCGATGTCCTCCACCTGGCGAACCCGTATTGTGTCCCCCACCAGCCGATCAACTCTCTCGCATGTGCTCCCAGTAATTTCCGCTACCCGTCCGTACACATCTGGATGCCTCCGCCGCCTTCTAGCCGCGACAGCCGCTCTGGAGTAACTGAGTCCAAAACGGCCCCTCTTCTGTCGGGCTTGGGTACCGCCGCCCACCGGTGTGTCCCGGCAGTGCTATGGCCATCCTCCATCCCGAAATGGGTGGCGCCACCGAGATCCGGTGCAAATGCCACTTCATCAAAGCCCCTCGGGAGAAAATAGCCCCACTCACGCTGCCCGAGGGACTCACTATCGTTGTCCAGCCTCCACGAAGCTGCGTCGCCATCAACTCCAGGCCACCGCACCTCCTCCAGTGTTGGGGCCACACGGTCAGCGTTGCCAGCCGCTGACCCAACTGAAATTGCCATGGAGTCAGCCACCCTAGATTCAGATCTCTGGTTGGCCTCCGCCACCAAAAAAGTGGATACCTTCCTCAGATCCGCCTTCACCTGCCCGCCTGAAGAGTCCGGGTTCCGTGCCCACCCGACCCGATTGGCGCAACTCCCATCGGGGAAAAGATCCGCCTCTCCAGCACTGTTCGGATCCGACCCACTAGCCCGGCTCAGATCCAACTCCCCTACATGGTTCGGGCCCCGTCCTCTTGCCCGCCACATCCCTCACGACCTCCGAGAAAAGGGGTGGTATTCCGATATCCCCATCTCCATCACGCAAGTATCTCGAGAGACCAACATCCGAGGCTACAGGCTTGCTTGTCTTGCAAGGAACACCCAGAGCCGAGAATAGAAGTGTCGTTTGAAATCCGTCGAAAGGTTTTATGTCTCCTTCCGTGAAAAGCTCTCCCGAACGCGAGGGCTTCGGTCGATCACCTAGTCCACCTTCCATCGCTGATGGACCTATATGATCAACTTCAACCTGGAACACTGCTCCGTCAAATTGCTCCATCAGCTTGCACGGGAAATCAGCCACCAGCCCAGTCCCGCGCACCACCAACCATGGGGGCTGACCCCGAAGAAATCTGGAGGAGATGATCTCCGACAACTGCAGGGCCGGGGCGATTGCCAGACGTACCGCTACAAACTCACGTGCCAAAAGCGGCACCCCCCGAATCACGAAGATCTCTTCTTTTAGCACCGGAACCTCATCCCCATCCCTAGGCAGCGGAGCTCGCCAGTGCACACGGCAATCCATTGAACGAGAGAAATCTGCTAGCTTTCGTGCTTCATCCGCTGACATCCCCCTCGCGTATACCTTCGCAACATCGAGTTGCACAACGTTGCCCGTGAAACCCCTCCCAAGAACCGTACCAATGTCCGACATGGCCTCCGATAGCACTTGAGCTTCCCTACGACATACCCCCACCAGCAGCACTCCTCCCTTCTCCCTCATTCTACAACCCATTGCATTGACAGGGCGATCTGTTTCCTCCGTCGTGACTGTTTCTACCCTCCTTCGGCCACAACTGAAGCTGCAATGACCTTTCCCACCGCATGCAAAGCACCGCACAGGATTCCTATAATTTGCAGCGTAATGCCCCCAACTGCCACATCGAAGGCATCGGCCCCGAAATCTCGATTCTGGCACACGACCACCACCAACCCGATGTACGCCTCCATGTGAGCGTGCAGTCACCAACCCCCACTCCCCCCTCTAGCGTCCAGTCACTCTTGTCCAACCTTGCTCTGACATGAGTCATAAGTAGGACTAAGACTGAATATATGGAGTGTACTTTTGATGGAAGCAATGGTGGAGGAATTGAGGTTAAGATAGGTGATGATAACAATCAGAAGAGAGATTTTTATAGATACTTAGGATCTATTTTGCAATATGATGGAAAAATTGATGGAGATGTTATAAATAGAATAAATGCAGGTTGGCTAAAGTGGAGAGGAGCCTTATTGTTCTAAGTGATAAGAAAATTCATTTGAAAATCAAAGGAAAGTTCTACAAAGCAGCTATGAGACATGTTATGCTCTATGGATCTTAATGTTGGCATGTGAATTGTGCAGAGAATGGCAATAGCAGAAATGAAAATGCTAAGGTGGATGTGTGGACACAGACGTAAAGATCATATTTGGAATGATGCCATCAAAAGGAAAGTTGGTGTAGCTCCAATCGAGGATAAGATGCAAGAAAATCGCTTAAGGAGGTTTGGCCATTTGCAAAGGAGGTCAGTTGAAGCACCGGTGAGGAGATGTGAGTTTTGGAATGTTGACCTGGCTAAAAGAGGGTGAGGAAGGCCCAAGAAGTGTTGGAATAAGACTATATGAAGGGATCTTAATTTTTTGGATCGAATCTCGAGAATGATCGAAGATAGATCTGAATGGAGGCAAAGAATCCATGTAGCCAACCCTACTTAATGTGGGAAAAGGCTTTGTTGCTGTTGTTTATGCTATAACTTTTTAAACTCTTAAAAATATTAAAATTGTTAAATATATCAATATAAATGACAGTATATGTATTAAAATTTGATTTATATATTTAAAACAATTAAAAAAATCAAAATCAACTAATGCTCAACTAAATCCAATTACTCTCCCGGCTGCTGATTAATCCTTAGTCAGTGACCCTACCGACCGAGTATTGACTACCGACTTCTGCAACCTTGGTTTGGAGAATAAACACTGAAATAAGGAGTCGATTCCCAGCCCCGTGCAGTTCTCAAGAGTACGGTTATTTACATCCACATCACATTAATTTCACCTTATTCCACGCTCATTTCTATCTTTATTCCACCTTACTTACCCTTATTCACCTCATTCTCCTTATTCCCATCTTTTTAGCCGAACCGAGAATAGATCATTATTCTCCTTATTTTACATCTTTATTCCCGCTTATTTCCGAACCGAACGTCCCCTTATAGAATTGTCAACAATCATGTAGAGTAAGATAAACGGCACAAGATGTGGAATTTTAGGTGGTAGCCTCCATAAGTAAAAAGAAAAAATGGTAGCTTTTTGAAATGAATCTATAAAAAATATGGGGTATAAGGGTGTGCACCCAAGCTGGCATACACACAGGGAATCTTTAAAAATGATTGTTCAAATCTAAGTCTGGGCATGACCCGCCTTAGTTCTATTCGGAGGCAACATATTGTTGTAGCCAACTGATGTAGGAATATACTTGATTTTGGTTTTGGTCTTTCATTGTAGTAATTGCATGCGGTATGTTCATTACTATGTCGGAATTTTGCCCATCGGATGCGGTGGGGGAGCCGAATGAGGAAGGGAGAAAGGCGGGGAGCGCGGAGTTGGCGAGAGAGCTTTCAAGCGGTGGTGAGGAGGGAATCTTGAAGGTGTGAGCAGGAGGATTCCCATCTTCATGAGACACGTGCACAATTTCGGGGGGATGGAGGGTGGAAGGTGGTGTCTCATCGGAAGCCCGGGCATCGTTGTTTCAGATGCAGAGGACGAGGGCATCTTGCTCCATCCTATGCTTTCCCTCCCCGATGATCTTGTGTGGTTGCGTGGGTCACCGTCGTAGTCATTGTGCGGCAGCGGTCGGCGAGGCGACCCCTGATGGCTCAACCGTGGGAGATCGTGGTCCTGAGGGAGCGAAGGGGCACGACATTGCTCCGAGCTCTGTGTGGGCGGGTGGGGGTCCCGACGCGGGGGACGTTTCGTTCGCCAAGAAGGATGTAGCTGGTCTCTTGGTGGGATTTTCGTTGGAGGGTTCGGGCAGAGCATCGACCAAGGTGATGGTGGAGGAGGAGCTCTCGTGTTGCTTCAATGGCGAGTTTGAGGGCGACGTCGTATGGCTGGGAGCAGGTCGGTTCTGTGCACGTAGTCTGACGGGTCAGCAGAAGGAGGCTTTGCTAACCTCCGAGGGGGGAGGAGCCATCGTTTGGAGACTGCCAAGGTTGGCTAATGGATTTGTTGAACGGCCTATCATTCGGGTGGCGCAGATCCGCGGGGCACCCTTCTTGTCACGGACAGTCCATGCCCAGCACTGAAGCATTTGGGTGTGGTGATAAGGGTTTTGGAGGATGGTATGCCAGGCACCGACTCGGAGGTAACGATGGTCCTGATGGAGTGCCCTCTCAGGGTGGCTTCCGAGTCGGAGGCGGGCATGGCTGTTGGTCGTTTCTCCTTCAGGGTGCACATCCGGCTCCTTGCTCCTCCACCGCCACCAAGCCGTACGGGGACCGAAGGCGTCGGTTCCTCTTCTCCTCGGGGAGGGGAACGGCCGCTTGTGGAGGTGGCAGGGCTCGATTCTTCAGGAGTATCTGGGTCGGTGTCTCGAGAACCGTTCTGCCATGGTTCCCACGCTTCATTTGTGTCAGTCAGGCTTCCTATTTGTGTTGCGAGGGATCCTTTGGCGCTTTCGCTTCCCTCGAGTGCAGCGGGTTTGGGACCTCGATTCTGGATCCTGCAGGCGGATCTCCTCCTCACTTCGCGGGGGAGCAGAGGTCATGTATTCACTCGAATCGCGATGTCGGGTAATCCTTGCACGAGTACGGGCGGTTTTAAGTCAGGTAGCAAGCATGTTTCAGAACAGCTTTTGACGAGCGGCTCTCTTAATGGATCCATCGTTTCGCCTCCAGTTTAGGGGGTTGCGGGGCCCCTGCACTCGGGCTCCATCCAGTGGGGAAGAGATCTGTGCCATGGTAGCGATGAGGATCCTTTTGAACAGGTTATTGAGAACCAAGTATCGGCTTTCGCTGGGCCTGCTGTTTCTGATTACGCACTCCCGGGTAGGGTTGTGGCTCGCTCGGGGAACGCGAACCCGGAGGAGGAGCCCGATGCGGTCAGAAATGGAGGGAGATCGACCACTGGGCAAGATGGTGAAGATGTGGTTGCCGGTACGGTGGCAGATAAAAGATCCGGGAAAAGATACCGAAGAAGGCAATGTTCCAAGGCTATTGCGGCAAAACCTGCACCGATCTCCGATCTGAAAGCAAAGGTCGCGGAGGCGGCGGGAGTGGTGAGATTGGGGGGAGGGGTCAAGCATGGGTATAAATGAAGGTTCTCTCCTGGAACGTAAGGGGTATGGGTGACCCGGAGAAGAGGCCGGTTCTAGGGTCGAGGTTCGTGGAGTGGGGTTACGATGTTGTCTTATTGCAAGAAACCAAGTTGGAGTCAATCACAAATGTGGTGTGGCAGTCCTTTGGTGTAGGATCAGTGTCAGATTTCAGTACAATCGGAGCGGTTGGCTCTGCTGACGAAGTGCTTGTAGCTTGGAAGGGTTCGACTTTCGCTCTACGGGCAGAGTTGAGAGGCACTCATGTCCTCACAGTTCTTTTGGAATGCCTTCACTCGGGTACATTGTTTGCTCTCTCCTGTGTTTATGGACCGTGTCAGGTATCAGCGCGTCAAAAACTGTGGGCGGATCTGAGGGCTGCTAGGGATGCTTTCCAGGGCAACCCTTGGTTGGTAGGAGGGGACTTTAATGTTACGATGCTATCGACGGATAGGCCGAGATTAAGGGGAGGTCAAGACCCTGGCTCTAAGGACTTCGTGGAGGTGGTAGATTCCTTGGAGCCGGAGGTTATGGATGCAGCAGGCACAAAATATACCTGGAGAAACGCTGGCTCCAGGTCTTGTCTGGATCGATTTCTAGCATCGCCAGAGCTGTTGGAGATTTTCCCTTTGCTGTTTGTTACTAGCAGACCCAAGACAAGGTCTGATCACA